>CAXKVX010001072.1:0-269986 GCA_964058865.1 Eleocharis quinqueflora
GAAGACAAAGGACACATACCTTTAGGCGAAATAAAATCGAGAGCGTCATTTCTTGGTGGCGGGCCAGTGGTTCTGACAAACAAATGAACAACTCCCCGTTTATTCACGGACATCTGAGATGCCATTTTCCAAGAACTTTCGTCAATGAGTCCAATCAAATTGAAATGCAAATTACTCCCTTCTCCATCCTCCACGCGACATAGGATTTCACCAACGCAATACTCGTGAAATGCTAGAACCCGATGTATGGTACTTTTAATCCCTTCAAAAGTACTAGATTGTTTACCCTGCAGTGCCAATTTTTTACCACCAGAGTACTCCGCACCAAATTGAGTTTCAATTATTTCACCTCCATAAAATACCAAAATTGAAAATGTCGACATTGCACTACAAATATAATGCATAAAGAAATTGAAATTTATACGAGTTAATAGGTAAAGCCATACATATGACATAAGTACAACATACAACTATACAAATATAATAGGTAAATAATGAAGAGCCACATATAATAAATTCCATGCTAGTGTTTCGCCCGAAAGAAGTTTCGAATTCTTCCAGAAATTGATGTTCGCCTTGATTGATTGGGCTGACTTGTTGAAGGATTTGATGCACTTGTTAAAGCATCGACATCTCTAGGTGGAACACTTATTGAGTGACGCTTGTGCATTGTGCTTGATGCATGACGCTTGACGCTTGTGCATTGTGCACAATGCATGACGCTTGACGCTTATGCATTGTGCATGATGCATGACGCTTGACGCTTATGCATTGTGCATCATGCATGACGCTTGACGCTTGTGCATTGTGCATGATGCATGACGCTTGACGCTTATGCATTGTGCATGATGCATGACGCTTATGCATTGTGCTTGACGCTTGACGCTTGTGCATTGTGCATGATGCTTGACGCTTATGCATTGTGCATGGTGCACAATGCATGACGCTTGACGATTATGCATTGTGCATGATGCACAATGCATGACGCTTGACGATTATGCATTATGCATGATGCATGACGCTTGACGCTTGTGCATTGTGCTTGACGCTTATCCAAAATAACATAAAAACATAACATAACTGATTGACGCTTGACGCTTGACGCTTGTGCATTGTGCATGATGCATGACGCTTGACGCTTGACGCTTGACGCTTGTGCATTGTGCATGACACTTATCCAAAATAACATAACAACATAACATAACATAACATAACATAACATAACAAATGTCCAAAATAACAAAACAACATAACATAACTGAAAAAATGTTCAACATAAGATGGCATAACATCGTAAAAGTCCAACATAGCTGGATAAAAGCAACCAACTCCCAGACTAAGGATAATTGGACGGGGTGAACTTGGATATCGGTCTATGCCTCTGACGGTCCTTGTTGCGATGTCCCATAGTTGTATTCCAATTCAAGCCATCATCAGCCTCATCGTCGCCGCTCCCGGTCACCTCAGCATCTGGTGTTTGCATGTATTCCTGCAAAAAGCACATTAGAAACTGCTAAATTAGTGCATTGTGCAATAAAAAGGTAAGAGGCCAAACCTGTGTAGGAGGGATCTCCGGGCCTGTCTGGAACTGACTAGTCTGGAAGTCGTAACCCTGTGCACCATCTCCTCCCGGGTACTGACCACTGAATATGTCAAAATCATAACCATGTACATCAGATGCTCCCTGATATGGACTATTTAATCCTGAATAGTATCCCTAGGTAGAATATGCATGTTTAACATTAGCAAAAAATATTACAAAGATCGGCATAATTATTAAACATTATAGATGTACGATTCACATACCTGGGACTGATTTCCGCCCGGATGCTGACTACTAGATGCCGTGGGATCACCGTGCGGTCCTAAATATGTCCCGGCCATGCTGGAAACAATCTCGTCATAATCACCCTCATATGTTGACGCCCATGATGCCTCCTGCTCACGAAAGCCTGGAACCTCAGGCTCGTTCGAGGTGGTGATATCCTCGATTCTTTCGGGCAACCCGGCATCCCTTAGCAGTTTTTCCAGCTTATGCCCTTGACCGACATCATGCATGCTTCCTCGACATGATAGTAATGTTCTCTTTCCGAAGCGCTTCAACCCCCTTGTAAGGGCCATTGGAATTGCCATGACTGCATCCCTAAAGGCCCTCTTGCCCTGCAAGTAGTACTTTCGTAAGTAACATAACAAGTGACATAATTTGAGTAGTTATTTGATTAGTTAAATAACATCACTAACCTGTCGTGTGGCGCACTCAGAATGGGAAACATATGTAAGGCTGCTAGGTGGCTCAGGCGGAGGAGGCAGTGGCTGGGTGAGATCATGGGTGGAATCACGCTCTAAATAAATCGACCTCATCCCAAATCTCTCATACCAGGGCATATACTGATGAAACCACCAATCACTGTCGTGTGGCTGCCCATCTGTGGGCACGATACACAACGGTACTCTATCTGCACTCCACTGCCCTACATAATCAGCATGACGCTCCCCCCAGTGAAGACCGTAGTGTCCATCAGTATGATCTACCTCATCTAACTGTCGGTGAACATCCCAAGATAATGGAGGAGGGGGAGGAACGGTCTGAAGTAAACCGTACTGTCTCATGACCCTATCCGGGTAGTGATGTGAGACTATCCAGAAGGTCTGATTTCTATCCTCTTTTGGCCGGCACACACTAAGGTGGGTCCAAGACCACAATTGCAATAACTCGAGTGGACCCCAAATAGAACGAGGCTGCTTCCGAGCAGCAATAGATAATGCGCGATATAAATAAGCCAAAACGGCACCCCCCCAATTGTACAACACAGATGGACTACTCAGATTCTCCAAAAACTGGAGATACATGGCCGGTACACCATCTCCACTGGAGTCTGGAAACATGACAGAACCAAATAAATCTAGAATGTAAGCCCGAGTATGAAAATCTACCTGGTCCTGTGTTGGATTTTCCGGCATATTAGCGAACTCGCGCCGCAACCACTTCAAACTAAGACTGTAATTCGAAACCAGTCGTTGTTGCTGTCCAGATCTCTTTGAAGCGCGACACCTCCACGCCTCATCTCCGGCCTCTCTACCCAGATACTGCTGTACCATATACCTCCAGTTGTTATCACAAATTCCGGTAACAACCGCTCCTGTTATTGGTAGCCCCCATAAACAACTAACATCTTGTAGAGTTACGATCATTTCACCGACAGGCATGTGAAATGTGTGTGTCTCGGGCCTCCATCGCTCTACTAGTCCTGTAATCAATCCCTTGTCTCTTCTCTTATGACCCAACTGAGAAATATGATACAATCCCAATCTCTTCAATGCCGGACCACAACTCTCGTGATATGGTACGACATTGTCATGACAAATCAACTTTAAATCGTCACCGCTCTGCAATATTTCAACAATATCCTCAAATAAATACAGATTACCAAAAATAAATATAGTACTAAATATATATATTACAAAAATATACCACATTTGGTTTAACGGTCGCAATCTTGTGTTGGGCGACAGGCATCTGCAACAAGTCGGAGAGAGGCTGGCAATCTGGAGGGAGAGAAGCACCACCCTCGAAGGTGCTAGACTGAGAAGTGCTGGGTCGAGAAACACTACTTCTTCGAGGTCTCGTCATTTCAGCAGAACTACATTTAAATATAAAAAACAACATAGTTTAACAATTTTTTACAAGTTACATATTTATCTAATATAACTAATTGATTATCTATAAATACTAACTAATTTCTACAAAATTTCTACAAAATTTGTAAATTTATAAATAAATGAACTAATTTAACAATAATCTAATATTAATATAACAAATTTATCTAAACTAACTAATTTATCAATTAACCTTACAATAGTAACTATAATCTAACAAATTTATACAAAAGATACAACTAATTTCTACAAAATTTGTAAATTTCTAAATAAATGAACTAATTTAACAATAATCTAATATTAATATTACAAATTTATTTAAACTAACTAATTTATCAATTAACCTTACAATAGTAACTATAATCTAACAAATTTATACAAAAGATACAACTAATTTCTACAAAATTTGTAAATTTCTAAATAAATGAACTAATTTAACAATAATCTAATATTCATATAACAAATTTATCTAAACTAACTAATTTATCAATTAACCTAACAATAGTAACTACAATCTAACAAATTTATACAAAAGATAAAACTAATTTCTACAAAATTTGTAAATTTCTAAATAAATGAACTAATTTGGTGCATTACTATATTTTCCCAAAATAAAACTATATTTTCCCAAATTTGGTGCATTACTATATTTTCCAAAAATAAAACACTAACTTACATATTTATCCTAAACTAACAAATTAGTAATTTCTAAAATATTTTTTTACCAATAATCTACGTAATTTTACAATAAAATAAATTAACAATTAATCTAACAAATTCCAACAAAAAACATTTATCTAGCAATTAACTATAATTTAACTAAGTTAACAATTATCTAACTAATATCTAACAATTTATCTAACATTTACCTAATTTTTAACTAAGTTAACAATTATCTAACAATTTTTACCAAAAAACAACACAAATTTTGTATGAATTTTTTTAATTTCCAAAAAATATAATTTACCTGTTACACAGCAGAGAAATCTCCCTAACTTCGGAAAATAACAGATCTAATCAAACTTAAAAATCTCTCAAATTTTTTGACAAAATTTCTCTCCAAATCTTCTCAAAATTTCTCAAAATCATCTAAAAATCAGCAAAGTCGGCCAGAGGGAGAAGAAGGGGCTGTGTGTGCTTAAATTGACACAACTCCGGAATCACAGAGCTCACCATAACTCCAGAATCAGGGATTCCGGAGTTACGTGGGCACCGGTGATTCTGGAGTTACGTAGGCAGCGCAGATCCCGGGATTATGCAGGATTCTATGATTCCGGGGTTATGCGGCTCTCTGTGCTGCCGGAATGGCTAAAATCATGATTTATGTCCAAATTTTGCCATTTTGATATTTTATTAATTTATTTTGGTTAATTAAAAAAATTTCGGGAGTGTGTATGTTTTATTTGCAGCGTAATAAATGCAGTAATTATTTGGAGCACCACTTGTTGAAGAAATTGATTAAAATCAGTTTGTTTTGGCTTTTAACAAATGAATAACCTTTATAAAAAAAAAAATCAGATGAAAAGAAATTGCATACCATTGAATCTGCTAGTACGGAGTTCTTTTATTTGTCTTAGTCGCAGCACATAATCGTCAAAGAAATTAATTAGAACTATTTTATTTGTATACCTTTATATTTTCCAAACAGTCCTATTACATGTTAAATTAGAATTTATTTACTTTAGTTTAGTTGGTAGGTTGGAAAAGGTATATATATCACTATCAATATATACGTGGTTAAGTTTACATGAACCATTTTCTACCATTTTTTTCTTGGCAAAGGCTCAAGTAGTAAACTTTTCAAAAAAAAAATTATAATAAATTATCAAGTCAAGATCTTTAAAACATTTTTTCTTTATCTTTTATAGTGCCCAAGAATCAAAGATCAGTTCAACAAGTAGTGCCAGAATCAGGGACATGTCAGTGTCTAGTAAATTCAGAATTTATATGTTAATCAAGAATCAGGGATAAGCCTGGTAAAGCATGTTAATGTGCACTGATTCATTCAATCCACTAAGCTGCATAAACCAAATAAAGGAAAAATTACAGCCCAACTCTGAAGATCTTACTGAGGAAAATTAATCAAACAAATAAAAATCAACTGATAATATTAATTGAAAAATATTATTCCAATGTGTTGCAAATGAGTATTGTATGACAAAGGACAAGAAACTTGAGAATTTTCTTTTTCATAATTTCACAGGAAGAAACATCAGATCTTTCTCAGAAGGGCCTTGAGATGAGGTCCTAAATTTGTGGTGTGTGTGGCCATCTGAACTGCATATGAGAGTTGATCACCAGTCACTTTAAATGCTCTTCTTATTTCTTTCACCTGTTGGAAACAAATCAATATTTGGTGAACATATGGAAATTACGAATTTTACCCTATTATCATGCATAGATATTTGAAGACGGAAGTATTTGACATGTAAGCTAAGACTGCAAGGAGAAACCACAAATACTAGTCAACTATCTTCCAAATATGCAGAGAAGGGGAGGGTATTATTAGAATAAATTTCACAATTTGGGGTCATACACATTGTTTTGTTTTCTGTATGTTTATTTTATGACTTGCTTTAATTTTGCGGTTTTCAGGCCACATGACCATCGGTAATGTCGTCCTGAATTACTGATTTGAACTTGCCAAAGGACCCTAAAAGTTACCAGTGTCAAAAAATAATAAAGGCAAAATAAAATATAGAAAAAATCAGAGATTTTAGTGCTTACTGGTCAGAATTGACAAGTATGAGATTAGTGGAACTTGATCTATCTATATAAATTACCATATGTTTGCATGGCTTTTGTTGTTGAGGCCCTATTGGTTCGAGTTACTACTTTAGATGTTCTTTTCAGTGCTTCTTACCGTGGTTTCCAGCATACATAAATAGAAATATCCAGATTGAAATAGGGAGTACCTTTGATGCATTGCCAACTAGTTCGCTTTTTACTTCTATAGTTTGATGCTCGGCATCTAATAAACCTTTCTGCATATAATTTTGGATTGAAAAAAGAAAGAAAAAATAAGAGTATTATCAGAAGCATATCATCTGAAATTAAACGCCTGTTCACAACCTCACAACCAAATGTGTGTGTGTGTGTGTGTGAGAGAGAGAGAGAGAGAGAGAGAATACCTGTACTTCAACGAGGCCAGTGCTCTGAGCAATGACAACCTCCAAGGAGCAGTCAGGTTTGAGGCGCCAGTAGCCACTCTCGGAATGCATAGGCTCTCCTGAATCTAGCTTCCATGTCTTTTGAGTGTATGCTATCACTGGCTACAGATCAGCAATGATTCATAAATTCTGGACTAAGTAGATAGATAGAGATGAAATCAATCGGATCGGATGTTATTCCTTTCTTCAGGGGTTTATAAATTTGTGAATTTTGATCAATTTTGGCATGTTGACATGAGAAAAGGAAAAGGGAAGGCGAACAAAGAAAACCTTGCCAGAGTGGGAGAAGAAGAGTTCCTCGCCGTAGCGGAAGGAGTTGATGGTGGGGAAACCGCCCTCTCCCTCACCTCTCCACCTCCCCAAAAGAAACTTCAGAGGAGCGATGGCTGGATGCAGAGGCAACTCGCTCACCGGCGGAGGACCTGACCTAGACACTGCTTCTCCGCCTCCCTCCATGTTAGTCAACTATTCTGAATCTCAAAAGAACTATTGTTGTTTACTTGTTGGGGTAATGCCTGTGGACCCCCCCAAACTTTCATCATGTGACAAATACCCTCCCAATTTTTTTAACTGGACAAATACCCTCCCAATCTTTATATTTGTGACATGATGATCCTTTCTTTCATATTCCGTCTAAAATTTTACAGTTCCGTTTCCTTTTGTTTATTGTACCACCATTATCTTTACTTTACCACATTATTATGCTGAAAAAAATATTACTAAAGGAAATGACAGAGACCAGAGAGAAGGAGAAGAAGAGCAAATTTCTAGGGTTTTTGTGAGATACTTCGTCCTGGTAAAATAGAGGAGACTCGACGCAATCAATAAATACGCAGTGCTTTGATCAATGCATTTCTGAAGAGGTACGAGTAAGGATTTTAGTAGACTCAAGCAATTTTGGGTTTGTTGGTGTCTAGGCGTGGAAGCAACATGAAGCAAATGGAGAACCAACAGAGTGTGAATTTTGGGTTTGTTTCTCCATTTGCCTTTGGATTTTAGTTGGAATTTCCATTGCTAGCAAAATGAGTCAAGCAATTTTTGATTTTTTTTGTGTCTTTACTGGTATTTTGTTCTTTTTCAATTTGGGGTTCCGTTGCTTTGATAAGGTGGGAGAAAATGATGGGCTTTTGTATTGATTTGATCCAAACTCAAAATAAATGTTAAAATTTCGTTTTATTTAAATTGAAGAGTTAAATTTGATAGTTTGCTTATTAATTTTTGTTTTACAGTATGGGCTATATCAAACTAATGTTGCATTGTGGAGGCATTTTCAATTTCTCTCGTACAAGCTATGAGGGTGGTTGTGTTATAACTAAAGAATATGTGGACACTGATACTTTATCAATTGAAGAGTTAGTTGGATTATCGCAGGAGCTTGGTTATTTTAACACACTTCAAATGTCGTACAAGCTTCCACACATGAGCTTTACTAAGGGAATTAAGCCTCTGTCAAATGATAGAGAATTTTTAGACATGGTTGCATTTGTAGAAAATAATGGTCAAGTAGTTGAGGTTTTTGCTGACCATATGTTAGAGATTGAAAATTTTGTGATTGAAGATGTCCAAAAGAACAAAGAAGATGAAATTGTTGTTGACATCGAGAATGATCAAGATGATGTGAGCAATCAAATTAGTGATTTAGAAGAAACAGATCATGAGGAAAATGATGATTTGTTTGCTGCTAACCCTGACTTGATTATCAATGAAGAATTGAATGATTGGTTAAATAAAGAGGATTTGCTGTTGAAATCATCAAGGCAACGTACGTGATTGAATTTAAGTCTATTTATCAGAAACTTTATGATTTGTAATTTTATAAATTCTAAAGCTTTTCTATGTTATATATTTCAGAAAATGACATTCTACTGCAGTGGGAAGGTGGTTGTGAGGAGGAAAATTCTGACAGTGATGAACTTAGAAGTCTGTGTGATTCTGAAGAAGGAGGAGAAGTGCAAAGATATCTGGTATTTAATGAACAAGTAGATTTTGGAAGTCCCATTAAACTCTGTTTAGGAATGAGATTCACTTCTCCAGTTGTGTTTCGAAAGGCATTGAAAGCATTTCATGTAAATAATGGATGTGATTACAAGTTTATTAAAAATGATGGGCAAAAGGTGTCAGCAAAGTGCAAATCTGATTGTGGGTGGTATATATATGCATCATGGTCCAATGACAAGAACTATTTTCAAATTAAGAGGTTGGATGAGAAGCATAGATGCGGTAGGGTTTATAATCATTCTAAAGTTGGTTACAAATGGATTTGCTTGCAATATTTTGATCTGATCAAAGTTAGCCCCGACATAAAAGCTAATGCCCTTCAAGCATTAGTACTAAAGCAACATGGACTTGGTGTAAGCTTGCGCCAATGTTATCGGGCAAAACAAAGGGCACTAACAATAATTGAAGGTGAGGACGATGAGCAATTCCTTCATATAAGAGATTATTGTGAGGCTCTAATTCGTTGGAATCCAGGGACAACTGCAAAGGTAGAGACTAATGACTCCATTTTTCTACGGTGTTACATATGTCTTGCAGCTTGCAAAATTGGGTTCATACAAGGTTGTAGACCCATCATTGGAGTAGATGCATGTCATTTGAAAGGACGCACCAGTGGTCAGCTAATGGTGGCTGTAGGCAAAGATGGTAATGAGAATATGTTTCCTATTGCATATGCAGTTGTTGAAATAGAAAATAAGGAAACATGGATATGGTTCTTAACTCTACTAATCAATGATATTGGATCGGTCGAAGAACATGGATGGACTTTCATATCTGATAGGCAAAAGGTATACATTAGGTAGCTTATATATATATATATATATATGGATGGACTTTCATATCTTTTGCAAATAATGGAAATTAATAAATTTTGAATTTTATAGGGTTTGGTGCAAGCCTTTGAGACGGTGCTTCCTGGTGCTGCTCACAGACATTGTGTGCGACATATGTACAAGAACTTGAGTGGTATTTATCCAGGTAAAACTTTGAAAAATTTGATGTGGGCTGCAGCAAGAGCAAGAACTATCAAAAGTTACAAGGAATGCATGACGGAGATATCTAAGAAATGTAAAGGTGCACATGATTGGTTGGTTAATGCCAACCCTGAAGTTTGGTCTCGACATACCTTCTCAAGCAAACCAATGTCAGATACGCTACTTAACAATATTTCTGAATCATTCAACTCGTCTATCTTAGAGGCTCGAAGGAAACCTATCTTGTTCATGTTGGAGACCATAAGACGACAACTGATGTTGCGAATTCAAGTAAAAAGAGATGGAATGCATGTCTATAAGGGTTCAATCTGCCCGGCTATTTTGAAAAAGATTGAAAAGGCTAAAGTATTTGCAAGAAATTGCTTGGTTCATTGGGGGGGTGGTAGTACTTTTGAAGTTGATTTTACCGAACAACACAAATTTGAAGGTGACCCCGGAAATCTTGCTTGTCAAAGAGTTGTGGTAGACTTGATAGAACGAAGTTGTGGATGCAAACAATGGGATCTCACTGGAATACCATGTTATCATGCTTGTGCAGCAATTCTTTATCATAGGCATAATCCCGAAGACTATGTAGCTGAATGTTATGGTAGAGAAACATATTTAAGAACTTATGCAACTCTGATCAATCCCATGCCCGGACCAACAGAGTGGCCAAAGGCAAATGGAGAACCCATTAAACCTCCTTTGCACAGGAAGCAACCTGGTAGACCAAAAAAACATTCTAGAAGAAAAGAGCAAGATGAATTAGCTAACAACAACAAGATTAGTAAGCAAGGTTCCAAAGTGAGATGTGGAAATTGTCGGGAACTGGGGCACAATTCGAAAAAATGCAAGAAGCCTACCAATTCTGATTATGCTCTTCGTAGAGAGAGAATCAAGTTGAGGAAAGCTACCCAAGCAGGCTCAATTAATTCTACAACTAAAAGAAAGAAGGTGCTTTGTCTTTTTTTTAATTTATAAAATCATATGAATAAATCTGCCATGGTTGTGAAAGAATTTCCACTCTAATGCTTCAAAAAAATTATGTTGTCTTAGGTAAATACCAATGCATCAAGTACTAGTGGAGCATGAAGAATGATCACTGCCGGAAGTAGCTTGATATTTTGTTTCATTTTGATGTGCTTGATTTAACTCTAGCATACTAAAAATTTAATAGATATTTTGTTGTTAAGATAAGGTTAATATTTTTTTTGGTAATTTTTTACTAGATTCTGGAAGTAGATAGATATTGGAAATAGCTATGTACTGGGTATAGCTAGATACTGCAAAAATAGCAGAAGGAAACGAAAATTTGCTCTTCTTCTTTATCAATTCTTCTCCTTCTCTCTGGTCTCTGTCATTTCCTTTAGTAATATTTTTTTTTCAGCATAATAATGTGGTAAAGTAAAAGTAATGGTGGTACAATAAACAGAAGGAAACAGAACTGTAAAATTTTAGACGGAATATGAAAGAAAGGGTCATCATGTCACAAATATAAAGATTGGGGAGGTATTTGTCCAGTTAAAAAGATTAGGGGGGTATTTGTCACATGATGAAAGTTTGGGGGGGTCCAGAGACATTACCCCTTACTTGTTCTGGTCCTTGGATAATTACCGGAATTTTTAATAATAAACAAAATAAAATGGAAAAACATTAAAATAGGAAAAATATTTTTTTTTTTACGAAAATAGGCAAACCGGAATCTTAGGGTGCGTTTGGATCATGTCATGATTAGTGCAAAAATAGTGCTATCTAGATTAGTGGTTGAAATAGTGGTTACTTTTTGCTATCTAGGTTAGTGCAAAAATAGTGCTAATTTTGTTCTATCTAGGTTAGTGAAATGTTGTTTGGATTGCACATTTGGAGTGGTGATAGTGAGTTAGTAAAATAATAAATTATTTTAGTTTTTTTAACGATAATAATAATAATAAAATAATAAATATTGATATAATAATAATACAATAATAATAAATGATAATAGTAATAAAATAATAATAATAAAATAATGACAATAAAAGTAATTATAATAATACTAATAAAATAATAATGACAATAATAATAATAATAAAATAATGACAACTAAAATAATATTAATAAAATAATAATAATGACAATTGTTATAATAATAAAATAATGATAATTACAATAACAATAATAAGAATAATAATAATGACAATTATAATAATAATAATGACAATTAAAATAATAATAAAATAATATTAATGAAAATTATAATAATAAAATAATGATAATTACAATAATAATAAAAATAATGATAATTACAATTATAATAATAATAATAAAATAATAATGACAATTATAATAGTAATAAAATAATCACAATCAAAATAATAAAAAATAATATTAATGACAATTATAATAATAATAAAATAATGATAATTACAATAATAATAAACATAATAATAAAGACAATTATAATAATACTAATAAAATAATAATGACAATAATAATATTAATAAAATAATGACAATTAAAATAATAATAATAAAATAATAATAATATGACCAATAATAATAAAATAATAATAATAATGACAATTATAATAATACTAATAAAATAATAATGACAATAATAATAATAATAATAATAAAATAATAGTAATAATGGCAATTATAATAATAATAAAATAATATTAATTACAATAATAATAATAAAATAATAATAATGAAAATTATAATAATAATAAAATAATAATGACAATAATAATAATAATAAAATAATGACAATTAAAATAATAATAATAATAATATTAAATAATAATAACATCAAGATGATGATTACAATGTAATAAAATAATAATTTTGCTAACCATGACATGTGCTAATTTGCTAATCCTACCATTTTGTTGGATTAGCAAAATAGCACTAACCAACACTACTCACAACTTACTAAATCATGTTTGGATCACATTTTTGTGTGGATAGCAACACTTATCCATGGTTAGTGCTATTTTTGGTGATCCAAACACTCCCTTAGTTTCCGATCCGAACCGGAAACTAAGAATCCGGTTCTGTACCGGAAACTAAGATCCCGGTCTAGTGTTAAAAATTGTATTATTAATAACGCCATAGTTCTTGTGTAGTTAGAGTAATTTATCGATTAATAACTCCATAGTTTGCAAGATTTCTCCTTTCTTTCGTAGTTAACAAATTGGTACGTTTTTTTACTAATTATTTTTACTAATTATTTAATTAATATTATTTTTGTAAATAATTTAATAGGTGTAAAGAAATTAGTTAGTTCTTGATTAATCTAGTTTTTATTATTTATTTTTATATTTTGTAAAATAGATTGATAAAATAGATTTATTATTTATTTTTATTTACTTATTTTAATTTGCATGCATTAAATAAAGTAGTCCTTTCAAAAGATGCAAAAATTGATAAAATTAAAGTAATTTGCATGCATTAATAACAATTTATTATTTATTTTTATTTACTTAATTTGCATGCATTGATAAAATTAAAGAAATTAGTGTATTGTTATTTTTTATACATTGAAAAAAAAATAACAATACACTAATTTGACCTAATTAAAGAATAGGTATGTCAATTTCAATGTATAAAGAATATGTTATTTTTTAATTAAGTGTATTATGTTAATTCATTGCTATGTTAATACTTAATTAATAATATGTTAATACATATGTTAATTCATTGCTAATTTCTTTAAAGAAATTAGTGTATTATGTTAATATGTTACTAGAAATAGCAATGATGCATGATCTCTTCGAAATTGGAGGCTTCAATTCGTCAAAATTGTTTCCTGATAAGTATGATAATATGTTACTTACTTTTTTTCATGCACAGCAAAACTTCAGAGAAATGATTCCAATTTCTGTGTATTTTGGTGGTGAGATACGTAACGGACCTTATGGTATCGAGTACAGTTGTGCTCCTAAATTCAGTTTTCCTGGAAATGATCAAATTCGTTACGGAGATGTCCGAAACATTATATACCAGAAGTTGGGAATATTTGAAAGTCAACATTCACTTAATATTTGCGCTCGGTACAACATAGCAGGTAGTAGTGCATATTATTTTTGTCTAATTCCCATACGTGAAGAGGTAGAGTGGCGAATGATATTTGAAATGGCACGAGGGGAAATGAATTGGAGATTTATTGAATTATTTGTTGAGGTCGTACCAAATGAGAATGCTGGTAATTTTATTAGCAATTTACCTGAAACTAGTAACCCAGTTGAGGATCCTCGGGTCGTGATTTCCCAGAATACCGATCAAATTAGTTTTTATCATAATATAATTCCTGATAGCCCTCACCAGACTTCTCATAGCCCTCCAGAAAGGCATTCACAACACATTGATCTTAATGAGCCCATATCTGATATTCCCGAAGACATTGAAGATGACGACGATAATAATATAGTACCCGACGAGGGAGAATGGGAAACTGGAGAAGATTATGATTACACTTCCGACGAAGATGATCCGGATTATGATCCTAGCGATCGTTCCGATCGTCGATTGATCGTGCAAGGACGACCAGAGAAGCATAACCCGGTTCGGGAGCTTAGTGATATTTCTGGTTTCAACGAATTTTGCACGAAAGCACAAACTTCGTCCGACGATCCTCTAGCTGTAAATCGTGTATTCAATTCGAAAGATCACTTACAATGGGTCATTAGTGATTACCATATTAAAGGGAATATAAAGATCACTACAGAAAGCAGTAATAGGTCGAAGTTGGTGATGAAGTGTAAAGATATTAGATGTTTTTGGAGGTTGTATGCGGTGTGCACCAAAGGCGCTAATTCTTGGACTATAAGAACTAATCCGTACCCGCACACTTGTATCCAGTCGATCACACGAGTGGATCATGCACAACTAACCGCTAAAATAATTGCCGGTGCGATCAAGAAGGAGATGAACGAGGATACAGTGATGACAATTAAGAATGTTTGTCATTTAGTTAAAGCAAAATTTCCAAGCGCTGATCCATCGTACGCTAAGTTATGGCGTGGTCGAGAATTAGCAATAACCAAAATTTTTGGTTCTTGGGAGGGATCATATGCCTTGCTTCCTCGTTCTTTTAATGCGATTCAATCCACCAATCCAGGAACGAAGTATTTGATTCTGACGAAGCCAACCAATCGACCTGAAGTTCGCTACTTTCAGGCAGCGGCTTGGACATGGGGTCCATGTATTGAGGCGGTTAGATACCTACGACCGGTGATAAGTATTGATGCCGGGTTCTTATCTGGTCGTTACGAGGGAAGACTGTTGATGGCGTGTGGCTATGATGTTGAGGGTCAGTTGATACCATTGGCATTTGCATTGGTAGAGAAAGAAAACCTAGAAAATTGGGGCTGGTTTATGAATTGGTTGCGTCGAGAAGTGTTTGGACAAGCTAAGATATGTGTAATATCGAATCGACACAAGGGAATTAAGGCGGTTTTCGAACATCCGCAATATGGATGGTCTGAGGCAAACGGCGAAGCCGTGCACCGATATTGTATGCAGCATGTAGCCGAGAATGTATACTCGAAATTTCCTGACGAGAATCTAAAAAAACTTTTTAAGTTGGCAGCCTCGAAGAAGAAGCCCCGTCGATTCAAAGAAAACATGAACGCTATAAAAGCACAATATCCTGGAGCATATGAATATTTAAAGTCGATTGGTAAAAAAAGAGAGAATGATCAAACATAACCGGTGAATCCTGCAAAGTGGGCACAATGCTTTGATAAGGGATACCGTTGGGGAATCATGACAAGCAATGGATCAGAATCTTTGAACCGAATGTTTAAAGCGGTTCGCATGTTGCCCGTTGTGGCTATCGTCGAAGGTACTTGGTACAAGTGCGTAAACTGGTTTGACGAGCGTAGGAACAAATTTATGCAAACAGTGAACGAGGGATTTCAATATTCTCGAACGGTAACGGCAATGCTTGTTCGAAGAGGCGACAAGTCAAGATCGCACCGAGTAGACCCATATCGATCGGAGGAAGGAAGCTTCGAAGTACTACACCAAGGAGAGACCTTACCAAACGGTGAATGGCAGGATTTCAAATATCATGTCAACGTTGAAGAGGGACGGAATACGCGATGTACTTGTTTGAAACCGAATATGACGAGTGTGCCATGTTCGCATGCATTGGCCGTAATTAGGGTCCGACAGTTGGAGTTAGCACAATTCGTCGCACCTTATTATACTGCTGAGTCTCTTATGAACACCTGGATAGGAAAATTCAATCCATTTCCAAATCAATGTGAATGGCCAGAGTACAACGGACCGATTATCATTCCAGAGAGGAGATTAATTCGTCGCGGACGTAGGAGGCACATTCGTATTCCAATGGTCATGGATGCAATGGAAGGACGGCGTGGAAAACAAAGAGGACAACCATTAGGGAGGAGATCCGATGCAGGTTATATATTATACTTTCAGTTGCTTGATATTAAACAAAGATGCAAATGATTTTTTTATTAATGATTTCATTCATTTCAGGTAGTGCACCAACTCATGTGGATACTCAACCTGCTCAAAACTCAGTTAGTACAACAAATACAAATCCAACCGCAACACAATATCAGCCAGCACGACGCTCGATTAGCATTGCCCCTTCTTCGAAATCACTTACCGGAAGACTTCGATCTTTGTTTCGGGCTAATCGCTAGTTTGTTGTATTTTATTTAGTTTGTGTGTTTATTTAGTGTTTACCTATGATATTTGTAGAGATGTATTATGACTTTTTTTGTCTGCGTTTCATATGTAGTGAAAATGTCGGCATTTCAGATTATGGTATTCTATGGCGGTGAAATAATTGAAACTCAATTTGGTGCGGAGTACTACGGAGGTAAAAAATTGAAACTCCAGGGTAAACCATCTAGTACTTATGAAGGGATTAAAACTTCTATACATCGAGTTTTAGAATTTCACGAGTATTGCGTTGGTCAAATCCTGTGTCGCGTGGAGGATGGAGAAGGCAGTAAATTACATTTCAATCTGATGGATGTCGTTGATGAAAGTTCATGGAAAATGGCATCTCAAATGTCCGTGAATAAAATGGGAGTTGTTCATTTGTTTGTCAAAACCACTAGCCTGCCACCAAGAAATGACGATGTTGATTTCGTTTCACTTATATGAAAACATGCAAGAAGACCATTGATGCTTGATGCATGAACTCTTAAACGCTTGAACGCTTGAACGCATGAACTCTTAAACTATTGAACTCTTGAACTCTTGAACACTTCATGCTTGAACGCTTTAACGCTTGAACGCTTCATGCTTGAACGCTTGAACTCTTGAACGCTTCACCGCATACGCTTCATGTTTGAACGCTTTAACGCTTGAACTCTTGAACGCTTCATGCTTGAACGCTTTAACGCTTGAACGCTTCATGCTTGAACGCTTTAACGCTTGAACGCTTGAACGCATGACGATTGAACTCTTAAACTCTTGAACGCTTCATGCTTGAACGCTTGAACGCTTGAATGCTTGAACGCATGACGATTGAAGTCTTAAACTCTTGAACGCTTCATGCTTGAACGCTTGAACGCTTGAACGCATGACGATTGAAGTCTTAAACTCTTGAACGCTTCATGCTTTAACGCTTGAACGCATGACGATTGAACTCTTAAACTCTTGAACGCTTGAACGCTTGAACTCTTAAACTCTTGAACTCTTGAACATATGTTAACGCTTCATGCTTGAACGCTTGAACGCTTGAACGCTTCATGCTTGAACGCTTTAACTCTTGAACTCTTGAACGCTTCAACGCATACGCTTCATGCTTGAACGCTTTAACGCTTGAACGCTTGAACGCTTGAACGCTTGAACGCTTGAACGCTTGAACGCATGACGATTGAACTCTTAAACTCTTGAACTCTTAAACTCTTGAACGCTTCATGCTTGAACGGTTTAACGCTTGAACGCTTTAACGCATGAACTCTTGAACTCTTGAACGCTTCAACGCATGACGCATGAACGCTTGAACGCTTCAACGCTTGAACGCTCGAACGCTTTAACGCTTCATGCTTGAACGCTTTAACGCTTGAACGCATGACGATTGAACTCTTAAACTCTTGAACGCTTCATGCTTGAACGCTTGAACGCTTGAACGCATGACGATTGAAGTCTTAAACTCTTGAACGCTTCATGCTTGAATGCTTGAACGCATGACGATTGAACTCTTAAACTCTTGAACGCTTCACGGTTGAACGCTTGAACGATTGAACTCTTAAACTCTTGAACGCTTCATGCATGAACGCTTTAACGCTTGAACGCATGACGATTGAACTCTTAAACTCTTGAACGCTTCATGCTTGAACGCTTGAACGCTTGAACGCATGACGATTGAAGTCTTAAACTCTTGAACGCTTGAACGCATGACGATTGAACTCTTAAACTCTTGAACGCTTCACGCTTGAACGCTTGAACGATTGAACTCTTAAACTCTTGAACGCTTCATGCATGAACGCTTTAACGCTTGAACGCATGACGATTGAACTCTTAAACGCTTTAACGCTTCAATGCATGATGCTTGATTGCATGACGCTTGATTGCATGATGCTCGATTGCATAACGCTTGAATGTTTGAACGCTTGAACGATTCAATGCATTACGCTTAACGCTTGAACGCATGACGCTTGACGCTTGAATGCATGACGCATGAACATAAGAATATAATATTTGAGACACAAGAATGTATGTAAAAATTTCTCTAACATAATGTCTCTAACACAAAGTCCTACAACATAGAAGCCTACAACATGCTATATTAAAAATCCGACGGGCTAAACCTCTGAAATGGTCGACCTTCGATGTTTCTAAGCCCCCTGCGATGTGCAATACAGCTTGGATCGCGCATGCCACCAGAACATGTGCATGGTTCATTATCCTGTGATATCGGAGGAGCAGGGGTCTGCACAAAGAATGCATCTTCACCTCCCGTGTAATGGGAGTAGTCAAATAAATTTTCTACGAAGTCGTGGCCCGCGACCCCCTGCTTAGAATAACACATATGAATCAGAAACAAAAAAAATAGTGAATCATAGTCAAAGATTTACATATATATAATCATGAACCTGCGAAGACTGGCTTGTCTCGTATGAGCGGTCTGTATTTCCTGGGTACGGTCTAGTCGTTTCCTGTGTCTCATACACCTGCTTCGAAATACATATGTTAATATGTTCGAAATAAATATTTCACAATACTTATTAAGTGTATATTTTTACCGGGGCAGTCTGAGTGGCAATGAACTCCTCATAGCCGATGTCTCCCCGATAATAATCGCTCCACCTCGCATCTGTAGCTTGAACAGGAAACTCCTCGGGCTGCTCGGGCTCATCATCCGTCGGGATGTCCTCGACGACCTCTGGTAAATGGGCTTCTCTCAATAACTTCTGGAATCGAGGACCTTGGCCGACATCATCCATGTGCCCTCGACACGATATCAACATTTTTTTGCCAAATTTCTTCAAACCTCGGGTGAACACATTTCAGACTATAGCCACAGCATCTTTAAATGCTCGCATACCCTGCAAAATAACAATAATCAATCTTCACTATCAAATAATGAGTACAAATAATAAGTGTTGCTAAAAAAATAGAAAATATAACTGACCACTCGAGTATACACATCACTATCAGTGACATATGTCTGCGTAGGAGCCGGCTCAGGAGGAGGGCGTGGCTGTGTCACGTCACTGCCAAACAAGACCTCCAGCTTTATCGTCCTCATGCCATTGTCATCGTACCACTGCATATACTCTCTGGCATACCAACGCTCATCATGCGGGCCATCTACGGGAACACGACATGCATGCCACTGGTCCCAATTATTGTAATAATTTTGCCAATGAATACCCCAGTGATAATCCCTCGGCGTAGCAGTGGGCTCAACACTCTCTAACTGCAAGGTCTCTACCCAAGATAACGGGGCCACCGGAGGAACAAGCTGGCGATATCCAAACTGCCTCATAACTCGATCGGGATAGTGAAATGACACTATCCAAAAGTGAATCATAGGTACCCTAACCATCCAGAGGTCGCGATCGCGATCCACGATCGATGGTAAAAGGGACAAAATATCAGTGGTATAAGGCTCCCAAACAACATCAACCCCAGTATCGCGCATCTTATCTAAATCGTCACGAGGATGTCCCACGCCACTATTATGAGGATTATCACCCCACAATTTTCGTCCCGTCCACTTCCTACCATAAGGCACACACGAGTCCCGATCGGGAATACCCCATCCAACAAACTTGGTAACTCGGTCCTTCGAAGGTCGACTAGCACGAAATCGATCCCAAGACCAAATCTGCAGTAAATCTAGCGGAGCAGCAATAGTTCGAGTATTCACTCTACATGCATTTGATAATGCACGATACAAATATGCCAAAACGGCACCGCCCCAGTTATAACTAATCGGATTATCCAAATCCCGTAAAAACTGCAGATACATGGCCGGTACGCAATCGTCACTCGAGTTAGGAAACATTACTGAAGCGAACAGGTCCATAACGTAAGCTCGAGTATAGTGATCTATCTGCTCAGAAGTGGGATTATCCGGCATCTCCCCGCATACAGTTCGCAGCCACTTCAATCTTATATTATATCCCGAAGCGACCCGCATTTGCTGACCCCTTTTGGTTTGGACCCTACTCTTCCATGCATCATCTCCCGGGTCCCTCCCTAGACACTCCCGTACCGTCTCAGTCCAATCCGTGTCAGAAACACCGGTGACGGGCATACCATCTATGGGTAATCCCCAAATACAATTCACATCCTGCAACGTAACAGTCATCTCACCCACATGCATGTGAAATGTGTTGGTCTCCGGCCTCCACTGTTCTACAAGAGCCGTGATCAACGCCTTATCTCGTCTCAGGTGACCGACCTTCGAGATGTGATACAATCCCAGTCTTTTTAATGCAGGACCGCATCTATCATCAAATGGTATCTTAACCAAATGAGATATACATTTCAGATCTTCCTTTTCCTGCAATATTTCATAAGTTTATACGTTACTAAATCATTATTAACTAGTATTTTATATTTTGAAAGTAATCTTTAGTTTGTAAAAAAAATACCTTTTTTGTAAGCGTTGAAACTTTGTGCTGAACGAGAGGCATTTGCAGCAAGTTAGTATATGGTCGTTGATCAGCCGGGACCTCATCAGAAGGAACCTCTGAGGTACTACGGCAAGAAGTACTTCTTCGAGGCCTAACCATGGTAATAACACTGCATGCAAATTTAATATTAACAATTTATGCATGCATGCAAATTAAGTTATCTATTTTATAATAATTTCTTTTTCATGCACAAGCGAATTTCTTTAATTTCTTTAAATTCTTTAAACATTAATAATACACAAATTTTTTTAATTTTATCAATGCATGCAAATTATGTTATCTATTTTACAACTAATTTCATTTGCATGCACAAGCAAATTTCTTTTATTTCTTTAAAAATTAACAATACACAATTTTTGTATGTTATCTATTTTATAATAATTTGATTTGCATGCACAAACAAATTTATTTTATTTCTTTAAAAATTAACAATACACAAATTTTTTAATTTTTATCAATGCATGCAAATTAGTTATCCATTTTATACTAATTTCATTTGCATGCACAAGCAAAATTCTTTTATTTCTTTAAAAATTAAAAATACACAATTTTTTTTAATAAATCAATGCAAGCAAATTATGTTATCTATTTCACAACACATTAACTAAATAATGCTAACCACTAGATTAATCAAGAACATTTCTTGCACTTAATAAAATATTTACAAAAATTATATTAATTAAGTAATTAATATAAAAAATAAGTAAAAATACGTACCAATTTTTTGCTGTTGGAGAAGAGACCGGATTCACTTCTGGATATAATCAAAATCTTGCAAAATTCTTAATTTTTCTACAAAATAATCAAACTTCTTGAGAAGAGGAGAAAATATCAAAAATGGTATGGAGAGAATGAGAAGAAAGAGAGGCAGCGGTGGGTTAAATCCAACGGTATTTAAAAAAAAAAATGCATGTGACCGGGATCTTAGTTTTCGGTTCAAACCGGATTCTAAGTTTCCGGTCTAGGACCGGATTCTTAGATCCTAGTTTGAACCGGAAACTAAGATCCCGGTTTGCTTATTTTCGTAAAAAAAAATATTTTGCCTATTTTAATATTTTAATATTTTTCTATTTTAATTTGTTTATTATTAAAAATTTCGGGATAATTATTGGTAAAGAAATTAGCGTCTCATCTTCAACTAGATCCAGAATTTGTACAAGCCTTCGTGAGAGCTCTGGAGTTCAAGTTTCTCTAGGAGCTACTTTTAGAGAGGATTTTTCAAGTTTATTTTCTGATTTGTTTGTGGATGAGTGTGTTGTAAGTCTACAGGCAATGAATAAAAAAAAAACTTTATTCAGAATTTGTACAAAAAATGATGGTTATTTTAAAAAAAAATTATCTTATATGATCATTTATACAAAAAAATTTCAAATACATAATGATTTTTGAAATAAACATAATATATATGATCATTTTTAAATTTGTTTTCAGAGAGTTCAGTTGTACCCCTGAGTGCATGTGGCTTCGCCACTGCTTCAACTAGCTTTATTTTGTCAACTACAATGGATTATGACAAAAACTCGGTTACATTTCTAGATATTATACTTCAATCAATTCGTATTATTTGATTGCAATATATGATGAATTTTAATGCGATCGAATGACACAAATTAATTGAAGTATCTAAAAGATATTAGAATGTACCTAAAGTTTTTGTCATGAATTATTATTCATTTGTCAGCTAAATTTTTTTTAACTATTAATTACTTTATATTGATTATTTAATTTTTTATGTAGATTTACATTTAATTATTAAACTAGAAGCCAATAGAATAATTAAAGTTGACAAACAACTAATTGTGATTGACAAATAAAATTATTTGAAACAATAAACTAACAGAACTAAGTAGCCGTCTTTAAGATTTTTATGCTTCTATTTACATTAATTTTGATATTTTCTTGTTCTCTCAAAAAACTTGGTTTTTTAACCTTTGCAAAACTTACGATTTTGTAACGAGAATCGTCATCATTTTGAATATGAAACTTAAATTTTCTAGAAAAAGAAGGTGAAAGTACATAGTTAATTAATACTTTCAAGTTTCCTTTCATTCATTGTTTTTGCTTTGAACTTCTGAATATCAATTATATTGCCAAAAGTTAATTGACGTTATATGTAGTTTCATTTTTCTCCTACATCTCAAATTTCGTAGTTTAAACCTCTAAAATAAAAATCATTTTCAACACCCTAGAGCTGGTTTACTGAAAGGTAAAATTATCAAAAAAAAAAAAAATTGATGATAAAAAAAAATACATGCATCGTTCAATTTCTTTTATTTCTCAAATAGCAGGTTCCAAAATAAAATAGTTCAAAACTTGAAAATTGTGAATTCCATGTTGAAGAAATTATTTGTTCCAAAATCCAAAATGATGGGTCCGCATTTGCTAGTTTCAACTCTGGGAGCTCCTTGACATACTTTTTCCTGATATTTTCATTAATAGAAAAAACTTCAATATTTGAAAAGAAAAAGAAAAGGTATTTGAAAAGTAAAGGATCGGATAATATCCGATTTTATTCGGATCCGTATCCGAAAAATAACAAAAAATATCTGATTCGTATCCGTATCCGAAGATATCCGTATCCGTATACGAAAAAATTTAACGGATAAGAATACGGTTTGGCTATCATCTATCTGTATCCGACTGTTTAGCTATAATCTAATAATATCCGAAATTATTGAAGATATCCGTATCCAATATTATCCGATTGTATCCGAATTCATAATAAAAAAATTCATATTATATATATATATTTATTGGATTTTGTATGAAGATTACAAATCTAATTAATTTTATATATAATTTGTGTTTATGTACCACATTTTTTTATAATTCATTGATGCATTTGGATAAACACATAACAAATAAGGTTTATTTTTATTATCCGAATAATATTTGTTTCGTATTTGTATCCGTCCGATATTCGATCCGTATCCGGTATTCGATTAATATCCGATCTGTATCCGTATCCGAGACTATCCGAATTCGTATCCGTATCCGTATCTGAAATTTTTTAAGGAATAAGGATACAGTAAGATGATTATCCGTCCATATCTGATCTGTTTACACCCCTAAACCGAGCCTTTACTTTTTCATCCTTTGATTTTTTTCTTTTTTAAAGGATCCGATATGGAGTTCCGATCCTTTCGTTTTAAAACTTTCCTATCACTTTTTTTTGTTTCAAAGGCAAAAACTTAAGTACATAATTCACCGGATATATTGAATACTTTGTTCAATTCAGATTATTCAATTCATTAAGATTGATTCAATTTTTTTTTTCTTAACCTATCAAAGAAATCGACATCAATCATAATGAATTAAACGGTCTGAGATTGAATGAAGTATCTAATGTACCTAAATTTTTGCCTCTTTTCAAATATTTAAAGTTTTTCTAATAATAAAAAAAATTGGTATCTTTTCTATCGGCGGATGCTTTTTTAACGAATGTTTTTTTTTTTACTTTTTTACAGCACGAGATTTGTTAGTCGTTTATATCTAAAAATATCGTAAATCCGATTTGAGCACGCCAAAACGGGCATGGGCCGACATATGTTATGAGCCTTATTCTTAATCCTCGTGTAATCGATCGAAACAAAACTCTCTTTTGCACCGGAGATATATTCTTTGCGCGTATTTTTCATTGTCAATTTGAACCGTCACATTAAAGATTAACGACAATAAGAAAAATGTGTGCATAAAATATGCACATTTTTTTTGACCCAAAAGTGGAGAATTCCCATCTATATTAACTTACATATTCTAAATTAAAAAAAATGTGACTCAAAAAATGCGTGAAGAGAATACGATTTACGTACATGAGTCGGGAAAGATATACTTCGCGTATCAAAATCAATACACAGTGGGTATTTTTAAATCAGACCGTTAGATTGTCGGATCGTCCGATCAAAGATGAATGGTCTGCCAATAATATCAGCGGTGGTTGAGCGCGACAGTTCAGGTGCGGAACAGAAAAAAAATACTGGTGCACATGAGTCCTGGTTTGATCCATTGATCTCTCCGTCGAAACTTTCTGCGTCTAACGTCCACACCATGGCTAGTTCGCTAGAGATGGAGCCGCCTAGCTTCGAACTTACTCCCAAGCCTTCGTCTCCACCTCCGTCGTCGGAGTGGCCTCCTCAAATCATATCCCTCAACCCGCCGACCTCACCCGACGAAGCCCCGCCCGGATTCGAGAACCCAAATGCCTGAATGGTTACGTCTGCAAATGACACCTGGGACCCACCTGAAAGTTTTGATGCTTCAAAAGCAAGGAATAAAACAAAATTTTATTCATCTTAAAACAAATGATCTAGTTATTATAAGTGTAAAGACAATATTTATTTGCCTAAATAATTAGAGAATAATATTATACCTTATGATTTGATCTCCAAATCAAATCGAGTAGGATTGTCTAGCTTAGAAACTTCTTATTCCCTATGCCTTGTTTCGTTGGTTCTGCTTAGCTCGTCAACCATCGAGCCTCCTTAGGTATTCACCAAAAAATTAAAGAAACACTTATATCTCTAAGGCTAGTAAGAGAACAACAAGTGGTACCTTAATCCTAGTTTCAAAACCTTCTTCAAAATTTCAGAAATTTTAATGGAGTTTTGTCTCAACACATGAGAGAAAAATTGGGGGAGAGAGAGAGAGAGAGAGAGACAAATTTCAGCCAAGAGTTTTAAAGCTGAAAATCTGACCTTTGGGTATTAAATCTGTCATAACTCTCTGTAGGTAACTCTAAACGACTTGAAACTTGAACCATTGGATTCTAGACTCAAAGGGCTTCAATTTTCATAGGTCATACGTTCAGAATGGTTGAGGTTTGCTCTTTCAAAATACTGTTTAAAGTTACCTCAAAAAACTGTCCAAAATTTTTTCTCCTCTTTAATGGAAATTGATTATGTTTAATGATATACTTCAATATTCTTTTAATTATATCATTACTAATCAATTCTCCCTAGAAATTTGATGGCCTATATTTGGGCTTTGGGCTTAAATACATTAATCATATTAATATTTAATTAAGTCCACAATCCCATATATTAAAAGGCCAACATATAAATTAATATCCAATGTTAATTTATATGCATCTCTCATGTGTCAAAAGTCATTTAAAATATGTCACACATACTTTAAATATTACTAGGATTATTTTACAATATTTTCTTTTAATCTTTCATATGGTGTGACCCTATGGGATCCCATCATTATGGCAATGAAACTAAACGTTTTAATTTCATAAATCAATGATACAACTAGCCATGGTATATTGATTACCCAAATGATGCAGATGAAAAATCACAATGCAAAATCATGATCCTGTAATATTAAAATATTATTGTGTCAATTTCTTGTCTCATGATATCAAAATAATTGCAAGGTAGGAATGTGTCATCCTTGCTAATTATTCTTTCTTGATTTTCTAAAGTTTAATTATGATATGATTAACACATAATCATATTGCATGCCTATAATACAAACTTTATCAAGGGGCCCAGAGATATCATCATCTATATCATGTATAGATGACAATGGTATCTTGATGCGTATAGTTCCTCCGCACAAGTTGTACACATTGCAGTAACTGTTTATATAACTCGTAGTTAAAGTGAGCGTTGGACAGTACCAACGATGTATATTTCTCACGTAGGAAATATAAACATTTCAACCCTAGAATTCATGACACAAATGAAATATCAATGACACGTAACACAATCCGTGTGATATTTCATTTTTGGGTCTGTCTAGTGCTATACATCTCGATGTATACACATGTGTGATTATCATTGACAACTCTTTGTCATATGATTTGTAGAATGTGATCATCATCTAATCCGACACACTGATCTTATATTGGTCAATTAGTGTTCCTTGCTAATTACCAAGATCAAAGACTTTTAAGAGTAATTATATTTATTTCATTGGTGGAATTCTACAATTCAGGTCATCAATCCAGATAATCCACAAAATATAATACTTTAAGGAACAAAATGATATAATCATTCACTAATAAACTAAATAATCAAACAAATGATTTGAGTCTAGAACACCAACACTAACACCACCACCGCCGACAGCCTCAATTAGAGAGGAAACAGTGAAACAACCTATGTCAGTGGCGAGCTTGCATGTAGCGAGATGTCAAGCCCCCACCTTTCTGAGTCGAAGGTGGATGTTGATATTATGACTGGAACCATGGACCCAATTCAATTGAGGAGTGACACATCTGACATTAAAACCCTTGAACCTCTACTGGATCCATCCAAAACTGAAACCTTTATGAACTGTCAGACAGTGGGTCCATCAGAATCACAATCGGTGGCCCCAAGTAAGATTGAAATTCTTGATCCATCAATGTTGGTCCCACCACCACCTCTAGAAACCCCAAAGAAATCCTTAATTGGAGATGGATTGATCGAGACACACAGGTTAATGAGGTGCTCTCAGCCTGAGACCCAAATCGAGGAAAGAGACTTCAAACTTGTGCTGAAACCTGAGACATACATACGGGGAAATGAAGCTTCTTTTGAGCATCAGATTGCGCTGCATCCAGTAGTGCCTGTATTTTAATCAGTAGTACCTGAGTCTGTATTCGAGAGCCTCAGCCTCTCACCATCACCACCTTCCCTATCATTGGTTTCTGAATAAATTTTACCTGAATCTAGTTGTGAAAACTTGGATCCACTACCGTCGCTTCTGCCACCACCACCTCCAGTAGGCAATATGTCTAAATCACCCGTACTGAATTATGAATGTGACAACTTCAACAAAAATACATGTGAGAGAGGCCTCATTGGAGATGAAATTCCAGCTGAACATGAGAGCGAAAGTGAGAAAATTTATGTTGAATTTGTAGCAAAGTGGTATCATGTCTGTACAAGTTTTGGGTTTGATATTCACTACAGATGATAACGTTAGTTCTTACTGAAGTTTAAGATGGTTGAAGGTAGCCTTCCTAGTGCAGGCATAAGAACTGGGAACAAATGTACCGAAAGAGGCGCACAACGGTGTTTTAGCAGCAAGAGAAGCACCGGTAGAAGAAGCATCAAGATGTCAAACCCTAGTAAAAACAAACTTATTTCGAGGAGAAAGCGCTATCAAAGTGAACCATGGCCCCATCACAGTCACCATTAGCCCCGCAAGAAATCAAAATTCTAGATCCAGCAATATTGCCACCTCTTCCACCTTCATCTCCATCACAATTGAAGTGTGAATCGGTAGTTTCATCAGAACCATAAATGATTGAAATGAGACCTGGCTACCACTGGCCTCTAAAAGAGGAAATCCAGGAGCCACCAAATCAAGAAATGGGGATGTTTTTGTGTTCGCGTGGAGATGGAAATCCTGATAGGCTCTCATTTGAGACATGCCCACTTGTAAATGAAATTACAAATGAGCCACCACTAAAGAAGTCTCGACACATGCACGAGACACAAGGCCAATTGATGCATAAGGCATGTCTACCAGAGGTTGAGAAAAACTCACTTGTAAGCGAGACACCTTAAATGGGCCCGCATGAAGAGGAAGACATTGAGCAGATAGATATGGACATGAGTGATGATGAGACCCTGGACAGATCTCCAGCAGACATGGGCTCGCCTGGAAGTGATATCAGGGATTTCGCCGAGTCACTGGATGAAGCTCCGCCTGGATACGATACAATTGATCCAACCAGTCAAATGAAAATCATATCTCAGGATGCTCTTTCTGGTGGGCCCTTTCTAAGTTCAATTGTTATTTTCTTAACTCAGTGGCTAAATAAACCAACATACAACTGAACAACATGTTGTTGAAAGAAACCAAAAAAAGCTTGTGATAAGGAAATTAGCTCTTTACAGTCTTACTAGTATTTAATTAGTTCTAGCTACAGAACCAACCAATTCTAACTCATACTATGTAATTAGTATACATGGTGCCTTAGTAGTGATCTATAGTGTAGTTAAATGCAATCTCTTATATATCTACATTTGTTGGTTAAGTATGGTTTAGAAATTTGATTTCATGTAGTATGTAATTGTAATTGGAGGATACTCTATATATTTAATTTGCTTATGTTTTAATTTAGGTATGGGCCAAATGGTATGTGGTAACTATCATGAGCTAATTTGCTATCTGCATGGAGCTCTTCATGTACTATGCACGTGTTGTCAAACAATCAATCTTGTATTAGAAGGTAACACCTCTTCCTACTTATTTATGGTAATTTTTTCTTATCAAAATTTCTATAGATACTCTATCATGTCAAGTCCTACAACATCAACGGCCTTGTAATGATTCATACGCTTTCATTTCTTTGCTCTCAGCTGTGTGTCCTGTTTTCTTTTTCTTTGTTTTTGTAGCTTGCCAGGTCGGTAATATAAATTGTGGGCAATGTTCAGTGCTTCTGATGTACCCTTTTGGAGCCTCTTCTGTCAGATGCTCATTTTGTCGTTATGTTACAAAAATTGGAGTAGGTGCTTAAATTTCTGGCATATCCTATAATATATAGCATTAATTTATTTTACCTTTTATGCCTGAATGTTTTAGATATTTATAGGGTTAGGATGTTTGGAAAAAGGCTAGAATTGTAACTGAGGTTCAGAAGTTAATACCTAGGACGTAAAGAGTTGCATGTCTGTGTTGCAAGGGCTAATATTGTAGTGTTGTGTATAATAATTGGTTTTGGAAATCCTTGCGATTGAAAGTTTCACCAATGACTTGTGATCTGCATGAATATGGTTCTTGTTTAATTAGTTATAGCACGTTTCTGTCAAGCATTTCTAAGCATGATGATACTATAGGTAGATCTAAATTAAGTGGCTACAACTTTCTCAACACAATGACCCCTTGCGAGACACTGGACTACGCATCTTGGGTCCATAAGTGGTATTTTTTGTGGTACCAGATCCATGTTGTAGAATACATTTGGTTCATGTATATTTGAGTCAAGAGTAGTAAATGTAAAAGTATAGGAAACAATTTTTGTCAATTTGTCATATCTTTTCTTACGTTTACCTATTGTATTTCTTTTGGCAGGCACATAATATGAGGCCTCCACTTTCTGTTCAACAAGGAGACAGTTACTCTGAGTTAGATTTTCCATTAATTCGAAGTAGTTAGCATCTAATAGCGTCTAGTAGTTACCATCTCATTCAAAGTAGTTAGTATCTCATAGAAAGCCTATGAGGTTTTTAAGGTTGGGCTCCAAGACTTAATTTAAGGAGGGAAGTAAAGAAAGGTTAGGTGAAAAAAAATAAGCGTTACTTGCTCCCCAGAAACACTAGCTTAAAGAATAAATACTGGATGAGGTCTAAATTTTTTTCTCAAAATAATGAATTTGATTATGTTTCAAATTGGAGTGTAAATCATGCTTTCCCTTCTCTTTTCTTCCTTTTCATTTCTTCCTCTTTTTTCGTGTGAAGCAGACCCTAAGAAAGATTGAAAAACATTTCTTTGTCTTTGATTATGTAAATAATGTCTTTGGTAAAATCCTGGCGGCACATTGTTTTCTACAATATTACGTTTTATTTTGGTAATTACACTCGCCATTTTATCATATTTGCACCAGGCACCAATTTCTATTTGTTGTTTACTTTGTGGGAGCACTTGCATGCCCAATGATAAGAATCCCAGGATCCAGGACAATTTTTTTTTTGATAATTATGAAAATGGTATTGATGAAAGTAGTTAAGGGATCATAGTTTTTCGATTGAATGACCAGAACGATAGGTATTCTATCGTGCGACAGTTTTTTTTGCCGCACGTTAGATTTTCTACCATGCCACTGTTTTTTTAAGGAAGCGACTAACTGTCCCCCCTTACAAGCCCCCCTTACACGCCCCCCATATAAGTCTTTATACTCAAATGTAGTAATCTTTATATTTTTTAGTATAAGTCTTTATACTCAAAAATGATTATCATTGCATTGGGTAAAATAAATTATTTATATAAAGAATTAAAAATAATTTATCATTGCATTTGAGTGAGAGGGACAGGAACTGGGGGGACAGTTATATTTACTCTTTTTTTAATTCATGCACATCAAATTTTATGTTGTGTGGGAGCAAAATTTTTATGTTTTCAAAATTATTTACAAATCTGATCACGTATAGAAAATTATTTACAACAGTGACCATAAGTAGCAAAAAATTCTGGTTTAATTATGATTTTGACAAAAAATTCTTTAAATTAGACCCACTCATATTGATAATACGAAAATAGAAATGAATATATACTACATCTGGTGCGAACTGAAAACAAAAGACAATTTTATTAAATGGTCAAATTTTTTTGCTATGCATGGTTGAAATTATAATTAATTTTATGTGCATAGCCAACATCATAAAGAAATGTTCGAAACAAAAAAAAACAAACAAACAATGGCAGCACGATAGAAAATCTACTGTTCTGACCATTCGATCGAAAAACTCGACCACCTTGACTACTTTTGTCAATACTATTTTCATAATTATAAAAAAGGACCCAGGACCCCCCAGTAGAAAAAATCCACTGAAATTGCAAAAACTATTAGGCACTTTAGTAAAAAAAATGCACGCGTAGAAAAAAATGCTGGGATCCCATTCTCTGTTACTCTGTTAGATGCTCGATGTTAGATGAGTTCGAATCTGCTACTTTTCGTGAAAAGCAGCTATTATTCCTTCATCTGAATCGTTCAAATAATATGGAGGGTGCAGATTAACTGTTGTTGTTGAGGTATATTTTATTTTCTCCTCTTCATGCCCGAAGTCAGTGCACATAAGACCCCGCTTGTGAGAAGGAAAAAGTGAAGTCTTCTTCTACCTTCCTAATATCTATTTATTCAATTCATTTCTTGCGCCTTCGTTTTCCATTTATATGTAAAACTCGAACACTATAAAATATTTATGTTCATTAGTATTTCATCTCATCCGAACACTACAAAATTTTATCAAACATAGGACCAAACATCAATTACTTGTTCAAAAATTTCATCGAACTCATTTTGAGCAACATAATTTAATACAACAACAACAACACTTAGTACGTTATTTTTTTTCCTGTAATTACAAGTATCATGAAATATTAGTTGAACAACTCTAAAATATTTATGTTCACACAAAATTCAATCCTCACATTGATTAAAAAAACTACACAAAAATGAATTAAATGAAAACTGCAAATTAAATTCACACTATTTTTCAAGTTGATTTTAGTTAAAAAAAAACAACAACACAATTATGGTTACGCTACTGGTTATACTCGTCGATGCGTTTATGCTCCGATGAGATCCCACTAAACCAAAATCCTAGCTACACCACTGGATATTTCGGCTCGAAAGGGCCAACAAAAAACCCTCCCCCTCAGTTAAATTCGTTTCTCGCACAATAATTGCTACAACATTTTTACTATTTGTTAAAACGTTGCTCATTCTGTATTCCGAAAGGCTGACCCTTCCAGGGATACATATCCCAATGATAATACTAGTGGTTTTAAAAAATGTAAAATTTGTTAATGTCGTCTTTAGTTTTATTACCATGTGTAAATCCTTTTGAGTTTGAAATACAATAGAAACATATAAAAAAAAGAACATGAATCATGATAGAATTAATTTTAAGTCTAAAGACATAGAAACACAATAGTGTACACATTTTAGATACAAATATGTTTACACTTTAGAGCATAAATATATATTTTATTAAAAAACTATCTCATAAATAAACTATCCGAGGTGCATCATTTTTTTGGTAATTATCAAAACGTTTCTGAGAAAAGTTGTCAAGGGTCGAAGTTTTTTAGATGCACTGGCTAGAATGGTAGAAATTCTATCGTTCGACACTTTTCTTTTTTATTAAAAAATTGTGGAATGGGGGGTTTTCCTACCGTTCGACATTGATTTTTTTGTTCTAGACAATTACAAATATGACCATTTATAAAAGATAATAACAATTTAGATCATGAATAGCAAAAAATATATGGACATTTAATTATAAAATTGTGGAACAAGGGTTTTCCTACCGTTTGGCATTGATTTTTTTTGTTCAAGACAATTACAAATCTGACCATGTATAAAAGATAATAACAATTTTGATCATGAATAGCAAAAAATATGGACATTTAATTATAATTTTGACAACAATATTTAAATTAGATCCACTCAGATTGATAATACAAAAATAGAAATGAATATATACTACAGCTGATGTGGAATGGAAAAAAGAAGACACAATTATAATTAAATTGCCCGATTTTTTTGCTATACATGGTCAAAATTGTAATAAATTTCTATGCATGATCAAAATTATAATTAAATGTTAAAAACTAAAAAAAACAATCGCCAAACGGTAGAAAATATACCGTTTAGCAATAAACTCAAGTCATGAAGGATAGTTTTTCTACCGTTTTGATCATTTAATCGAAAATCTCAAACCCTTCGCTACTTTTATCATTACCATTTTCATAATTACAAAAATGTCCTTTTTTCGAAGTGCGTGATTTATAACTAGAAACAACGTCAAATTGTTAGGTCACCTCAGTATATACCACATAAAAGAGAAAACAAATTATATGTACTAAACAAATCGTAAAATCAGCCAAAATAATAAAGTAATTGTTTGTACAGTATGAAATACAAATTATGATAAACTTATGTAACATATTCCAATTATATTCTATAATAATTTTATATTTGTCTCAACTACATTTTTCTATAATTTATAAATTTTATAAGAAATTTGAGAATGAGAATAGAGAAAAAGAAGTACACTTATTTTTTAATTGTAAGGTTATAAATTATGCAAGAAGGCTAGGTTGGATATATAATTGTTCAGCTCTTTTGAGTTGAATACGAATTATTCTGGAGTATATAGAGAAGAATTCTTGTTTTTTTTTACATTTTTCTTGAATTTTACCAAAGATTTTCCTTTTAATAAGAATTTTGGTACCAATCCGCTATAGATGATGACTCGTATAAATGTTTTTTGTGTTCTAATTCTTTTTTTTTCAATTTCTATACGTATAATTCCTTCAAAGCCTAAGGGAGGTATCTTCTTGTATACTCGTAGAATATTTTTTTGTTCTTCAAACCAAACAAAATGATGACTATGGTTATACCAAGTCTGAAACAAAGTGGATTTGTTTTTTGTCCCATAATTCTCTATTTTATTTTTTTCATCCATATCTTTTTATATAAAAAGGAATCTAAATTTTAGATTGATTTAATAAAGATTTCGATTTTTCCTTGAGTACGAATGTTATAACACGTGTGCTTCTTTTTACTGGATAAGTATGTCCTTGAGCACATAATCTTGTCTTTTTTCTAATAGTACTTCTATTAACTTCGGCTTTACTAATGAATAAATCAGCTTCGTTTAAACTCATATTATGATTAGAATTTTTTGCTGCAGAATAAACTAATTTGAAAATGAGATAAGATGCTTGATAAGGAATGAAACTTAGTATCCTACTTGTTGCTTCATAGGAACATCCGCGAATCTGATCAATTAATCTTCGCGCTTCGGAAACAAAAATACCTATATGTTGAGCTAAAACTTGGACTCCTTTACTTGAACTTGAGTTCTTTTTCATCGGGTTATCCGCTAGCTTTTTAAGATTTTTCATAAGATTCTTTCTCCTTATGTTTGATCCCTATTTTTTTTATTCTTCATTACAGATTTCTTATCGTTATCGTTTATTACATCTATCCCCGAAAAATGGGTAGGCGCGAATTCTCCCAATTTGTAACCTATCATAGAATCTGTTATATAAACAAGTATATGTTCCTTTCCATTATGAATACTGATTGTATGGTCAACCATAGGGGGTATAATGGTAGATGCCCGAGACCAAGTGACTATTATTTCTTTCTCCTGCCCCATTTTGATTTTTTTTCCATTTTTTCCGATAAATGCTTAGCTACATATAGTTTCTTTTTCTTTGCTACAAATTTTTTGTTTTGACCTATCACAGCTGATTCCTCCTTTTTTTTGCATAGTAAAGATTGACATTCTATGTATAATATATTGATCTAAGTATCGAGGTCAGAATAAAAACAATAATGATGAATGGAAAAAAGAGAAAATCCTTTCTTTAGCTAGATAAGGGGCGGATGCAGCCAAGTAGATCAAGGTAGTGGATTGTGGATTCACCATGCGTGGGTTCAATTCCCCTCGTTCGCCCATCACATTATTTCGAATTCCAAAAATTCGATTTGGAATATTTCTATTTACGGCGACGAAGAATCAAACTATCACTATATTTTCTCCTTTTCCTAGTTCTTCTTCTAAGCAGGATAACCCCAAGGAGTTGCGGGTTTTTTCTACCAATTGGGGCTCTTCCTTCACTGCCCCCGAGTTTTTCTATCAATGTATAAATGTATACAAAAGTAAGTAAAAATGATAAAGGAAATATAGTGAAATTTTATTAGTTTTCAAAATACGCAGATTTCGCCTAAATTTATTATGTAATTAGTTGAATAAAAGAAAATAAAAAATGAGAAGGAAACATACCCGCTGTCATAAACTCGATGGCAACGTTCTGTCAATGAGTGGCTGACATGTGAGTAGAGATTTGACAAAAGTTCGGTTCGGGTCGGGTCAGTCCAAATCCGCCCTGTTCAACGGGTTGGTCGGTCCATGGGTTGGCCGAACTGGATTTTCACAGTTCAAATTTTGTAGGCCGACCGCAACTCGTCTTAGGCCCATGGGTCGGCGGACCGTTGGGTTTGAGGCGGGTCCAGACCAGTTCAGTTCGGGTCGAATTGGTTGGGTCGCTGGGTTTTTTATATTTTCGAAAAATACCAAAAATAAAAAAATCAAAGTAAAATGCAAAAAAATTACAAAAAATGTCATAAAAATATATATAAAAGATATGTTAAGTTTATTTTAAAATTAAAAATATAAAAATTCAAATAATATGTTAAAAAATAAAAGGAAATATTATTGACGGGTTTAGTGGTGGGTTAAAAATGGGTTAATGGCGGGTTAAGACGGGTTAGGTGGGTCAGGTGGGTCCGGGCCGGTCCAATCCTGGGCCGAATTTAAGTCGGGGGTTTTCAAAAATCTTGGCCGCAATTTGTCTTTGGCCCTTGGTTTTTTTGGACCAATCAGCACGGGTTTGCCCTCGGTTCGGGCCGAGGCCTCGGTTTCTCGGGCCGGGTCGGGTCGCGACCTCGGGTGTCTCGGGTCGGGTCGGACCCATCCGAGTTTTGTCAATACTCTACATGTGAGACTCACAAAATAATGGAACTCTCCTGAATCAAATTACAGCCGTCCAGATTGAAGGTAGCAGCCAATATTCAATTGTAGAGAAAGTATGACACGAAAAATATGGCAGCAAATATGGATTCGAAAAGTAATATCCGGCTGAAACAAAATAGCCTCAACATTCGAGAACCGTATTCTTTGCGCATAGTTAATATGGACCGTTAGATTAATAATCAACGCTCAACTGCCACTGATATGATTTAGAAAAACGGTCGACCTTTAATCTGACGAACGGTCCATATTAATCTGTGATACAAAAATCTGCGCATACATGATTTCGTTTCCAGCATCCGATTGAGTGTCAACTGTCAAACATCAACCAGTTCTCGAGTCTAGCGGTGTCAAACGTTTAAAACGTAAATGGAAGGCATAACTCCCGTTTACGTTTCGTTGAATAGACGAAAACAGAAGTAGTTACGTTTTCCGTTTCATTGTCTTAACGGAAGAAGAAACGGTTTTGTTTGCCATTCCGTCAGTTTCAACGAAAAAAATGGCATAAACGTTAGTTTCAACTTCAATTTTTTCCTATTTTTTGAAGAACAAAATTGTTTAAGTAAATAGACCAATATATATCAAAATTTTGAAGAAAAAAACTGAAAAAAATCTTACAAAATTTAATAACAATACATGTATCAAACATTCAAACAAAAGCTAATTTATAAATGTGCATATATAAATTGTTTCAGAATGGACTCCACAAATTACATCACATGTCACAAGTCACAACTTATCACAAAATTACATAGAAACGACGAGAGAAAGATTTCTGAGGGTTTCAAGGGCTACAGCCGTACAGATCTGGCTTGCCAGTTGCGATCGTCACGCACGCATGGGTCGACAACTGCCATGAGCAGTGTGCGAGCGAGACAGTGAGAGAGAGACAGATAGAGACTAGAGAGTAGAGAGACAGAGAAAGGGGAAGACAGAAGAGAGGAGAGCGACGCATAATGGTCTAGGGTTCGCCTTTTACCATGTTGCCTCGTGTTCTCCGTCTCCATTCTCTGAAATCCCTCTATTCTAAATCGATAGAATTCTAAAACGTAAAAAACGTAAAATACGAAACGTAATACTGGACTTACGTTTTCGTTTCGTTTAATAAAACGTAACGACGGCCCGTTTCGCCTTACGTTTCGTGAGCCTGACGAAAATTAATATCGTTTCGTATTTCGTTTTGTGGGCCGAAACGAAACGGACGAAACGTCGAAATGCAAAATTTTTGACACCCTGCTCGGGTCCCACCCAACAGATCCATCTTCTTTCTCGTTTTAATTAAAAAAATTCAATACTTGAGGTTGCTCCCAGATCTTGTTTCTCTTCCGATCACCATCACTTGTGTCACATCTGCCTTTCTTTGATTTTGAAGCATCGAATCGGTCAAGGAACCAAATCTGAAGAATCAGTCATTGCACAAACACACACAAACAAGTTTCTACTAGAAATAAAGAAAGAAAGAAAGAAGAATCGGTGTGTGCAACTCGAACGAACGCTGAGTCGAAGCAGACAAGCCAGTGGCGGTGGGTGCCCCCCTCTCTCTTTTTCTGTTTCAATCGTTGTGTTTCGTTTCTCCGATCAAATTTACGCTTTCGACCAGTCAATTTTGAAAATCCAATCGGGTAACAATCTGACCGGGTCGGATCAATATATTTTCCAAACAAGTACAAGAACCATGTGGAGACTGAAGCAATTCATGCCAAAGGAACCAGCAGGTCTCGAAAACCGCACGATCGACATCTCCAACATAAAGATCCATGTCAAGGAGCTGCTAGCCGAAGGGGGGTTTTCGTCGGTGTACCTGGCTCAGGACCTGGTCAATCCATCAAAGCAGTACGCTCTGAAGCATGTAGTGATACAAGACAAGGAGTCATATGACCTGGTTACGAAGGAGGTGTCGGTCATGAAGTCGCTCAAGGGGCATCCCAATGTGGTGTCACTGGTGGGGCACACTGTTCTGGACATGGGCAGAACCAGGGAGGCAATGCTGTTGATGGAATACTGTGAGAAGTCTCTGGTCTCGTTTTTGGAGGCCAGAGGAGCGGACACCTACTTGGAGGAGAAAAATGTTGTCTTGATCTTTCGGGATGTGTGTAATGCGGTGTTTGCCATGCATTGTCAGTCGCTGCCGCTGGCTCATAGGTACTTTCTTTTTTATCATCCTTTTTAGGTGCCGTGGTGGTATGAATGCATTTTGGATATTTAACTGTTGGCTTGAGAGTGCTTGGGAGCTTAATTTGGGATCTCAGTATGACCAATATCCTGAAATATAAATAAATGATGGTTATTTTGCTGATTAGTGGGACTGGAGTATTAAATTACAGGTTTTACTTGAGCAAGTTTTGAGAGATCCCAGACAGTGTGAACCAGTACCTGCTAGTATTAGGTTACTCACATGACAATGAATGATTCATGTTCAAGCCCCAATACTACAACAACAACCACAACCACAAAGCCTTTAGTCTGTAGTAGGCTAGAAATGAAATCCAATCAGATCAATGAAAAACCCAACGTTGATATTAATAATATAACAAATAGTAATATAATATCAATAATAATACTGATAGTACTAATAAATAATAATAATAATAATAATAATAGTAAAACATCACTATAACACATAGGAGGCACCTACACTAGCAACCTACGTCCCTAGATCTGAACTAAGAGTCAGAACATAAAGCTATAATAGTTCTTCTAAATCCTGATCCCTAGGTCACAGCTCTGGCTGGTGGATTGGTCATTTCCATGCCGTCCTATTTGAACCAACTCTTTGGATACATTCTATGTCTTCAAGTCCTTTTTTATTGTTTCCTCCCATGTCAATCTTAGCCAAACCTTACCTCTCCTTGTATTTTCAACTCAGTTTAGAATTCCACTACGCACACCGGTACGAGGCCTTCTCTGGATATGTACATTCCATTTAAGTGGGGTTGGACAAGTTTCTCTTTAATTGGTACTACAATCTTCTCAAGTATATCATTATTTGTAATTTGACCCTTGTATGATCACGACCACATATCCACAACAACATGCACAATTTCTCTTTAATTGATACTACACTTATCTTTTGGACGTGTTATCCTTTAGAAGTCCAACATTTTGCGTCATACAACATCACAGGCTTGATCTCAATCATGTGATACTTACTTTTTAGCTTTTGTGGAGTTTCCTGTCACATCGGATGCTAAATGCTTGTCACCATTTTGCCCACACGCTCTTATTAATGGCTAACAATTTCATCAATCTCACATCCCTATGTTAGCATCGATCTCAAATATCAAAGTGATCGAATTAGAAATGATGATAAGTGTAAGGAAAATTCCTGACAGAAAGAGAGGCAATATTAATGTTGAGGATTTCTGTCAAAATCAGGTGCTTAGGCTTAGTCTCTCATGTCTAGTCAATAAGGCTGAATAGATTTAAAACGGGGAAAAATTACCACAATGTCTTCAATTTCAAGTGCTTAGAACATAGTAACGAATAAGAAGCTAGGCGCCTCCTTATGTTTTGGTTAAATTGCATAATGTCTCTTGTTCTCTATGTTTCTTTTATCAAATTGCCTGATTGTACCTGATTAACATTACTTGCTTTGTACATAGCATATTCTTCACAACAGGAAAGAATGTTTAAATTTAGACTTTTGGGTGCACCTGATTCTTGATTCCAATACCAAAGCATGCATATGATCTAATTGCTTACACTTAGTTCTTTCTATTTGTAGGGATTTGAAGGCCGAAAACGTTCTTCTTGGGGCAGACAGTGCTTGGAAGTTGTGTGATTTCGGTAGTGTTTCAACAAATCATAAAATATTTGATAGGCCGGAGGAGATGGGAATCGAAGAGGACAATATAAGGAAGCATACGACCCCCGCCTATAGAGCCCCTGAGGTCGGTCCTTTTACTCCTTTTTCACAATAAAAATTTACAGAAAGTCCTTCAATCTTCCAGCTACTTGCGTTTTTTTGGTATTTTCAGTTTTTGGTGTATCTATTTGTCCTCCGGTGGTATTTACAAAAGGTTCTTCAAAATGTCATGCAAAATATTTACTAACAGGGCTCATATTAAATTAGACGAGACCTGTTTGTCTTGAGCCACTGTTATTTTGATCACTTAAGCTTACATTGTTTCAGTTTTGTCAATTCTTATTGTCACATAAATGGTGATGCACACTTTCAGGACAGTGCCCTTTTTATGTTTAAACACCAAAATGGTGCAAATAGAATCATTTGCAGACTACAGCTCTATATTTTATATATAAGTACTGAAAAGAGTTGGTTAAAATATGAAGGGGTTTTTGAATAATTTCTCTTTTGTTCTTTGTCCTGTGATCCTGGCTCATTATAAGTTTTCTAAATTATTCACTTTAATCTGTTGTCTCAACAATTTTGAATTCTTGCAGATGTGGGATCTTTATAGAAAGGAGGTTATCAGTGAGAAAGTAGATATTTGGGTAAGTTAACATTTTTTATGTTTATATTATGCTGAGTAAACCTGGTTGGCATGAACTTAATGTTTGTCCACACTCCACAGTAAAAGGCTCACTTCAATTGAAATTTTATGAGAAACAGAAAAGGTGAAGTGAAATGCCAAATATTGAGAATCGGAATAAACTTTTGTGCTTTTTCCTGTCAGGCTCTTGGTTGTCTCTTATACAGAATCTGCTATCTAAAGTCAGCTTTTGATGGTGAGTCAAAGTTACAAGTTCTCAATGGGAACTATCGCATTCCAGATTCTCCCAAGTACAGCCCTTCTATTATTAATCTCATTAAAGACATGCTAGCTTCAAGTCCGGATGCACGGCCTGACATAACTCAGGCAAGTCCACTTACATGTAATTTCCATGTTCTATTTTTAGCCTGAACTCTGAGCATTTACCTGGTTCATACCCAGGCTTTAATTGGCTATATTATATATATATATATATATATATATATATATATATATATTTTATGAATACCTGGGTACGCTCAACTGGTTTTGTCAGTTGAGTTGTAGTCGAACAACTAAAAGTACAATCGAGGCAATCTTCATCAAAATGAGATTGCAAAATCCAATGTCAACTAAGGGTACATTGGGCGTACTTGTTCGATGTGCAATTAACCCAGGATGTAGAAGTGCAGCATTTGTCCTTAAGAAATAGGAAAATCTGACCAAATAACTCAGTCATATTGAGCCTTACACTAGCCTCATTTATGCTCCTTGGTAATAAAATAACCAAATGCTTGATGAGCTAACTTCACAACTGCTTGGCATATGGGAAGTAATGTTGAACTTATTATCGTCTTGAGGCATTTCCTTTCTTGATAGAACTGATATTGATAATTAAAAATCTAATAGCCTAGGCTGATAAAGTTTTTTTCTTTCTGGAAATAGAATTTATGGCTTCTTCTTCTGTTCTGTTGTTTAGGGAAGAAAGTGGGAAGGCAATCTTTTCTTTTTTCACATCTCATTCAATATTAACTGTTGACGATAGGTTTGGTTCAGAGTGAACGGGATGTTGCCAATGGAGCTACAAAAGGAAATGCCAGATTCATCTCCTAATGCTTCTTCAACTGATGTGCATAAATCTGAACCTAATTTTTTCAGAGATGAAGGTATGTTTATTTTAATTGCTAAGTTATAATTTTTTTGCCACATCTTACACCCAGTTACTCTCATTTTGTCATTAATGGCCCCGGTGTTTGCAGAGAGTCATGCAATCTGTTCAAGAAGGTAGGTTTCAATATTACCATCATTTAAAAGAAGTGGGTATGACTTTGAGCTTTCTTCCAAAGTAAAAATAATAAATAAATACTGTTTGCAACAATCACCCGACATTTTTGTAAGATTTACAAAAACATATGGTTCAAAACACGGACTTAATGTACACCTCAGGTGAGATCTATGACTGTACTGTGGAGTATACTACATTTGTTTAGTGTTCTCAATTAACCTCTATTCGTAATCATGCTACTTTTCTATAAGCCGAACTTGAGCTAAAAGCCAGATCAAACCAAATTTGAAGAAATTTGTTGTTTGGTTTGTAATGTTAGTTTGCAGTCCTTGTACACTGAATTATAGCTGTCCTTTTACTTAGTTGTTGCTTTTTTATTGATTTTTTATGAGTTGTCTAATGTTTACTGAGCATCATATGGAAGAACCAGGTATATACTGAGATTTCAATGTGAATTTGGACAAAATAACTAAGATACAACATTGTTATTGGACATTAACTTGTTTGATACCATAATTTTCTGCCTTTTTTTCCAGTCCCGAAAAAGGTGCAATCTGTACCACCACCTCGTAGGAGCCCTCCACCACCCCCTGTTTCCAAAGAAGCTGAAAATTCAAATTCAGGCTCAATGGGAGCATTTTGGTCAACTCAACATGCGAAGGATTCATTTTTTGTAGAGGACAAGGGACCCATTTTTGACAAGGAAAAAGAAAAACCACAACTGCCTAATAGGAGAGAGAGTGCCGGCTCAGCAGGTGGTGACTTTGAGATAACCTTCTCACCTAATGGTTCAGAGTATGGCTTTGACAAGCCCAAACCTGTCAAGAGGCTAGAAGAGGAATTGCAGAGGGAGGTCAACCGGCTTAGAGATGAGTTGCGTGTAGCTAATACGGAAAAGGAGGAGATCAAAATGAAGTATGAGAAATTATGTGCCATCTGTGCTTCTCAGAGGAGGGAGATTGAGGAACTGAAGCGGCATGCAACCAATAGTACTAACACTGCTAGTACAGTGCCTGTGCAGTCTACCAGAAACACTTCTCCAGCCAGCTCTACAAAATTGAATACTCCGGTATGTCATTTGGTATTGAACATGTACAACCAGTATTAGTATGTATGCGAGCTGGTGATCACTGAGAGTTCTTTTCGCTGGTCCTTGCTTAAACTGAAGGTGGAATTTTTTGCGAAGAGGAACACAACATTTGAGTGCTGTATGTATAAGTACATCACATCATAATGTTTCCGTAGTAGTTTGAAGACCTGTTGGAGTGGCACAGATGTTGCTTACTGTACTAAACTGATTATTTATAGTACCAAACCTGTGTGATTGCTGAGCACATAAAAGGGTCATAACTTAAATTGGGATAATCAGGTCTGTACTGCATGCTCAATTATGTGTTCTGATTGAATTTATGTACTTGTCCAATATTGATATCAGTAATAAGAAGTTAAGTTATTTCAGACAGTCTAGATACAAAAGCAACTTCTTTTAAACTCGCCACACAAACACTTAAAAAGAATAGGAAGCAAATCAAACTGAGGCAATCATTCTCACATGTAATGGGATACTTCTGTTTTCCTTAAACAGCCAAGGGAGAAGATAGAGGGTGGCTTAAAAGAGCTCCAACAAGGGCTATTCAACTCCCCAAGCCCCGATCTGAAGCAATGGGATGTGTTTGCTAATGAACCAAAGTCACAACATCCAGTTTTGAAGGTTGCTAACCCTCGGTCAATGCGTACTGTTCGCTCCACCAGTGGCAATAGGATTGTTGCATCTGCCACATCCGGTGCTACTACAGAGGCTTCTGATTCCTCGGGCGGGTGGGGTTTTGACCAGGCTGGGTTCAGCGCTTTCCCTTCTACTGGAAGAGGTACATCAAATTCATCCCTCAATAGTTTTGGGACTAGTGCAACGAAGAAAGATGAACCATACCAGCCGGCTGGTTGGACTGGTTTCTGAAATGTGGATTTGAGAAGCCAGTATGTAAAATATAGGGATATATATGTTTATTTTGAAGGCTTTAGGAAGGGTTGGGAAATTTAGGGGAGGGGGAGGAGTGAGGCTTCGGGGATTGTTGGTTTCAGCTTGGATTTGGGATTGTATAGCTGTTGTACTTGAGCACTACATTTCTAGTGGCAGTAGCATGCTGGCTATAGTTAAAAAGTAAATAGGTTTCCCATTACTGCAGAATAATAACCTATTTGGTTATTATCTATTTCATACATGTGCCACGTCTCTTGTCCAGCTTTTGTAAAACAGCAGAAATTATATAAGATCCATTGACAATGACATACATTATGTCACTGGCAATTTCTGCATTCTAAAGACGGAACCTTCTTTTTGTTATTATTAAATACTATATTACTTTCTTAGGATGGATAATTTCATATATTTCCTGATGTGGAAAAATAATTTCGTCAACTCCTGAGCCTTGGGTTACGAGAACTGACTTCCTCAAATTTCAACATAAGCCCCTTTCCGTTTCTCAACAAACTTCTGATCGATCATAGAACATCCTACTTTCATTTTCAAGAGGTCAACGAATATATTTTTTCTTATATCAGAAAAGAGCTTCGTTAATTTCTTTCTTTAAAAAATATTTCTTTCTTTAGTACTTAATACTTTTTAGATGTTTCTATAAAATTTGAACATGCATCTCTACTTAGAAAAGCAAGTTCCGCACCATCCAGGACTATTCATATGTTTTTTGTTAAAAAGGACTTTTTTGTGTTTGGAAGTTTTGTTTGAATTATAAACATGAAAAAAAAACTAAAAACTAAAAAATCGAAAAGAGAAATATAGAATCGCTACTCTTTATCTGGTTAAGAACAAAACCAGACCAGCACGACTTAGACCTGTCTAGTGTTGACAACGGTCACGAAAATTGTTTCCTTCGTCAAACGTTTCGTTTAGAAAACGGTTAAAAAAAGAATTCCGCTAACTGTTGCATTTGCTAGACGAAAGATGAATTACTTGCGTTAATCATTTCGTACAAAAAGCACGATCAAAACGATCCAAACGATCAGAGTTTCGAAGTAAAAGAAAGTGTCCAGTATGGCAGTATAGCGTTACGAAAAGGTAGATCAAAAAGTCCGAAACTGTATCATCCTACTACATTCCGGATTCCTCGAAACAGGCTTGTACACTATGAGTATTCATCATCAGTGTCTCCTTGAAGGAGACCTTTCTTTAAGGAGTCTTTTGGAGTGAAAGAAGTTAGCGAAAGACCATGTCCCCAAAGTGTACACCTTTCTTAGATGATACTTATCTCGTTTTTCGCTTATAACTTCTAAAACCCAACAAAATTGTTATAATTCGATTGACCTCACTCTAACCGGATAGTCCAGTGCACGTAGCTCCCGCTTTTGTGGGATTTTGAGAAGGATCGAATCAATTTGAGACCTATGTACGCAATTTTTTTTACATTGAGACTGTTTCTACGACTCAAATCCGTGATCTCTTGATCACAAGGCGACAACTCCACCTCACTCCAACCGAATTGTAAAATTCGGCTTACCTAGTTTTTTTTGCAAGTTGACTGAATTTTTAGTATTTATGAATCTTGAAAAATGGCTAGTAAAAATCTTAAAATTTTAAGTTAGAAGCTTCATACGGCTTTGTTCTTGAAAAATGGCTAAGAAATGGAGTAAAGAGCATACTGGAGTTCCATTCAAAAGTCATGCATTTAAATCTTGAAAAAATAATTTAATATTTATTCAAACCACCACTACCATCATCACTACCATCACCACAACAACGACAAAGTCTTTAGTTCCAAATAAGTTGGAGTAAGCTAAAAATGAAATCCAATCTTAACAATGAAAAATCAATATACATAACTAAATAATGTAATAAATAATAAAACAGTAGTAAAAATGAAGTAATAATAATAATGACAATAATCATAATATAATAGTAATAGTAATAATAAATTATTCTATAACTCGTAAGTTTAGACTAGTGTCCTACGTCGCTAATTTTGGACTAAAGTAGTACAATTATATCACTATTTCTAAATTTTAGTTCGTCATGGTTCTAATACATGAATCGCTAACTTTCATGCACTACTATCTTACACCAACTCTTTGGTGACATTTCATGCCTTTCAGTCTATTTTTACTGCTTCATTTCATGTCAATTTTGATCGACCCCTATCTCTTCTTGTATTTTCGACGCGGCTTAAAACTCCACTACGTATTGGTGCATCAGAAGGCCTCTGCTGGATATGTCCATACCATCTCAAACGATGTTGAACAAGTTTATCTTCAATCAATACAACCCCTATGTCTCCAAGGCATCTACTCACCTCGATTATAATGTTATCAAGCCCTAAAGTCTTACCTACTTTCATTCTTTTTAAAGTCTCTTTCACCTTTGTCTCTTGAATTCTTCGAACGAATCGCATGTTGGTATCATCAAAAGAGTCATCTAGCTCGACCATAATATTTTCATTCTCTCCATCGAACAACTTGTCGAAGTATTCTCTTCATATGTTCTTGATCTCGTCATTTTTCACCAAAAATCTATTTGTCTCGTCCATGATGCATTTGAGTTGGCTGAATTCTCTCGTCTTTCTCTCACGGTGTTTGGCAATCTTATAGACACTTTTTTTGCCTTCCATCGTACGTAGCTTATGATATTGATACTCATAAGCTTGACCCCTTGCTTCACTCACAGCTTTATTTGCATTCTTTTTTATCGTTTTGTACTTCTCTACGTTTTCTTCACTTTTGTCATTATGCAAATACTTGTAGCAGTTCTTCTCCTTGATATGTTTTTTCACGTTCTTGTTCCACGTCCAAGTTTAGGTTCACACATATTTTTCTTAGTCACTGCGAATACCTCTGTAGCTACCTTTCGAATGCGAGTTGTCATATTCTTCCACATGTTATTAACATCGTAATCGTCTTCGTTTCAAGTTCCTTCTTCGATCATACTGTCCTTAAAGACACGTTGGACATCTCCTTTGAGTTTCCACCATCTTGTCCTTGATATTTTGATGCCTTTTTCCCGTTGAACGCGTATTCGAAAGCAAAAATTCGAGACCACAAGCCTGTGTTGTTGAACAACGCGCCCTCCAAGTATAACCTTACGATCTACACAAGCTCATTTATCCTCTCTTCTAGTAAGAACAAAATCGATTTCACTCGAGTGTTAACCACTATTGAAGGTAACTAAATGAGATTGTATCTTTCTAAAGAAAGTGCTAACTATCATGAGATCATATGCTACAATGAAATTCAAGATGTTTTCTCCTTCTTGATTTCTATCTCCATATCCAAATCTCCCGTGTACTCCTTCAAAATCTTCACTAGTTGTATCAACATGACTGTTAAAGTCTCCTCATATAAAAGCCTTATCGCCACTGGACACACCTATAAGCATCTCTTTTAGATCTTCTGAGAGTTACTTCTTGACGTTCTCACACAAACCTATTTGTGGTGCATACACTATAACGATGTTTAAAACTAAATCGCCAATGACCAACTTGACTAGGATAATTCGATCTCCTTGTCTCCTAATGTTGACAACTTCGTTCTTAAGGCTCTAGTCAATTAAGACGTCTATTCTATTCCTGCTTCGTTATGTTCATGTATACCATAGCTTAAAACTAGTATTCTCCACCTCCTCACCTTCTAGGCAATTCATTTAGTCTCTTGAACGCATAAGATGTTTATCCGTCTCCTAATCGTAGTATCAACTAACTCTAGTAGCTTACCTATTAAGGATCCTACATTCCAACTACCAAAATAAATCCTATTATCCTCGACATGCTTCCTTAGCTCTGCACTCGTCGAGTAAAGTGCGAAGACCCTTGCCCATTTGTCACTAGACCCAGATGCTGATGTAGCGCGTCACCAATGGAGTGATGACCCGATCCTTGCACATTTAACACCATACCCGTATTTCGATATGACGCGTCACTAAGAGGGTTGCGTCCCAAGAAAAATCCATTGGGTTTCATTTTCATGGAAATGACTAGAATTTTAGGTTGGTTCGCCAAGTCTATCGCAACCCTTATTTTTCGGGCTTGGTACCGGCTATGTTGAAAACAACATAGACGGAGTTTCATAATTATTCAAACCAATATTTTTTTTACTTGAAAACTTTGTCAAAGTTTATTGACACTTAATTATATTGAATTTGTAAATTTCATCTTAAATGATTATAAAACAAAATTTTAATTCAATAATAAGATATAATATTCAATTTCCAATGGAATAATTTAATAATTAAAATATATTTGGTTCATATTGAAAATATAAAATATTTGGGTATTAAGTACTATAAAAATAATTGTGTCGACTTAAAATTTAAATTTTAACTCAAAAACACTATAAAAATAGTTTATCCAAATTAATGTTTTATATTTTAATTCAAAAATACTAAAAAAATAATTATTCAAGTTAATATTTTAAATTATAATTGAAACATACTAAAATATCGATCATCTCGCAAAAAAAAAAAAGCTCACCCCAACTGAATTGTAACAACTTTGGTTGAGGTGAGGCCTACTGAATGAACTGTAACAGTTCGGTTGGGCCTTAGAGGCTGATCGAATTGTTACAATTCGGTTCTTCTCGTTTCCGAAACATTTTAAGTTTCTTTGCATGTTTAATAATTTTGAAACTTTTTATGGTTGCTCAACTTATTTATACATACTATTAATATACTTTTATATTTTATGTGAGATGATGCACTTGATTATTTTGGATATTCTACTGACCAATCCTCACAAAAGCAAAGAAAAGAAAGATCGCTAAATACAATTTTTTTTTAAATCAGATACCACCGATATCTTCTAAACTTTGACAGCAAAATAATCAAAGAATGAGTAATCCTCACACTGGCACAACAGCCATAAGAAAAATCATTTACAATAGTAAATTTTCCAGATGGAAGGTGAAATCCTGTACAAAGTGATTCCAAGCAATCAAAACGTCCATGAACAAAATCATCTACAACCTTCAACTACCACAGCGGTGACAGAGCAAGAACAGATTCCATACCAGCAACTTCTGTCAGTTAGAAGTGAGTTCTTTTATTTGATATCAATTCTCAATAACCAAATAAATTTGAAGCTTTTTTCACTTTTCTCAATTTTATATGCCCACAAAGGCTCTGCACTGAAACTCCCAATGCTCCTTCGCCTGTCGAATGCGTTCATGCCTTTCAATCTTACGCCGTTCCTCCCACTCCTCAGGACATCTGTTTGCAATTAAGGATGAAACAATAATAAAGAACTAATACGATATAAATGATCTTCATTTTGCTTGAGGGATAGCATTTTTATTCTTTTTTTCTATTTCTCAAGTAAACAAACCTTTCACTTAAGAGGATGTTAAGCTCATCCAAATGCACGGCTCCTGGGTAGACTCCTTCCTGATAACAACGTTGAAAAAAGGAACAGTTAATAAAAGAAGATGAATAATAAGGAAATTAAAGAAAATGCTCCAAAAAGATAACCAAAAAATCATATACCCTTCGGCACAGAGGGCATTTTTTATCGAGTGCAGCAACCTCCAACCCATCTACTATAGTCACTGAGGCAGCAGAGCAACAGCACATATAACAGAATATATGCCCACATGATAAAGCAACTGCATCAAATACCATATCCTACAATGTTCACAATAAAAAAGAAATCAGTAAATATATTGTACTTTCAGAGAAAAGAAAATCAACAATTGCGCTCTCAGTGCCCTAATTATAGATCCATACATCATTTTCTACTGACGTTTATTTGATCTTGTCACTTTTAGAAAAATATGACATCAATAATGACCTTAAGAATGTAATGGTCAGAAGAAGAAGACCACAAAAGTAACTCACCAAGCAAATAGGGCAGGTTAAGTTAACATCGACCTGCATCGACTCAAATAGGCAACAGGAAAGAGTCGGCTTGTCATTGTCGAATCTGAATGAGCAATCACCAAAAAGCTCCATCGAGGCCTTGTTGCCAACTTTGCTTTTCCTCAAATTTATGTAAAATGCCATCAATTCACACAACCATGGAGACTGAAGTATCTCTATGTGGAGACTCTGAGCCTTCGTCTTGAAAGCTTGACCTTGGCTCGAATGATGCATCTGTTCATATACTTTTTGTTAAAGAAATTAATTGATCCACATAAGTTATTAGACAATGCTAATAGACATAACTTCATATCGATATGAAGTTCCGTCGAAAATTTTTGTTGGGGGGATGGTTAGGCCTTCTAATAACCACAGAAAATATAACAGAACATTTGAAAAAACAATCTATTAATTTTGTGTGAAAATATTAGAAGTGGTGAAACACCCCATTCCCCCTGCCTCCGCCTATGGTTCCATGGTCACACATGCAAAAGAGTCAAAGAATGTAGCACTTGCCTTGTCATACTTCTTCAAAATCTTCCGCATGGCAGTGGAATTAATAATTGCATATGTCACCAGATCTTTTCCTTCTTGGATCAGAGCACCATGGCTCTTGTAGGATTTGCCAAAAAACCACAACACATACTTTTTGAAACCTGATGAGAGGTGCATTTCTAGAAGTTCCTTGGCACGCGCATTAAAACACCCTACCACGGCCGACATTTCTCGGAGAAGCGATGGAAAGAAGGTGCCATCACACACTGCATGCATTTATTAGAAAGTATAAATAAAAGATAAAAAGAATGAGATAATGGTCATGACTCATGACTCATGAGAAATTTAGAAAAAATTGTCCGCATTTAATGCTTGTCAAATCAATCACATGATTATTACAATACCAACTTTGCTTCTTTTTCTTTTGGATTTGTGCTTCTTTCAACTAGCACTCAAAATTTTGTTCAAAAGTAGTTACCTCACTACTAGGAATTCTCTTCCACATCCGGAACAAATTAAAGAATTATTTTGTGATATTTGTGCTTTACCTTCTCATGAATCAAATGAATATGACTCACTTTCACTGTACCAAATTTGTACACAACAACAAAGTGATAAGAGATATTCATACGGCACGTTATAACTTAAAACTTGATCCTAAAATGTCTACTGTTCTAGCATGCATTTCACTATTCCTAATACAGGAAACAGATAGGTGAAGTGAAAGCCGATTATTCTATGTACAAGTAACACAAAAGGATTAATTATTATCTCTTTGCAGAACAAATCTTATTTTATATTATAATTAACATAACAAAATCTCGCCCGATTTTGATTGCATACAAAATCAAGAAATTCACCATATATATATATGCTGAAATTTGTTTCAGAAAGGGAAAAATGAAAAGACAACTAATTAAGCATGCAAAATTTATACCAGGGCAATGTCCGGAGCAGTTATTGTGGCATTTATTCCCAACGATTGCAAGAGAACGTGAGCTCTCTCCATCTCCAATTTCTTCGATCTGCCGCTCCTCTATCTCCCTCCTACAAGCTTTAAGAATCTTCTTAAGCTTTTTCAATCCCACGAGAGGCAAACCCTTCTCTCGATCCCCTTTCAAGTACTCCTCATACTTCTTCGTAAATTTCATCTCTAGTTCTAATTTCTGATCAAGTTCTCTCAAAAGATTTCTCAATGGATGGCGTGCAAAAGAAAGAAAGAACGAGCGATCAATGAAGCTATCGTCTCTTTCTCCTCCTCTCTGTTATTATTCTTTAATTGCGTATGCAATTGAATTGGGGTTAAATGGTTGATTCCGAGGCGGCGAAGAGAAAGTTACCTATTTATGCGTGTTGGTGCCTTTGGTGGAGGTGCAAATACAATATATACAATAATATTTTCGCCATTGTTTTGAGACTTGGGGATTCCATGTGAATTGTGATCACAAATTATCTGTGGGATTATATCCATTGTTCATTTGTTCCTCCCCCATTTAAAAGAATGTCAAATTCTAAATTAAAACGATTGGTCTGAAAATGCGTCTCCAATCTACTTTGAATATTCTTTTGAAGCGAAATAAAATAATTATATGTTATGCCTATATAAAAATGAAAATATGCAATGCATGATGTAAGAGAGACCTTTTAATAACTATGATCAATTCTAAGTGGACGAAGCCACCAATTTAACTTAGTGGTGTTAATGATATTTTATTTCAAAATAAGAAGATATTTTCTTACTCTTCATCGGCTCAAAATATCAGTGAGCTTACTAATGAAAGCCCAAACCAATTGTACTAGATTCAAATTGATAAAAAACAATTAGCATATATACTGGGAGAAATCTTTACTATTAATAAAAGGAGATTGAAGTTTTTGACTCACAAATAATATTTAGCTAAGATATTCGTATAATATTGTGGTTTATAAGTATATAAAAGTAGTACTTTGGACATAAAAATCTCAGTGAATTTTGACTCACAAATAATTCAGGTGTTATTCTGGAATAATTTAGAGGGGATGTCATAACAATTTGCATGTAGCAAAGTCACTCGATCAAACTTTTAATAACATCAAAATATTTCAATTTGTGATGTACTCTAGAACACATTATGGAATGTGTGATTTGGTTAGAAAGGGAATTAAAAATACAAATGAACAGTTCGTTAGGCAATGAATCAATGGTTGATACTCTATGACAACAAGTTATTATAATATTGATAAATTTAAAATAAAAATGTTTCTGGTGCGATTATAATATAAAGGATATCACATTGTATTGGATAAAATATAGTACTTTTTTTTTACTAAAGAGAAGAATGTAATTGCAAACTTGCATTGAATGTATTGGTGTTATTAGTATTATATTCAAAATAAAAATTAATAACTAGTGAAACACCTTTGTTCTTGAAAAAAAAATGAAGAAATAATTTGTAGTATATTTTAATAAATTCAATTTTTTTTGTAAAAAATATTAAAATAAATATCAATTCAAGTTATCCTTCTAATCAACATCAACATGCACATGGCCGTCAGAAGTACAATCAAGTAACAGCCACAGAAGATCCCATTTCTGTTATTTCTCCTTATTTTGGATAGAGAAGGCATCAAGGCAGATTTCATATCCGCTGTTAGTAGGAGGTAATAACATGATTTGTAATTTTATACGCGATCGTTTATTTTCAATCTAACAGATAATTTATATAAAATAGTAGATTTCGTGCAGTCTATCTGTGCCGTTCGTATAGATCGAACGGCCAAGAAAAAAAAACAGAACACTATTATTCTCTAGTAATAACAGCAGATACGGACTCATCAAGGCAACCCTTCACTTTTCCAGAGGTTTGTCTTTTGCGGAGTGAATTATTAATTTATTATTATTCTACCAGGTACATTATTTACAACTAGTTGGGGGTTTTTTTAATGACGAAGAAACAGTAAATTAAAAAATTGAAGAGAATTTGTGAAGATCTGTAAATAAGAACAAAAATGAATTGTTTCAATTAATAAAATTGAAATAATTTCATTGGCTTTGTAACCTGATGACTTGAAATAATTCAATTGAATGTCACTCCAACATAATTGAATCAAATAAAAATGAATATTCATCCATGTCGCCTATAACAATCAAATAAAAATATTTTGTTAATACTCTTGTAATTAGACAAAATTAAAATTAAAATTAAAAAATATAAATTCAGTCGATTGTCTAACCAAATTGAAATAATTTGTTCCTTTTAATTTCTTGTTTTCGGTTTTACAAATTATTTTCTGAATTGTATAACTTTAAATTTTTTCATCATAAAAAAATCCAAATTACACTGTTTTTTAAATAAACACGTCTTTTCTTTGTGTTTTTTTTACCCCTTTTGAAATTGTATGAATAATTTGAACACGTCTCGTAACCCATATACGCGGACAGTGGGGCCGCTGCCATTAGAAATTTGATTAAAAAATTACAATAATATAATATTTATTTCAGGAATCAATCTCATGTACACAACCATATACATCTAATGAATCAATCTCATTACTCTGTTGTATTCATCTTATGAACGCCGTGCATGGTTTTTTCTTTTCTTTTCTTTTCTTTTTTCCTTCTGAAATGGCAAATTGGGATATTTGAATTTACAAGTGTACATGGAATAAAATAAAAGATAACAAATACAACTTTGATACTATTGAATGTAACAAGCTTGAAACAGGTGAATTTTTTTTAAGTGGAATCAACAATTATACATACATAGTTCCATGATTTATAGGAATAGTACCAGAAACATGGTTCATAGTATGATCTCATACGATTGTAAAGTAGTTTTCAATTTTCATGCATGTGAATTGAATTCAAATTCACCCGTGGAACGCAGATTAGATTAGAAAAGAAAAGAAAAGAAAAGATAAGAAAGAAGAAAGAAGAAAAGAAAGAATGGTAATGGAAGGTTGCACGAGTTGTTGTCTGCCACGAACTCTTTCTTGGTCTTCACCAACCCACGACTCCATGTACAAGTAGAGGTGGCAAGTCGGGTCGGTCGGGCGGGTTCGGGTCGGGTCGGATTAGTTTGACCGTTTATAAAAGTCGGGTTGGGATCGGATCGGGTGAGGTCGGGTCGAGTTTCAGGTCGGGTTGCATCGACAACTTTCGGGTCATGGGTCGGGTCGGGTGAGGTCATGTCGGGTTTCGGGTCGGGTTGTGTCGATCTTTTTCGGGTGACGGTCGGGTCGGGCGAGACCGGGTCGGGTTTCAGGTCGGGTTGCATCGACAACTTTCGGGTCTTGGGTCGGGTCGGGTGAGACCGGGTCGGGTTCGGGTCGGGTTGCACCGACAACTTTCAAGTATTATTTTGAGTTTTAAGTTCAATCGGATAAGATCGAATCGCGTTATTGAATTGTACAAGTAAATCTTGACTTTCTCTGATGTTAATTTGTTATTAAAATTAGATTATAATGTTGGCAAGATAGGATTAGATCAATTTACAAGTTGTATCAGGTCAAATCGGGTCGGGTCGGATCGGGTTCGGGTCATCATGTGTCGCTCCATCTCGGGTTACGGGTCGTCTCGGGTCGGGTCGGGCTTGGGTGCTCATGTGTCATGCCATCTCGGGTTACGGGTCGGGTCGGGTCGGGTCGGGTCGGGTCGGGTCGGGTCGGGCTCAGGTCGCTCATGTGTCGCTTTGTCTCGGGTTACGAATCATCCCGGGTCGGGTCGGGTTCTGTCACCTCTATGTACAAGGCATGCATTTAAATTGAAGTATCCGTATCTATAACAAATTAAATACAAATACAAATACAAATGATTCGTACGTAGGTCAACGATGAATATTCTGGAGGTTGACTTGAGTTGAGAGGCAAAGCAAAAGGACACTGCCATATATTCAAGAATATGATATATATATATATATATATATTAATTACCCATCTTGATTCCCTCAGCTAACACCGTGCAAGTCAAAAACACTATATATATAATTCAATTACCCATCTTAATAAATAGTAAAAAAATTCAAAAAAATTTAAAATTTGATCAGGAAGCATATTTTATGGTGAAGATTATGTTCAACGGTTTGTATCAACAATTTGAACTTTGAAAATGAAGAAAATAATTGTGATAACTTTGTAATTATTTAGAGTTATGATCATTCGATCCGATCCCTCTTGTTTGTAAATGTTTGACAACACTATACGCATATATCTATAAACATGGGCGGATGTAGGTACACCCAAGAGGGCAAGTGCCCTCCTGAAAAAAAATTTGCAAAATAATTTAGTATATTTGTGCGATTTATCAAATTTTTTTGTACTATGTATATTTGAAAATCTGTGTTATTTTGCCTCCCCTGAAAAAAAATTATAAATCTTGCCTCTCCTGACAAAAATTCTGAATCCGCCCCTGTCTTTTAACAAATTAAATACAAATACAATGAATATTCTGGGTTGACTTGAGAGTTGAGAGGCAAAGCAAAAGAAGGACACTGCCAGTGCCAATGTGCCAGGAGATTCAAGAATCTGATATATATTTTAGCCATCTTGATTCCCTCAACTCAACACCGTGCAAGTCAAAAACACTATATAATTCATGAGATGTCTACGGCTAATTAAGCTTTATTTTAATTTAATGATTTTTATCATTTTTGCCTTTGCTTTTATACTGAATGACATGAAAGGTAGTATAAATTTGTCATGATAACTTACAAATTATATCGATTTAATTTTTTTAGAGCCGATATAGGTTTGAGGGCCATACTCATATATATATATAGAAAAATGCTATGGTGCACTATGGTGCCAAAGAACTTTTGGCACTGGAAAAACTAAATCATTAGATTGTATCTCTTGTTTCAAGATTCGTACTTTGAGTAAATACTTTTTAAATTTGCAAAATATGACCAATCCTGAACTGTAAACCTAGAAAACTTGAAATTGAAAGTCAGTAAACCACATACTTAACCAGATTTTAATATACATGAGCGACTGGAGAATAACACAAAAGAGTTCAAATTACATAGAAGCCCTAAAAGCTACCGAATCGATTGAAGAACCCGCGGTTGGTTTCGTTAAGCCAACTGAATCAAAGAGTGGTACTGCTACCATAATTAAACAAAATAACACCATAATTCAACTCTTGGTGAGACTTACTGAAAATTTGGAGGATTGTAAAGAAGCTATTAGAAGTATCAGGCAAGTCGTAGCTGATCAAACGTCAGCCGGGACGAGTGCTGATATAACTAATACCATTGACGAGTTACAAAAGAATTTAAAGAAATTGAGTTTAGGTGAACCAATCCCTAAACCAAAGAAAAAGGAGGTACCATTCTACGTCTTCAAAAATCCACTAAAAATTTTTTTAAAAGAGAAAAAGAAATTAAAATGAACAGAACACGTACTGAGACTGTGATGGAACCACGACCATCTATCTCGGAACGAGAACAACAAAGTCGTAATGAGAATCAAACTCCAACAATTGAGGATCAAATCCGAAATTATAGACGTAGCCAGAGACTACGACAAGAAATACAAAGAAGGTTACCCGGAAGGAGACAGATCGGGTACAACAGGAGTTTGGAAAGCCAACTGAATCCTGACGCAGAATTAAACATATCCTAGTTCAGAAGAGCACAGTCAGTACCAGCAGAAACACTTTATCAAGATGGCTGGACTGCTACTCAACATAGGGTATACCAACATTACTCTGACCAACGAATCCTCGTAACTGATGGACAACAGTTAGAATTATCATTTATTACCCAACAAAGTTACAAAGAGATACAGAGATCAGGATTTCAACATTTACACCTAGGATTAATAATGATAAGATTATATACTCTACATCGTAGAGAAGCAGGTGTAAACGCCCTTGTAGTGGTGAGAGATACCCGGTGGGCAGACGATAGATCCATAATTGGAACAATAGAGATGAATTTAACTACCGGAACCCAACTAGCATACTTAGCACCTAATATGATGCTTAGTATAGCTGATTTCTTTAACCATATACAGTTGGTAGTTCAGACACATGGGTATGAAAACTGGCAAGCTGGAGAGAGTAACCTATTATTAACAAGATCATTAATAGGTAGACTATTTAATACAAGTTATACCAGCTTCAGATATAATGTGCAAAGAGTTTCTGATTACCTAACCAGTAGAGGTGTCCAAGCAATCCCTGGACAATCACACACCACATAAGGATTAAGGGGATCAAGATGGATTATTAGACCACCGCGTGTAGCAGAGGTACAACATCCACAAGATGCTATGATTCGCACGAGATCAAACAGAACAATTTTATTAAAATTCAAAAATTACGCGGCTACACAACCATCTCAGGGACCAACAGTTGGAACTAATGATGAAGAACAACTGTTAGAGGAGGAAACAACCTTAGTACTGTTTGTAAACGTGTCCGATGATGAATTAGAAGATGAAGAAGATGATGACACGTATTGGGGAGCTATTCAGCTAACCGCCAGTTTGGCTGAAGTAGAAATTGAACAAGATGGTCCTATATGGGACCAAAGTGATGAAGAAAACGAAGAGGATTTCGTAAATCCTTTCGCGGAAGGTGGTGGAGATAAGAACAAGCCTTCTTTTGAAACCGAAACTGTATACGTTTTGGGACAAGAATCAGAATTTGATTATCCTATCCTGAAACAATTTCTTGAAAAACCCGTTGTCCAAAACACAGTTTTATCTTCATCGATAACATCAAATTTTAATATACCCCCCGAGCCAACAATGGGAAGAATAAATTACCCACCAGGTAGATTAAGGAATGATGATGAATCATCAGGAAGTAGATTCATGCAAAGACCAAGAGGTCTACCCGGAGGAGTTGGATCACACCAAAATGAGCAGTGGAACTTACCAACTGCCATGCAAAAGCAAGGTGCAATGTTAGTCTTGCCAGAAGATATTGGCTTATACAATGATGTTATTTCAAGATGGAAATCGATAACGTTAAACCTAATAAGTGAAAAAAACTTCGATAATAATAAAGCTAAAATACAATTCATCGAAAACTTATTAGGCGAAGTAGAAAATAAAATCTAGATCCAATGGAGAATGGCCTTTGAGGCTGAATACTTAGCCTTAGAAGCAGTGGCAGATGATACGCAAAACGTAATATCTCAGATTAGAAGAGTATTAATTCTGGAAGATCCATATCAGGGAACTACTGATGAACATGACAGAGCGTATCAGGATTTGGAAAGGTTATCCTGTGAACATGTGAAAGATTTATTCTTTTACATGAATGATTTTAAAATATTAGCGGCAAAATCAGGAAGAATATATATATCCCCCGAACTATCTGAAAAATTCTTTAGAAAGATGCCACCGCTAATTGGGAAAGAACTTGAACAAGCATTTCAAAAGAAATTCCCAGGAAATACAGTTGGGGTAATCCCCAGAATCCATTTCTCGTATCAGTACCTAGCCAAGATGTGCAAAAAAGCTGCGTTACAAAGAAGCCTAAAGGACTTAACCATATGCAACAAAATACCCATTCCAAGATACTATCAAAATAATAGAAAGAAATATGGGTTAAGAAAGGCTAGAAATTACAAAGGAAAACCTCATGATTCACATGTGAGGGTATTTAAACGAAAGCACGCAGAAAGGGTACGTAAATGCAAGTGTTTTATCTGTGGAGAAGAAGGACACTTTGCTAGAGAATGCAGGAATAAGAAAGGCAACAGAGTAAGAGCCGCAGTAATGAACGATCTGGATTTACCAGATGATCTCGATGTTGTCTCAGTAGATCTAAACGAGCCGGACAGTGATGCAATCTGCAGTCTGTCAGAAGGAGAAGCTGGTAACACAGAATATCAGGTACAAACTTGTTTAGAAGAATTACCTATGGAATCAAATCTGATGCTACAAATTACAGACTTCGGCTGGAGAAGCAAAGTCGAATTACCCGAGAAACAAGAATCTTGTGAACATAATTTTGAAGAAACATAAGTTCAAAGGAGTTGTAGCTTCTGTAAATTAACAATAAAACCGGAATACGGTATAGGGTGTAAAGAATGTAATCTCTCAGTCTGTTCATTATGCGTCCCATTCTATTTTGGAAAACAAGTCAAACCAAAAACTTCTTTACAGCCAAAACCTTGCAATAATAAAGATGCACTAATAAAGGAATTGACCAATTATATTGTGTATCTTGAGGGCGAAATTGAAAAATTAAAACAGACATTACAAGAGGAAAGAGAGAAAGATATAATCAGAGACTTAACTAATGATTTTAATAATCTCTCAACAAAAGAGGAAGATGAGATAGGAGAAGAAGACGAGATAAGAGATGAAAGAGTAAATGTTTTATTTGAAATTGATGAATCTTTCTATAAAGCAGGAACCTCTGAACCACAACCAGAGAAAAAGAGAATCTTTAACTGTCTTTACAACTTAATGATCACATTCGAAATCCCTAATGTAAAACCTTTTGAAATAAGGGCAATTTTAGATACTGGTGCGACAAACTGTTCAGTTGATCAACTAGCAGTACCAGAAGAAGCCCTGGAACCCAGTCCATACCCGGTACAAATAATAGGAGTTAACTCAACCCAGATAGCAAATAAGAAACTAAAGGGTGGCCAGATGACAATTGGCGAGAATAAATTCAGAATACCCTTTACTTATAGTTTTCCCATGGGTATGCAAGACGGTATACAAATGTTAATTGGGTGCAATTTCATTAGATCAATGTAAGGTGGACTAAGAATTGAAGGAAACACGATAACGTTCTATAAGAATGTTACTGTTGTTCAAACATCTACCGAAACAGTAGCCCATTCTGTTGCAATTGAAGAATTAGGATTAGATGAAATAGAGTATATCACGATTCAAGATGCTCTATACCATCAGTCGTTAATTGCAAATCCAAAGTTTGAAAAGAGATTTGGCAACCTCTTAACTAGACTCAAAAATCAGGGATTTATTGGTAATGATCCTCTAATGCATTGGCAGAAGAATAAGGTCGTATGTAAGCTTGATATCATAAATCCAGACTTGACCATAGAGGACAAACCATTGAAACACGTAACGCCTCTCATGAAAGAACAATTCGATAAACATATAAAAGCGTTGCTAGAATTGGTGTTATCAGGCCAAGTACCAGCAAACATAGAACAATGGCCTTTATTGTAAACTCTGTTACATCTATTGATCCAAAAACCAGTAAGGAAATAAAAGGAAAGGAGAGGATGGTCCTTAATAACCGAACTTTAAATGACAATACACACAAGGATCAATACAGTCTGCCCAGTATAAACACAATTCTTAAAAAGATCAGTAATAGCAGAATATTTTCCAAATTTGATCTTAAAAGTGGATTTCACCAAGTAGCCATGAGTCCTGAATCTATCCCTTGGACAGCTTTTATCGTCCCAGGAGGGTTATATGAATGGTTGGTTATGCCGTTTGGCTTGAAGAATGCCCCCGTAATATTTCAAAGAAAAATGGATAATTGTTTTAGAGGAACATATGCATTCATTGCAGTGTATATTGACGATATTCTAGTATTCTCGGAAAACGAGGAGAAACATGCACAGCATCTAGAGGTGATGTTAGCTATTTGTGAAAAACACGGTTTAGTACTATCACCAACTAAGATGAAAATCGCTGTACCTGAGATTGACTTTTTAGGAGCACAGATCAATAGAGGAAAAATTAAGCTCCAACCACACATCATTAAAAAGATAGCCAACTTTGATATAGAACAACTCAAAGAGAAAAATGGTCTAAGATCATGGTTTGGAATTTTGAATTATGCTAGATCATACATCCCGAAATTGGGAATTTTGCTTGGTCCTCTTTACTCCAAAGTCAGCCCACATGGAGATAAAAGATTGAAAGCCTCAGATATAAATTTAATAAAACAAATTCAGGAACTGGTCCAGAATTTGCCAGATCTGAGTTTTCCGCCAGAGGACGCATACATTATACTAGAAACAGACGGTTGAATGGAAGGATGGGGTGGAGTTTGCAAATGGAAACCGAGAAAGAATGACCCCAGATCAACCGAGAAAGTCTGTGCATATGTCAGTGGCAAGTTTGATGTTATAAAGTCAACAATTGATGCAGAAATTCACGCTTGTATGGAAACGTTATCGGCCATGAAAATCCATTATTTGGACAAGCCGGAAATCACATTAAGAACAGATTGTCAGGCGATAATAAGTTTTTATAACAAGTCATCTAACAATAAACCTTCGCGCGTTCGATGGGTTAAGTTTGTTGATTTTGTAACAGGTACAGGAGTACAGGTGAACTTTGAGCATATTGAAGGAAGACACAACTCATTAGCAGATACTCTCTCGAGACTTACAACTGCTGCCCTTAACACACAATGTCTCACAGACCAGCAAGGGCTGATGCTCGAGAAATTGGGTCCAGTACTAGACAAAATGCACAACAAAGAGGAAAACAATGTGCCAGTCCCGAAGGAATTAACCCAATCCCTTCAAGAGAAAATCGAAAACCTGTTCCCCTTATCAATGCAGATCAACTACACGCACAACAATTCGAGGCCTACATCAGCAAACCAAACCAAAGCCTCAAAGAATGGCGTGAGAACGCACAAAGATTGTCCGACACCAAGAAAATGCACATGCGAAACACCTTGGTGGACATTCAGCAATTGATTTCCATAATTAACATGAAGGAGAAGTACTGTAAGCCTTACCAACGCAGTGACTGTATCCTAACTGATAATTATTAGATCTTAAAGAAACAGCTTGAAATGCTCGAAAGGATGGAAAAAGATTTTAAAGCTTTTCTTAATAATATTGTAAAAATGTAAATTAAGGAAGCTGTGGTGAGTCCCAAAGTTTAGCAGAAGTTCATGAAAACTGCTGAATTTTGATAAATAAATCTTAAGGTTCAGTCTGGTAGGGTCCTATGGGTAACTGCTGACTTTTTAGATCTGGGTCACTTAATTGTGAGAATCTTTATTTTGTTTTGTTTTCTTATGCAGGTGGCATGATAAGATAGCCACTACTAAGTGTTTGTGAATGCTTTAGCAGGTGGATGGATTAGAGCCGTTCACTAAAAATTTGCTTGGAGTATAGTGCTCAATTATATGAGCACCTTTTTACTTTATTTTGAGTGGAATGTAGTGGTTAGCTGAGTCACCCACTCACGTTTGTTGTCTTTTGAGACGGAGTATTGTGGAAATTCCTTTATTCACATGTCGATGGGGCCCAATGAGCACCCGATGTGATAATTGAGATTCCAAAATCCGAGTCTCTAGTTCTATATAAGGACTTGTATTCAGAGTTGCAAAACAAGCTGAGAACCAGCAAGTTTTACTTCTCTTACTTGAGTATCAATAAAATTTCAACTTTTCAAATTTCTTCTTTCAAATTCACTATTCCGCACTTATCTTCTTACTATCTCGCGTCCTCAGTGGCCTACGAAGTTTGAAGATCGATCCGTAGGGCGCCATTCTGGTATCAGAGCTTAATTTTTGGTTAGTATCTTTCATGGATTTCTAAATTCTTTCATAATTTCTAGAAAAACAGGAATGAAACGGTCATAAAAAAAAATTAAAAAAAAAACAACTTGAACTCGAAAAGCTTGAAGTTTGGGAGACGTGTACTTAGTATAGGCGATAAAAGGGGAAAAGTACCGAGAGGGGGGAATAGTACCATTACGTTTGTAATATTAAGAAGGCACCCAAATGAATGGCTAGAAAGTTTAAATCCAACGGTGAGGAAGAGTCTAATGCCATAAAAACCTTGGCACTATAATGCACGATAACCTATCCCTATATATATATATATATATATAGTTAGATTATTGTGAAAATATTTGTACTTCGGCCGAACTGCAAAAATTACACATTTTATAAAAAAAAATTTTAGTTCAAAATTAAAATTTGAGTTGCTCCATAAATTCTTCATCTTGGAATCGTGTAGGAATTCAAATTTCATGATTTTTGAAGCTTTCTAGCTTTTTAAAATATTTTTAAAAGCAATCCTGAAAAGGTCATGATTTGTTAATATTAAACTGGACTGTTTTTAAAAAATATTTAAAAAATAATTAAAAAACTCTAAAAATTACGAAATTTGTTTTTCTATAAAATTTTGATATGAATAATTTATTGAACAAATTAAATTTAAATTTTGATCATAAAAAATTAATAAAATGTGTAACTTTTGCACTTCGGTCGAAGTGCACACATTTTCACATTAGTCATGCTATATGATAGTTAGGTTTTTCAGTTATTTCAACAGAGATACTTGTCCAATTTTTGTGTGAAGGCTGACGTATAAATTGCTTTATTTCGTAGCAAGGAGCCAAGGAAGTAGACAAATGGACTAATTAATGTTGCACACTTTAGCACAATACTCTTTAAGAAATTGGGTTTGAATGAGGTTGATCACACAAGTTTAGCTTTGTGCGAGGCCTTGTGGTTTTGGAATTTAATTAAAAGCCCAATTTCTCCATCTATTGATGAATTATGGATGCTCTTTTTTCTTTTGCTGTGAGGAGAGTTTCATAATCATATCTGAACTGCCTTTATTTTTTGTGTTTTAGTTATTCTAAAATCTTGAAATTATGTATTTTTTTTTAAACTCGTAATACTAGATTTATACTCGTACGTCGTTAATTTGTTGCTCTAAGTTATCTGCGAAAAAAAAAATTATTGTGAAAAATGTTGACGTCTGTTTTACAATAAGAAAATTTTATCTATATATTAAAAATAAACAAAACAAAAGTCATGGAGTTCACTACCATACCTCTTGGCATAAGATTGGTCAAAATCTATATCAAATTTTGCAAAGATATACAAATTAAGTGGAAAGTGTTGCTTAATATGCTAAGTATTCAAGATTTACGAATTTTTTTCAAGAATTCAAAATAATTATTATTTTCTTTAAAATCAAATTATAAATATATTTAAAAAAAATCAATTATATAATCAATGTTAATTTTTTTTTCAGAGATTCAAATGTGATTCCGCCACAACTCGCACGCCAAGGATCAACACAAGAAGCCATCTCTGCACCTTCTCTGTGGGAGCATTGATTTCGTTTTGAAGCTTGTATTTAGTTACTTTAGAATGCCAATTTGAGATTTCTATTTATATTTTACAGAACCGACAAGAATATATTCGGCATTTCGTTTATTATTCAAATTAAGTATATATATATATATATATATATATATATATTGACACAGAATTAAATTCATGAGTATCGATGAGGATCGTTTCTCTTCTCCGAAATTTGCATCAAATGGACTGTCCTCCAATCTTTTCAATTTAAAAAAAAAATAAATTGAAAGGAATTGCAAATTTTAAGTAATAAAAAATGTTATTCTAAGTAATTTTAGCTTACACCAACTTTTTTGTACATATAGAGTTTTCCAAAATCTCCAGCATCTATTATTAAATGTCTCCGAAAGAAATCAAATCTTCATGCTCACGAAAAATGATTGAACTTGTGATATTATTGAAGTCATTCTAATTATCTGTAACTAGACTATTATACCATTTGCAACTTACATCGGAATTATACCATAAGATTTAAAATTTAACATAAATAATTTAGATATTAAAAAGATACCATCCTAATGTGGCATTCAGTAATATTTAATACTATTTTTATTAGTAGTAGACGAGGATGTTTACTCTTCTTGAATATCTCAAACTTAATTTTAAGTACTTCAATGCCATTTTTTTCTTTTAATATATTTTGAACTTGCAACTTCTCACACATAATGTTGCTCTTAACCACTAGACTTGCCTATCATTTTTACCATCCCGTTGTATCACACTATCACTTATACTGAATAGTCATGAGATGATAATTTCTCAGGACGTGTATATCTTGGCTAATGAAATATTTCAGATTTTTGACAGTATGGGATATGAAAAATAATTTGTTTAATTTGAAGAGTCGCGCATGTTTCAACCATGAAAAATGTTATCCCCTCCGTCCGTTCACAAATTGTTACAATATAATATAATATAGTAAATACTCCTAAGAGCATCAAAGCATCGTGCTCTTAATTCAAAAACATCATTAAATATCTCTAAATTTGAATTTATCATGTTTAATATTTTTATATTGAAATTTAACAAGTTACAAAATTTTCTATTTTTAGTTTTTTAAGTACATTGTTTAGAGAGCATCCTTATGACTGTGATGAAATGTGATGATGATACTTATCTTATAAGGTTAGGTATGTATCTTAAAATAATAGACGATATCTTATTATTTTTGTTCTAGCTAGAGGGTTGCCTGTCTGTTACTCTTTCATTGTAGAATTGATAGAGAGCTAAAATAATTCTTACTTACACATACTGTTGACATAACCAAAGTGACAGTCCATTCATTAATAACTTCATTTTACTAAGTTATGGTGGTTACTTGATATAAATTTCAGGTAATCTGGTAGAATCTCTGAGAAACAAATCTAGGATAGATGTTTACTATGAAACCTTGTTTCAGAGCAAATGATCTGGCTACAAGATGAACGCATCATTCATGTTGGGGTTGGGCTACCTGTTGTCATGGCACCTCGCAGAGTGGATTTCGAAGTCGGAAATAGCTCGAACCAACACAGATGGGCCAGAGAACATCGTGCTTCCGTCTCGGCTGAACACCGCCAAGAAAGGGCACTATATGTACCACAACTTCCCACAAATCTACGATTACAAAGGAGAGGCTTCTGAGACCTACTGTTGGAGGCATGACGACTTCATACCGGAGACGATAGCAGTCCCATATGTTGATAGGGAACTTGCAATGGGCAAGAACATTGAAGTACTTCAATGCTACAAAGGGGTTGAAGCCTTCTCACCTCTATCATGTACCTCCATGACTGATTTTCAGAAACTCTTTTTAACAATCTCAGTGAGTGCATGACATATTCCTTATAATATTTTTTTTATATTAGCATGAGTTTGCTTTTATGTTAAATTTAGACAAAATAATTGGTAGCAAGGAGTCTTTCTGAACATAATTGTTGGTACTTGCGGATAATATATACTTAACTGCATGCAAGAATGTAGCATGGCATCTTCTCTTCCATGGAAATCAATATATATGAAATTTCATGACTCAGATTTCACACGAGTTTCGCCTTCTTCTATACGAAGTCGGAACTGTAGTTACTTCATGGGTCTAACTGGAAACATATTTCCAAGGAACTGAAGATTCGGTAATCGGATGGCTTAGATTCGATATCGATTCCCCTCATTTTCTTTAGTCCAATATCCAAGAGTTCAACCATGCAGCTTTTGGTTCTTTTGTTTGTTGGAGCGAGAATATTACATGGTGTCTCCCTCCCTCGTCCCTCTGGTGCCTCTGAATCCCTCGATACTTTAGTAGTTATTCATGTCATGAAAGTTGCAGAATGGCACAAAGCTAAACCAGCTCAATAACTAAACCTCATGTTAGTCAATGGCCTCTTATTCCCCTCAGGCCTTGGCTGTTAGTGCAGCGAAGTTATCCGTGCAGGAATCTGACAGGTTTAGGCTGGGACAGTGGAGCTCCAAGTTCTTCAAATTACTATGAACTATCAGTCTATCACCCAACAATACAAGCATATACAGTTAGGTTTAAATGTACTGAGATATCTACCAAATTAGAACTATGGTCGCATCATTATTAAAGAAGATGATAATATTTCTTTTCTTCACTAATGGGATATAACAGTTAGGTAAATCATCGCTCTGTAGCTTATACTATATTAGTATATACACACATATCAACCTTTTTCTCCTTTTCTCAAACCAGCTACAAGTCGAACCTTTCCGAGTCTATAATTTATTGTAAAGTTTTAGAATGATAAGATATTCCTCATATGTTCTGAGTAACGCCATCAAACATGAAAAGGGACTTCTCAACTATTTTACCCTACCACAGAATATTTGAGCTTTTTTTTGGAAAGAGGGAACTTTTCCGTCTGATATTAGTCACTTATTTTGCAGGGTTTATGGAGGAGTATTGAGATATTTGGTGGAAATAAACAAGACTTTTTTCATTACTAATATAGTTGACAAGTATTCATACATTAATTTTTCCTGGTGCATATAGCTCCCGCTTCCGCGGTCCGGAGAAGGGTAAGACCACTTAGGGTCTTTGTTCGAAGCCTTTCCTTGTATTTATGCAAGAGGCTGTTTCTACGACTCGAACCCGTGACCTCAAGCCGGCAGCTTTACCACTGTGCCAAGGCTCCCTTTCATACATTAATTTTGCACACAAAAAAAATGCTAAAATGGAATAATTCTAAAGGCACAGAAAGGGAAATTGAAATAAAAAAAATGATGTCTTTGATATCATACTAATATCTCAAGCTGTGATAGTTTCTTCAGCTTCTGACCACGTAAACCATTCCAAAAATCCCGTGCTCTCATTACCTTTTTTCCAGGCACTTGTAGCTCAGTAACCTTTGCATGGGTAAAAACAAGATTGTGAGAAATATAATGCTATAAATGAAACAAACAAATGAAAAAAAAAATTGCAACTGTGCAATTAGTGTCACTCACCTCAAGCCAGGAGTTGCCCGCACAAGGGATTTGCAAAGCATCTCCAGAAAACAAAATCTCATCTTTGTTGCTAGTTTTTATGTCTTCGTGACACACTCTTGTGCTAATTACTTTAATATCTAGCAAATCGGAACCATTATCATTACTATTTCCCACCTGCACCTTGGCTCGAGTCCCAGGCCAACCAGCAAATGCCCGTACCTGAAAGGATTTCGTATTATTTACCAAAATCAGAACAACAAAACATCTTCAAATGGTAAAAAGCCTGATCAGCACAAGCAGTAGCAACTGTCAATAAGTGTTGGTTTGAGACGGTTCAATTTGACAAAATAGTAATAATTCAAACTTATCTTCTTTTTTTTCCTTCATTGGAAACATACCTTGTTGTGCAACACAGTTGCTTCTTGATCAAATAACAACCAAGATTCTTCTGAGGTCAACTGCAGAATATCAAAGTGCAAATCAGATTTCTATCAGTTAACATCATTGTTATCACAACACTTTTATCAATCTGATCAATTTTGTGAAAATACTAAGGTACTATACTATAAGACAACAGAAGGAACTTTGTATGAATTTTCTCACAGTGAGGACTATCTGCAAATAAGGAGCAAGTCACCGTACAAAATTCTCTCTGATAATCTAATCAAGGTCAGTTCACAAACTTTTACTACAAGAAACACTTATTAACACTAATTTGAATGTACTTGTAAAAAACACCTACCCCAACTTAACAGTCAAAGTCAGGTGAATCTGCATGCACTAATACTGCTAACATCAAAAGGTGTACATGCTAAAATGTAGCCCTGGTAATGGAAAACAAAATACCTTGGGAGCCAATGTAGCTTTGGAGTCATCCTGAGGCAATGCCTCTTCTCTTGCCGAACCATCAAAAATAAAGGGAAGCTCACGAATAAGAAGCTCAAAACCTATTGAAGAAATACAAACATTAATTAAAAAGAACTATGTGTGATTACTATAAGAAACAGATGAATAGATTTCTTTCTGTACCCTTTCAAGTTATTTGTCTAACCTTTTGCATTACTTACAGTTGTAACAGTAATGGTTTATTCCCAACAAACGATTATGGAATGGTTTTCAAACTTTTCAAATCACTTTTAGTTATAAGAATCCTTATTTAAAATTATAAAATTCTGGCGTGTAAATAAACACAGTAAGAAGCACATTCCATGAGCAGTAGGAGGACAGTACCTAAGTCAAATAAAATTGATAGCAACTCTGGCGCCTGCATAGGGAGCAAATCTTATAATTAAAAATTTGAGCACAATTATTTACATACTAGGAGTCTAGGAGTTTATTGTGGCATTTGATCTTGGAGCATCATTGGCATTTTGTTGCCAGAAACCTGTTTTGTGTCTTAAATGATTTCAATTTCAATCTCTAAAATTATTCCTATTTTCCAACCCCAATTATGCAAGTAATCCAGATGAACAACACAAAACACATATGTCATATCCGAACCATAAAAGTTACAAGTACTTTCCATCCATTTCTTTTGCTTTTTTATCATTTTTATTTTGTGTTCCTTGTGTTGAATTTAACTCTTGTTGGATGGAACATAAAAAGGACTTATAAGTGATATTAAAGATAAAGAATTCGTAACCTCAAATGCATGAAGCACACAGAAGTCCCACCCAGAAAAAAAAAGAAAAAGAAAAAATTATATGGTATTACCTTGATTAAATCATCAACTTGGAATTTTTCATAAGCAATGACTGGCCCTGCATCTAGTGCACGAATGGTGTATGCAAGGGACACTCCTGTTTCTGTCACACCATCCTATAACATAGAAGTTCATAAAATCTAACAGTTCACAAACTATTTTTAGGGCTTGAATTTAGGTTGAAATGATGAAAATAAAAAAATAATAATATACCTGTATTGCCCTCTGAACGGGAGCAGCACCACGATATAGTGGCAGTAAGCTTGGATGGATATTAACTGTTCCTGGTGAAGAAAGATTTAATATGAATTAGGAAAATCTTAAGGACATTATGCATATGTACTAAAATAAAACCTAATTTGGTGCGCGGCTGCTTGTTCACTTGGTTCAGTATGGTTGTACTGTTGTCAGTATTGAATATTGATAAGCAGCTCAGTAAGAACAGATAACATCTGTTAAACATTAGGTCTTACTAAAATACAAGCATACTGACCACATGGTGGAATATCCAGAAACCTCTGAGGTAATATATTTCCATATGCTGCTGTTACACAAAGATCAGGGTTTAGTCCCTTCAAGTCCAAAAGAAAATCTGCCTACAGCAAAAAGGCATGGTATCAAATTTCAAAGTAAAGGCCTTCTTATAATATCTTCTGTAAGTGCAATTTATTCCAGTCAGTTTGAGAATAAGATCTACCAACAGGCAACAGGTGTTCATTCGTATTTTGTTAGACTACTACTTTTAACTCCAAGGAAGAGAAACAGTTTGATACTTTGATGAATAATACTTCAATAGTTGTAATTATTTTGTTTGTTTTATACAGAATTCCAGGTTTGTGAACTCAATTCAGTAGACATAAAAGGAAAATTGAAGTATAAGAGAAATAAATAGATGAATATACATTTGATTTGATACCTCCCCAGCTCGGTCGGGTGTGAAAATGAGGTGTTCAGGAAAACCATTGTCTAGCGCGAGCTGAGCGACAGCAGAAGGCACTATCCTTTTTCTTCCCCTATCCCTGGCAGAAGGGGGCTGTGTGACAACTGCTGCCAGCTAATAAAGAAAGAAGTGAAGTGAGAAGCATTAGAATTAGCACTGCAAATCATGTCACTATTACAAACAATAAATAGCGCGAGATGTCAGATGTGAATACCTTAAAAATAGAGTCAGAGGCTTGTGAGGCAGCCATCAATTTGTGCAGCACGGAGGCGGCGACCTGATAAGAGTTAGCGGGGTGAGCGGAGAGTCAAGAGTGTGTGCGTGAGAGAAGAGAAGAGAAGAGGAGAGGAGAGGAGAGAAGTAGAGACCTGAGGGGAGCCGAGGAAGACGACATTCTTCTTAGCGGTGGCGGAGGAGGAAGGGTGGAGCGGGACGCCGCTGCAGCTACACAGGAAGCGCCGGAGCATCGGAAACCAAACGGTGGATTAGATTAGATTAGATTAGATTAGAGATGAGCGTTTCTCTTCTTGTTTCCGTTTCCTTTCGCCCTAATCGATGCAATCCGTAACGAACCAGGTCTGCTGTTGTCCGTAGCAAAGGAAGTAACTCATTCAAAACTTTTAAAACCACCAATCTGCATCTATACATTTTGCGAGTCCGAATCTGCTATTATTTTGGAATAAAATAAGGATTATATTATTTTCTTTTGAATCGTAGGATTAAAAATGAAAGACTCGATCATCATAGATAAACTGCAGAAAGATTTTTTAATTTTAATCTGACTCGCTCATTATAATTCAACGATCCACATTTTGCACGTTGGGAGCTAATATATCGATCTCGTAATCGATCTCAAAAGGACGGGTTCAGTTGAGTTTAGTTTATATGTTGTTTTTGTTATTATGCATGTTATTTTTGTTATTATATATGTTGTTTTTATTATTATGCATCAAAAGAACTGAAAATAGAGATCGATACGTCATCGATGCGGACTTGACGAATCCAGTTGCATTCAATTTGAAATTTGTTGAAGTTATTATGCATGTTATTTTGGTTATGTATGTTGTTTTTTTTATTTTGCATGTAATTAAAGTACAAAATAATATGAACAACATGCATAATAACAATCTGACTATAAACATTATCAAATGCATAATAATACAAATAACATGCAGAATAACACAATTAACATGCACAAACTGAATTAATTAGATCTATAATAACAAAAATAACATACATAATAAGCGAAATAACCTGCATAATAACAACAATATTTTTTCATCAGAAACCAACTGGATGCGTCTAGTGCATATCGATGACGAAATCGACGAAATATTTTCCACTTTAAAAAACAGGTAACAAGTGGATATTTCATTTGATCACATATTTTATTATTGACAAAAATATCTTCTATAACTTTTTCGTCTCTTCGCGTATGATACCTTCCCTCGTGTCGTCCCTCGTCTCTACCCCCCAAAAAAAGATAGATAAAGTTAGGGGCGGATCCAAGATTTTGTGTCAACTCTAGGTTTGACTTTGGTTAAGAGTTGCAAGTTGAACCTTTGTTAGAATTTTGCACATATTGCTTAGAACTGTACCCTTGGTTACTATACCCTTGATTTTGGTGATAAAACCTTGATGACCTTTGTTGGTATTAGTTTGAACGGGTTGCGTATCATTTTGTTTCCAACTGATATTTGGGTGATTCCTCCATCCCGAATTATATGTGTTTGAGTAGGAATTGTTGGTAAGCCTAAAATTGCCTTGGTTAACAACATTAACATCCTCAATTACATCATTTCCTACATCTAACACACAATTGATGGTCAAATGGTCTATACCACCACAAAAAATACATGGGGAGGAGAATTTACCGACTTGACGCTTAGCTCGTCAATTTTGCGATTCAATACGGCAATTTCATCGGTAAGCTTGGTGTTTGTGTCTACCTCCCGCACTCATTTGTGCAGCAACATCGGTGCATCTAGTGGGTTGTGCCACTGGCTTGGATTCAAGACCATGTCGTCAATTAGCTTGAAGTCGTCCACCACTTCATTATTGGCCAAACTACTCCCAACAGTCGCATCTAACATTTCCTTGTCATTAAGCATTAGTACAGCGTAGAATATTTAAAGAAGAGACCACGACTCAATGCCATGATGATGGCAACTCTGTTGCAACTCATTGAACTAGTCTCATGCCTTGGACATTGATTCATCGGCCCGCTACCGAAAGTTGTGTATTTGGTGTTAAATGCTATTGATTTTCTAAGTGGGAAGAATTTATTGAGGAAGGCAATAGTGATTTTGGGTCATGTGTCCATATTCTCCGGTCTTTGCCCTCGTATCCAACTATTTGCTTTGTCTGCTAGAGAGAAGGTGAATGCCATCCGCTTCAAATCTTCATCTGAGATAGTACCGACATTGATGGTACTACAGATCTCCTCAAAATTAGCAAGTTCTTGGGTTGCGTCCTCATGTGGCAACCCATGAAACACGTGCCTTTGTACCATGGTGATCCATCCTGACAGAATTTGGTATTCCTCCGCTGGGATGTTCGGAGCGATGTACCCTAAGTGAATCTCATTCGCTCTCGGAGCGGTGTATTCTCGAAGTGGATGATTCAGATCACCTGCAGCTTACACTCTTGCTAATGCGACAACCCATTCATTATGAAGTTCTTGAGAAATGTGGTCTCGTTCCGCACGAATGGCTGCGAGTTGTTCCTCAGGTGTTCTTTGGCCTGCCATGTCTAAGGTTCGCGTCGTGAGGTCAAGAAAAGGCTTCTTGCTGGCCTCTTTGTCCTTCACTCATAGAAGAGGCATGTGGATCCTTGGTTAGAGAACCTCTCGATCAAATCAGTGATTTTCAGAGTCGAAGGTTCTTCGACCAGATTTCAAAACTTATAAGAAAATGAAAGTTCGGCTTAAGCAACAAGAAAAAAGAATAAATTGAATGAAAAATAAAAAGAAAAAATATTATACTTAAATACTAAGTTCAATCTAAAAGATATCGTCGTTCCCGTCAAGGGCGTCAAAAACTTGATCGGTTCTTTGTGTGTTATTATCAATGCAAGTTATAAACCAAAAATACTGATTTAAATCAATTGCCAGTATACAACATGTGCGTTGTGGTACTTGAGGTATCGATCTCACATGGACAACTTAACCTTCTTGATTGAACTAGGTAATTAAAATATAAAGATTCAGCAAAATGATTTGGTGATTTTCAGGGTTGATAAGTACCAATTAACTACGTTATAAAATAAAATAAAAAGATGTTTGATCAAGATAAAAGGATTCTAAGGCTTCGGGATTCTCAATTCGCTTACTTGAAAAACTAATGAGATTACTTCAATTGCTCTAGTCGTGGTTAATAACATCTAAATATAGCATTAAGAAGGGTATTAACCTTTTTAACGCTATGCCTAAATCGACTCGGTGTTACATCCGCATATTATACCAATTGAATCTAAGTTATTAGGGCACAAGTAAAATTAAGGTTGGCAAGTCAATTAGTTGAGCAATTATGCATTTCACAAATCACAACGAACTATAATTACCATCTAAGTCTATAATCTTTCCCCACGGACTTGATTAGAACTTAAAAGTTTATTTTCGGTCTAAAAGACAATTCAAGCATTTCAATTTCAAATCATCAAGCAAGATAGAAATTAAGTAAAAAAACAACAACATCCAACAATTGATTCAAGAAAAGTATAGACTTGCAAGCAAGTTTCATGAAATATCCCTTAGCCCTAGATAGGGAATTAGCCTCTCATGACACAATTAATTTCTAAACACGTGATTAATTCCAACTAAACAAGGAGGAGAGAAGAAGATAAGCCACGTAGACGCTAATCTCCAATCTCGATCTTCCCTCCTTAACCCCTTGCTCTCTCCTGCCAAGATTCTCCTTTTCTTCCCTCTCAAACTCTCTCAAAAGGTGTATAATTCGAAATTAGAGAGATCCCCCAAAAATAGATTCAAATTCTTTTATAATCAGAGAGATCTGAGCTTGGATGCCGCCCTGGCGGCCCACAAAGAGTTGTTGCGGCCCATAAACCACTCAGTCCAAGCCTCATTTCCATGTTACGAAACGTAACATTTCTTTCGGCTCGCAATAAAGCCCTTGTGGCCCGCAACCAGCTAAATCCAAATAGCCAATTCTCTGTCTCGGAAGGTCATCATTCTTGCAGCCCGCAAAGGGTGGCTTGTGGCCCGCAAACAGGTGCAAAAATGTACTATTAAGTGTTGCTTGGTGCGTAGAGTCAAATTCTGGGGTTCTTTTGTATCGAATCATCTTGTACCTACATGAAAGAACAAAAACAAAGCAGTACCACAAACTTGCACATTTTCATCCTAAGCTAAACAAAATTAACTGAAAGCAACACGAGATCGTGGTCAAATAGCATTCTAAACCCTAGCTAATGGTATATATAAATCGGGCTTATTAGTTACACAAAGATTTCATTACAAGATGAGTATTAAAATTTGAAGATTGTTGATTTGTATTAAGACTTTAAAAAATAGATATTAAAATTAATAATTATCTATTAAGAGATAAAAATAACACAAATAACAAATAGTTCCAACAAAAAATATTTATAGTACTATTAAGACTTAAGAATAAGCCTAGTTTTTTTATTCATTATTCGTAGGCTTACAACACACACACACACACACACACACACACATAAACAACTAGAAAATAAACTTGAAAAAACCCTCAAAGTTGCCTCTGACGGGACTTGAATCTCAGACCTCTTCCATGAAGGTCTTGTGCATTACCACTACACTAGATAGGACTTGGCAAGAATAAGCCTAGTTATTGAGACTCGAGTGTTATAATTATTTGTTTGTTAGGATATTTATGTATTAAGATTTGGTTGAACTACTATTTAGTGTTACAATATTGTATATTAATACTGTATTTTAAATATGAAGATTTTGGGTCCGTATTAAAATTTTAAAGAATAGATATTAAGACTTCATATTTATGAGGAGATAAAAAATAGTAAAAATAACAAGCAGTTCAAACAAAAAAAATACTAGCACTATTAAGACTTTAAATTTGGATGGATTCAGATATTAAGACTTAAGAATAAGATGATTTGTTATTAAATTTTGATAATTGCAAATATTTTTTAGTTGAAAGACTCAAGTATTAAGACATAATTGAGTGCTAAGATTAGGGCATGAATTGGATGATATACTTTTCGTTTTCATAGGTGAGCTAGGATTGTTCATTGTCAATTTAGTACATTAAGTACATATTAAGATTTTACAGATTTACTATTAAGACTTTCAGTTATGTATGTTAAGAGTTGGAAGCGATTGGTAGACTTTTCATTCTTGAAAATGATGTACTGGTTTGCTAAAAAAGAGACTGGGTAAAGACAGCATATTGCCGAACAAAGTGCAATGAGAATAATTTCCAAACTGAACTAATTTCATTGTCAATTTAGACTTAATTGCAATTATGATCTGAACATGTTGCATATACTTGTTTCCATACTGTTTTGTATCAAACGTGTAGATGCAAATAAGTCTAGTTATTTTCATTTGAACATGTTTCATCAGGTCTGGAGACGCAAATACTTGTTTGTATCAGACTTGTAGATGCAAATAAATGTAGTTACTTTCATATGTAAAAATGTAAGAAAATAAGAAATACTAAAATGTTGATTACATCAGGAGAATAGATGCAATAACATTTATGCTGATTTAACATCCGATATGCTGATGCAAAAAGATAAATTAATTTTAAATTCTAGAGACACTACATAGATATTATCTGACTTGTTGAAATTTGACTAGAAAAATTGGAGGGAATTTTGCCTCCAAAACAACACTCTATCCCTAACCTCACCTCCACGGTTCTCTTCTTGTTCCCCTCTTTTGTAATATCATTTAGAACCTTATATGACTAACATAATTATGATTTAAACTAATTTCAACGATTGAAATAACAAATTATTATTTTACTTAACAATTATTTATACGTGAGCATTCATACAGTAAATTGTTTAATCCAAAACTAACCTTACAAAAAATGCAACACTAATAGACACATAAAAAAATCACAATCCAATCCCACAAAAAAAAAGTATAAACGTGGCATTATCTGCCACCAACCAAAAAGAAAAAAAAAGAAGCCTCTTTGCTTCGGAACGAGATCCTTGGCTTCCGCCACACAAAAAAAAAAATTTAAATTTAAAACAAAATCTCTCTTCTCCCTGTTACTCCTCTCTCTCTCTCTCGATAGAACCAAGAAAAAGAAAAAAAAAGAGAGAGAGGGAGGATGTTGCCTCTCTCCTCAGCCATGTCGGAGGCTGCCGCTCCTGCACCGTCTCCCCGTCGAACTAGATCTCCAGCAAGGCTGCCCCTCCTTACTCCGTTCCCTCATCTCTCACCCTCAACCTCCTCCTCTTCCCCTTACTCTGTTCCCTCTGCCAGAAAGAAATGGAGGAGATCGTCGGCGTCGCTGTCCCGCACGACCTTCTCCACCTCACAGACGGTCTTCCTTCAACACCGTGTATCGTGCTACATACGATCCGTTAAACCCTAGCTTTCTCTCCCTTGGTTGTTGCTGCCGCCGATTTGCGTCGATCCATGTGGGACCACTTTAGATCCATCATGAACTCCCTTGCGACCATTTACAGGTTAGTTTCTCCGACTTCTAATTATTTTTCTGAGTTTTTTTTCTATTTTCTCATTTTTCTGATATGACGATTCCGTGTGAGAAAGAATTATCCAAGTGTCTGACTTTGGCAAATTTATGCTTTCATATTTTTTGTTTGTTTGTTTGGTTTGAATTATCGAGGTATCTTTGGTAATAATAGCAAGTAAAGTTCTAAAAGATTCAGATTTAATTTTTTTTGTTTTTTTGTTTGTTTTGCGTTTCGATTGCAAAGGATCAACTGGTAAAGTACGAGTCTGGTCTATTTAATTTCAGATGTGTTGGGTAAAGAGATGTTGTTTACTTTTACAGGTCCGGACAATATAATTTTGCTTCTTATTTGAATTTTGCACTAATAAGTTTACATATAACTCTTGGTTATGAATAATATTATGTTGTACTATTTTTTTCACAAGTAATCATTCTAGAATAGACCATATATGATATTCCTCATGTTGCAAGGTTTTTTTTTAGATGTAGTGTGTCTATTTGTGTCAGCATACGTGATCGAAGATCGGAGTTTATATCTTATTTCCTCTATAGGTATCCAGGATTACAGACCCTAAAACTCCTGAGAAGAGGTGGTATGCCAGTGGCATTTGCTGACTTTCAAGTATGTCATATCACTTGGATAGTTTTTTAAGCTACTTTTTCTAAGATTGGTGAAAAAAACAAATGATAAATGGTAGCGCAATGCCTGTACATACATTCCCTAAGGACTCAAACAAAGGTTTAAGTTAAATGGATTTCCAATGGAACTTGTGTTTAGAGAGTTTTCAAATCACATAGACATTAACAAGATAAATTTAAATAAATTTGTGCGCAGGATATCGAATTGTCGACTGAAGCATTAAATGGGCTTCAAGGCACATATCTGCCTTCCGCAGATCACGGTGCATCATGCAAGCTAATGGAAACGGTAATGGATCGTGCATCTGTCTAAATTGATGCAAATAAAAAATTGATGCAAATGATGAATCAGATGCAATTGCGTATTTGCCGCTAGGGTATTTGCGTCAATGTCTTTGCATCAATTTTCTGATGCTAAAGCCTTTTAGCATCTACCTCCTGATGTAAAAGGTGTTAATTGCATCAAGTTTGGTAGATGCAAATAGTGTGTTTTCCTGTAGTGAGTATTGTATGCAACAAACACTTTGCTATCAATTTTGAAATTTATAGTTAGCTTGGACAATGAAGAATCTGGAAGAATTTATATATAAAGAAAAAAGGAAAAGTCTAAACAGATCATTGAAAGGGAAAAACCATAAACAATTTATATATATTATACATTACAGTTAAACAGGATGCTGAGCATGTCTAGTTGTTAGTTTTTTTAAGTATATCTCATTAAACACTAAAAATGGGTACCTGTCCAATTGTTATTAAGAGCTGTAATCAGGATAAACAACTGGACAGAAGAAGAAACTAAACTTTTACTTGGTTTTAAGTAATGAAAAAATTCTAGAAAAATAGAAATAGAAATAACTAAAAATGGAAACAATTATAGACAGAGCAACCTAAAAGGTAAATCAGTTTATGTTGTATAACTTGGATGGCTTCAATCCTGATGTAACATTGAAGTATTTCAGCGTGTTGACCCATTCGAAGTCCAGCTTCAGTCGGTGTACCAGTATAGTGTCCGGTATGAAGTCGTGCCTGAAGCAGTTTCTGTCAGCATTTCCTTTGTAGTCATAAATCCTTGGCGACATGTCAAATCTGTTTATAAGAAAGTTATAAGCGTTCCATTAAAATCAATCTCAAGTTACAGGTGAAACCAATTACCTTTTCTGTTTTCATGAATTAGGATCTCTTTCCTTAAGATATAGAACACAAAAAAAGATAAGGATTTAACAAAATGGAAGAATATGAAATTATGAACGGTGTTAATAATGTTGACATCAATTTGGAAATACAAAGTCAAAGCAGATGTTACCTAAAAAAAAAATATTAACGTGAGACGAAAAAAACAAAGAAAGAAAAAGACAAGATACCTATTCTTAGCTTTGCCAGCCAAGTTGAGCCACTTGCCAGTCCACATATCTTCAGGCCCACTAGGATCATTCCTTGGCAAATCATCAGTGGCGATCCATTCGACCAGGTCCCATGAGAGCACGTACCCCATGCCTTCCATGAACGGCTGGAATGGGAAGACATCTTCTTTGTCGCATGGTATCTTGAGACCATAGTACATGTCGGATCGGGGCTTATCCCTCAGTGACTGGATCAAATTCTCAAGCATAATATACGAGTCGTCGTCTGCCTTCATGACAAAGTCGTACGGCTCATCCCTGTACCAATTCGGCATCTGGGATAGGAATGCATAAGTCTTTCCATTGTTCATGTTTTCCTCACAATTCAAGATGATGATATCATCGTAACGCATAATTTCCGCTGCTACAAAAACTTTTTGTGCCTCGCTGGTCAAGTTACAGAAGATATAATGGATGTCTATCTCTGCAACTGATTTGTTGTATGTCTGAAGAGAGAAGAGGGTCCGTAGGAGGTGACGGCGTGTGTACAGCTCTGGAACTGTAACGATCCCTAAAAAAAGACGAAATTCGGGCTTCACGTTTGTAATGCTGGTTGTGTTGGTGACAGCATTGGTGACAAGGGAGACATTGGCCGATGTGGCAGGGATGATAACGTGTTCGTCATGGAAAATGAAGAACGTGGCAAGCAAAGCAAGAGGGAAGAGGAGAAGATAGGTTCGGGTTGATGGAGAGGATTGCTTGGAGGACAGAGAAAACGACATCTCTTGCCTTCTTTCGTTTTTGTTCCCCTTACCTTTGTGTTTGCCTTTTCTGATTTGCTCAGGTTTCATCCAATGGGGTTTTGCTCTGAGCCTTGTTTTACAAGGCCTTAACTTAATTACATCTCAATTCCATATCTCGTTAAGGGGCAACAATGTCCATCATGTTGACTTTGTTAAAAGCAAGCAGCTGGCGCATTTGCCAAATTCAAATTTATTATGATGCAGAATGGGTTTTTTAAATCAGTAGATTTAGCAATGCAAATCAGTTTGTGGTTGTTAGTTAATATAGGCATATCACAAGTATGGTACGGAATATCTATATATGTATATATAATATGAAGTGCAAACTAATACGCATAAACATAATAATTGGCACTGTTCAATTATTTTTTCTTACAGGAAAATAGAATCAATGGGAAGGTTTATTTTTTGATTATTTTGAGTACGTGGTTCCAACTTAAAGTACAAGAAGTATACATTGCATGCATGTATGTGCTCCAACCTGTTCTTGTAGATATCAGAACTCATAAAGACAATTGAATCAAACGACCAAACTAATCTCCACTTCTTTTCTCATTACAAATTGAAATTATTATCCATCTTTTTGTGAAAACAAACTTTCTTATAAAGTCTTAGTCTACTTTTGTTAATGATGTTACTTGGGAATTTACATATAATTTTTATGACTTGTAACACGTAGATGATCACAATTCGTTATTCGCTAATAAAGAAAAAGAAAAGAGAGATTTATAGATGAATTTAAGCATGTGGAGACACATAAGAGGTCCAAAAATGCAGTGGGCCTTATAGAGTGAAGCAGGCCTTGTAGATGAACCTTTTTATGACATATCTCTCTGCATAGAAGGTTTCTTGTAAGGTTCAGTTTGTTAACGTTTGAATCCAGTCAATGGTATGTAATTGTTTTATGGGTGAGTCTGTTATGGACAAAAAAATTTAAACTCAAATCAGTTACAATCATTGATCGTTATCAATAAATATGCAATCAAGTTGATTTTGCATCAATAATAGTACAATCAAGTTAATTTTGATCCATAGCAAAATTTGCCTTGTTTTATTATATGAAACTGCATAAGATTTGCGTTGAACGGTCCAGATTTGCCATAAGTTTGACGATGCATTCACACATTTTATGCCTCACATCCAACAACATTTTACATAAATTAATATCTTGAAACAACATTTTACATAGATGTATGTCAAATTTGAACAGATGAATGTCAAATTTCTTTTCTATTTGTTGTATATTTTTGTGCTTGCAAGAGAGTGAAAGAATATATATAGTACCGTTGGTATAGAATACACATAACGGTAACTGTCCTAATTTTGTATTTTTACATTCTACCCTTATTTATATTTTATTTTCAACAGCCTCCATCCATTAAGCTTAAAAGTTTTCACGGTAAAATTTGAATAAAGTAATGATAGACGACTAATTGAATTACAAATTGACTCAAATTTGATACATGTTGTATAAAATTAACAACAAATCTACAATATTTCAATTTTCAATTGAAACATTATCTTTTAAGATATGAATAAATGTATCATAAAAAGTTAAATATATGACAAAATTACACATTTAATATGTCATGGAATATAATAGAAGTTGGAAGGCTTGAAAGCAGAGGTGACATTGAAGTAGTCAAGTGTTTCAACCAATCTGTCATTCCCCTTCAGCTGGTGCACCATTATCGTGTCCGGTACATACTCGTGCCGGAAGCAGTTCGACGGCGACGGCCCCTTGTAGTTGTACATCCTCGGCGCATTATCATACCTAATTAATTAATTAAATTTCAGTTGAAAATAAATAAATGAGTAATTAGAGCTACTGGACCATTAATTAATTCCACGTCAACCATTCAAATATGACGTGTGTGACGTGACAAACATTGACAATGTTACCGAAGCTGACGTGTATAGGTTACAAGTTTTATTAATTAAACCCATCTAGCTACATGATTGGAAAATGCACCGGAAACCAGGAGATCAAGCAAAAGGGGATTTCGCATATATAGAGAAAAAAGGACAAAAAAATTACAAATAGATCAAACAAGTACTGGAAATGATCATCCAGCTGTTGTGCTTCTCATTCCACCAAATCAATATTTTTTGGGACGAAATTAACCAAAAATTTCACTTGAACGGCTTTTCATAATTTTACAAACTTGATAAAAATGTGAGGGTAATATATATGCAGGGTCATGCGCAACAATGGGTTTGTATAGACATTTTGACTTTATAGACAAATAAAATAATATAATAATTCATTTCAAAGAAAAATAGTAAGAACTTTTTTATTGTGGCAGCATAAGAATGCAGAGTGAGGTTGATGAATTCATACCTATACTTGGCTTTGTCATTTATGTTGAGCAACTTGCCTGTCCACATGTCTTCGGGTCCACCATCCGTATCTTCTCGATTGAAATCCGACCGGGCCATCCATTCAATCAGGTCCCACGACAGCACGTACCCCATCCCCGACATGAATGGCGGGAAGGGGAAGAAGTTCTCTTTGTCACATGGCATCACGAGACCGTAGTACATGTCTACCCTCGACTTGTCCTTGAGAGACTCCACCAGGCTGTCGAGGCGGATGTATGCATCGTCGTCTGCTTTCATGACATAATTGTAAGGTTGGTCGCCAAACAGTCCCGGGACTCCCGATAGGAATTTGTAGGTCTTTCCGTTGTCCATGTTCTCGGTGCAGTTCATGATGATGATGTCATTGAATCGCATGATCTCGAGTGCTATGAACACCTCCTGCTCTCTGGTCGTCAGATTGCAAAAGACGAACTGGATGTCGACATCAGCAGTGGCATGATTGTATGTCTGGAGGGAATATATCGTGCGTAGGAGGTGGCGGCGCTCGTACCGGTCTGGTAAGGTGATGATGCCTATGAGGAGGCGGAATTCGGGTTTCGTCAATTTCGTTGTATCAGCCGAGATGAATTCGCGGAATTCAGAGGCGGATGATGAGTTGCAATTAGAGGATAGAGGAAGGAAATTGAAGTTGCCAGGTAAGATTAGTAAGAAGGTGAGAGCAAGGAAAAGTAAAGGGAGGAGAACTAAGGTTAAGGTAGAAGGAGAAGATAAGTTCTTGGAGAAATTAGGTAAACAAGACATGTTCGTTTCAGTTTTGGCTTGGTACTTGGCTACTTGCTACTGATTATTCAGTGGTGTTATTGCTGGTTTTATGTTTCTCTTCTTGTTTCTTCATTATTAATTTAATTGCAATAATAACATGGCTATGTTTGACTTCGTAAAAGAAGAAGCACAAGACTTGTTCTATTTCAAAAATGACGCCTATATAGGCCACACAAAAAGCCTTTATAATTCATACCAAACAGGGAACTGCATACGTCAGTGTTATAATGCTTGAAACTTTGAGAACCGAAGAGAAATTAATTATGGTAGAACTTAGAAAACTTAGATAGAGAATTAGATGTCTTAATCAAATGCTCAATATATATATATATTTTGGTGGAAATCAAATGCTCAATATTATTGATGCATGTTGTTGCATGCTCTTACTCTTATGAAATTAAACTAACTGAAATATTCCAGAATTAAGTTAAATTGATTAAAATTAGAAAGAAATATAGAGAGTCCAAGCGCTTCATTTCATGAGCTAAATATTTATTTTTGGATCAAGAAGGAAGGCATACGGCATACCGTTTCCTTTGCAAGAAGAAAAAGGAAGGCATACTATTGCATGCTGCTTACAGACTTACGGAACCAAATCCGCTGTTTGTCAAATCTCTCTTTGTTTTCTGCTTGTTTCGATTTGGATCGTTCAAAACTCATCTAACGGTCAAAGCATCTGTCTCTTAAATCAAATCACAGCCTTTCGTAACGATAGATCGATTCGTGACGGTCGGATCGAAACTTGCAAGATCCTACTTGCCTCAAATACAAACAGCAGATTCAGATCCCAGACTTACAGTGGTTGATCTGGCGCCATGAAAATAGTGGAGACTTTTTTTTCTTTTAGCTAAATCACGAGTTTATTAATGAATTTTTTTTGGCAGATCCTCAAAAAATAAGAATTATATGCAAACTCTAGTTTCAAACATTTGACAGTCATGTCTTTATTCTTTTACGTTGATCGTTCAGACACGTTTTTTAGGCGTAAGCGTTCAGAAATAGAGGTCACTCGAGTTTACAAAGCAAAAAATATTAAGTACTTTTGAAATCTGCGTTCACGTCTGAACGCAGTGTTTGAAAGTGCGTCCAGACGTAGCGCTCACAACGTTACATGAACGCAACGTTCAGACGTGAACACATATTTGAAATTTTGCATCATACTTAATCATTTTGTCGTTTGTTTTTTCAGCGTGAACGCATTCGTTTAGTCTGAACGATGAATGCAAAAAAATAGAGTTTGAAGATTAATTTTTAAAATCAAATTCATGAATGTAATTCTTATTTTCGAAGAGTCAAAGAAAAAAATCTATATTAATATCCTAATTTGGCATTGAGGTTAATTTCCTAACACTTGTGTACAAAAAAATCATCTCGAAATGTCTAACAATTTTATTCTATGTTATTTCGATTCTTCTATTATACGGGAGAACAAGTAGCGGGCGCGTCATGTGGAATGAGATCTTCTGCTGAGTAGCACATCTAGCGTAGATCTAGATTGTCTGTTTACATCAAAATTCGTACTTCTCAAACTTATAATATTCAACCTTCTGAATCAAATTTGATTGTTGTTTATAACGGAGAAAATCTTACAGTTGTATATTTCGTTTCGTGTTACCAAGTTTGAACCTTCAATAATTTAATGATTTGTACCCGTGAGAAACTAAGTTGATGCATATGACAAATTGCACACTCAACAAATGTTTGACTAGGCAAACGATTCACAAAAATCGAAATATTATTAAGACAATTTGCAAGTCTCAACTTTTATCGGAGAAAATTCAAACATTTGATATTCTTTATAAAAATTGAAGTAGTACTTAACTTTTATTTACACCAACACAATTTTTAAACTTCTGAAAATAAACTTATATTAGGTATATGCTCGCGCTCCGCGCGAAAAAATTAAATTTTAAACTTCTGTATTACAATAATAAAATTTATAATAAACCGTTTAAATAATCCAAAAAAATAGAAAAAATCGACGGAAAAAAATAAAAAATGCTACAGCACTGTAGCTAAGCATGTTAAACTTTTATATATGTAGGATTAGTTCTAGGATTTTGTTTAAAAGATAAATCCTTTAAAGAAATCAAATGTCACACTCCAGAAATAACGAACAGGTCGGGAGTGACAGTCCCCGCCACGTGTGCATGACAACATGCACACAAAATGCTTAAAGAATAAATAAAATACACAATGATAGTAAACAAATCAGTAACACAATACATAACAAAGTATAAATTTTATTGATCACAAATATTCCATATACATATATCAAAAGTGTATCAGAGTAGCAGAAGCGAAAGAAAAAAAAAACAAACAAAAAGAGAATGATTCCGCTAATACATCGACGACCATTCACCTATCTAGCATATAGTGAAACTGGAAAAAACAGAAGTAAAGAAAACTCCAAAAACGAACGCATGTGATCTCCATCCTGAGGTGCCCTTGTCAAAAGCTTCAATGCTCCTCACCTGGACCCCACAACCATCATGGAAACGTAAGTAATTAGAAAATTACACAGTGCGAATTTAGGTCCATCTTTTGAGCTTATATCTTTCTCTAAGATTGGACCCAAACCAACACGATAAATAGTTATTCACATTTTAAAACTAACAATTTTAATTAATTTGTTAATTAGAATAATTTAGGTTTTTTCCAAGTTTGAAATAATTGTTCAAAGTAAAGTTAAACTAAAAGGATATGAAAGGTACTAAAGTATATATATATATTACAAAATTTAATAATCACCAAAAAGAATAACCCAATTTTTGTAGGACAACAGGGACTCGCCCTCAAGCGGGCGCATCAACTAAGAAGGAGCAGTCCAACTTACAAACTTGAATAGTGTCAAGCGAGCGCGTCAACTAATAAGGTGCAGTCCAACTTACAAACTTGACAAATTCTGAGATTTCAGAATGGAAACGCCTTGGTATAGCATGAGCGGCTATGAAAAGTACACACTCATTGGTCAAAAGCGAATTTTTGTGCCTACCTCACCAAAATAATAAAAAGATAAAATAAAACACTCTGCCTCAATTGCCATACAGAAATAAAGAATCGACTATCCGTTCGAAAGAATAAATAATAATAGAAACTCCATGTATCAACCAGGGGTTAAAGGAGAGTCCCAGACTTTCTCTGTACCAACCAGGGGTCAAAGGAGAAAGCCATTCGAATGTTCGAGATCTCGTAAAATCGACTACATGGAAAATATAATAATAAAACGAAATAACTCAAATAAGTCACATATGGAACACATACTCTAAACTGAGATATGAAACCTTAGTCACTCATGGAGGAAAAATATAATAGAATATATGATAATATGGAGATTTGAAAGTAAAACTGAGATCTGAAACCTTATGAAAAGTCTTTTATTGAAAGATAGGATGGACTCATTTCAAATTGAGAATAACAGTGAAGAATTGTTCACAAGGGGTAGATAATCAAAGAAAGGTCATTCAAGACATGCTAACCTCATTTGGACCTGATGAAAACGACATAAATCTTTTGAGAATCTTGATGCAATCGAATGATTGCAAAAGGCTTTGAATCCAAATTTGAGTTCAACGCCACGAGAATCCACTCTGCTCCTCAACACTTGGGGCATGAGAATGATAGACTCCGTCATATCATTTATGTCCTCCATCAATATCGTGTTTTTTCTCCTCTCGCCGCGCAGGTAAAATCTAAAGCCTAACTTAAACTAAGTAATTAGATTATCATGTTAATCTTTTGTCTTTAGTTTTAATTGCAAACTAAATAGGAAAAAATAAGTAACAAGATAATTACATAGAATTGCTCGCAACGTTTTTTGTAAAGTTTTCTAGATAAATCGTGCATTTCTCTCTAGAGTTGATTTTATTTGCACTCATTTTTTGATCGGCTAGAGATAAAAACGCTAGCGACGTGTATACTTTTTATGTACTTCAAAGTGTCCTTAAACTATAAAACACACTGAAAAACAAATAAGTTAGTACAATACTTGATGTAGGTGAAATATGATGAATTCAATGATAGAAATTAAAAAGTCTTGTTTCACCCTAAAGAATAACTAATTGACCTATATTTCACTTACATAATAGATTCCTCTTCATATGTTGAGGTTTTTGTTTTTTTAAGACCTTTAGATGGTACATATTTACTTCGATACAAGATTGTCCTATCATGTTAGGTTCTTTCTCTTGAAATACCCGCTTTATTTGATAGCACTATATGTCCTGCCAGAAGAGTAGAATAATTTCTTGGGAAACACCCTAATAAGATATCACATTTTTTGTATCGTTGTAAATCTTTTGTTTCTAAGGACCTTAAAGGTACAAAAGCATCTACATATGAAGATGAATTTGTTATCTAAGTGAAAAATAGATTAAATAACCTCTTCTTTAGGGTAAAACACATGAGCTCTTTAGGCTGAAAGCAAATATTTTATGTTATTGGATTTTTTCACCATGCTTCACCTACGTCAAGTATTGTACTAACTTGTGTGTATTTCAGTGAGTTTTGTAGTTTAAGGACTCTTTAAAGTACATAGAAAACATATGAGCCACTGGTATTTTCTCTCCCGCCGATCAAAAAATGAGTGCAAATGAAATCATCCTAGATAGGAATGCACGAGTTGTCTAGAAAGCTTCACAAACACCTTGCGAACAATTCTAGGTAATTATCTTGTTACTTATTTATGTGTTTTTTGTAGGTACTCCACCAGATCCATGTCCACCACCGGTCTCGTATTTTTCTCCTCTCGTTGATGGACGTTGTTGTGTTTTTCTCATCTTGTCGCATTGTCTGTCCTCTCTTCTTTTAGGAGGTATTTTTATTTATTTTGTTAGTTCCTATCATGGTCTAATAGTTAGAAAAATATTTGTATTGTTTGGTAGTTAGAGGGTTTACAAGTTTTATAGTTAGAAATAGTTAAGGATAATTAAATCAGTAGGATAAGCTTCAATTGGCGGTTCTTCGTCTAGACCCCACAAGATGCGAAATGGTGAGATAATCAAAATAAGTATAAAACACTATCTTATATTACCAAAATAAGAGTACCAACTATGATACATACATATATTTAAAGTATTTTTTCTATTCTAGTATAACATGACATAGTGAGCTAACCAAAATTATTTTACAATATTTTTGTAGGTGAACACGACTGATAAGTGAAAACCCAACCATAGAATGGTTGATTACACCTATCTAAGCACTTGATGAAAGTCAAGTGTTTCAACTAAAAAAAATATCAGTTTCTTACCTAAAAGAAGAGTATGTTATTTAATCTATTTTTTCTTTGACATTGTAGAGTACTAATTGTTTGTTATATGTATTCTTGTGTTTTTGCAGGAGGCCCGTACGAGAGGAGAAAACTGACACAATTCTTAGGGTTTCCAAGAGACCATAGGCTGAAAAGATGTAATTGGTCGAGTCTGACTTAGTAATTCTGCAATTGTGTCTTTTTGAACTATGTTCATCTTTAAAATCTTGAGAACCATAACTTCAGAACTAGCTAGAAATAAGTTCTGAGGTTAGAGAAGATACGTGTAGAGGTAAATAAACAACCAATTCCACAAGTGTCTTCTCGAACAACCTTAGCTTTTTGAACTAGTTAATGATAAGTTTTTAGGGTTTAGAAATTAGAAGACGAATTCTTAGGGTTCATGATTTATGGTTAATTTTTTATTGTGATCAAATTATAATTCATGCCATATTTATAATATATTAATGTTTTATTGTGATATCTATGTTTATTATGCTATTTATTTTATCTATGATAATTTTATAAATGATATATTATAAAATATATTTTTTAAATAGTCACCTAAGACAACAATTATTTACTAATAATTGTTGCCTTAGCCAAATAATAAATTCTTATTTTCTCTACAACAAAAAAATTCAAATTATAAGTATGATTCATTTTAAGTCTCGACTAGTTATTAAGAGTTCAAGCTTAACTAAAATTGAGATTTATTATTGGTAATCTCAACTGGTATCAAATATTTTGATATTTATAGTCTTCGTGTTAAACGAAAATTACTTTGTATTTTATATATAACCGTACTCGTATCTTGACTTTTTTAAAATTTCATATCACAACACCTACAACGCAACGTATCCGACATGGTACCCCCACCTAAACCCGTGCGACATGGTTCTAGCGACAAGCAAGAGAATAAAATCTGATAAGATAAATGCATTCCATCCACCCGATATCAGTCCAGCATCAATCCCTCAATGTCTTAGGGAGAAATTCCTTTCAACAAATATGTCACACATATAAGATGTGCCGTAGCAAGTATACATGTATAACATGTTTAATCCAAAGAAACTGGCTTTTCGAGACATGCAAGGGTGATGGTATGTGAACCAAAAACTGATAGATGGTACGGGAAGACATCTTCTTTGGATCAAGATGGGCCAACAAGTCCCTAATGAAATTGAGACCTATTCAAGCCTTGAAATTTTCCGGCTCTGCTAAAAGTAAGGCTGCCAATGAATGAATTACAATCCATAATTCGTGCTCAGCTTGCTAATAAGGATTTGAAGTCCGTGATCAAATCAAACTCATAATTATCTACTAATATTCAGTCTATATCCAATTCATCTTATAACCAAATAATATCCACTATTTGTTCATAAGTTAAGCATACGAGTCTGATTTTGAACACCACAGTACACAATCATCTTTAAATTAAAATTCTATCATCACTTTATTGAAATTTTGTGTGTGAATAACTTAATTCTCTCTCTGTAAAACAGAGAGTTAGAATTTGATTGATCTATTGGGATGTTTGAACATATTTTCATTTAATTTCATATTGAACTCACAATTAGTCAATAATTAATTCATAATTTGTCCACAATGAGTCCAGTTCAATTTTAACAATTGAACTTGAACTGGACTTCAAACAAAACCAAGAAATAATTCATTCCATAAATATTCAATAATGTCCAACTTATTTTGTCCATGAATCGCCATGTTCATTAGCAGTCCTAGCTAAGAGCTAAAAGCAAGCTAGTAAAAAAAAATAACCTACCAAATTAATAGGAAAATGCTACAATATACATCCCAAGATGCAATAAACTGGAAACCAAAGTTTTTATAATGGAAAAACAAAACCAATGCTTTCAAATAATGATGGATAAAATATAATATTGTAGTTAGCATTGTATTTACTGCACTGCATTTTCTACTAGAAATTAACACAGCCTAATAGTTAAGGAAGTCTTCTACCAAATGGACAACCATCCAGCACTGACCGGATGAAAGAGGGCTCTTTCGAGACTCATGTAGAGTTGATACCGATCCCCCCTCCCCAACCAAACAGCATTTGGTGTGTTCCATGCAGGAGAGGATGAGAATACAAGAAATTTTAACACAAGATTCTTATTTCAAGATATTAATATCATATTAATCTATGTACATAAAACATGACAAATTTCAGAGATAACTGATCAAATCGATACAATCAATGCTCATATAATTAAAAAAAACAAGATATTGGTCACGCAGCAAGCAGCAAATTAACCTCACATAAATAGTGCATACATGAATGATGTATTACCACTTGATGACAGTCCAGAATAGCATAGCATAATTGAAGTCTTGACACTAGCTTTTTTGCAGGCAACCAAATAAACATGTGTTCATTTGGTCACCCGTAAAAGAGCTAGAATCCAGATATAATAATGCTCATGAAAGATTAACTCAAACCACACTTAAGTAACAAATCAAATGAGATAAAAGAGTATCCCAAATGACTTGCTTTTGAAAACCCAATAAACACTAGCCCTAAACACACTAGTCTCCTAATCATACTAGTCTTATCAGTAGTCACCAATGTAAAACTAAAGAATATTTGATCACACCCAACGACTCCATATATAAGCTCAAGCATTGAGAACTCTAGAGATCCAACGTTCACTTACAGGTACAAAAAACACAACTAAAATAAAGCTAACCTAAGTGAGGTTGAAAGATTTGGATCAGGTTTCAATCAGTCCTATTTTTGTCCAGATGTCTCTAATAATCTAATGGAGCCGAATTATGATCAAATTTAAAGTCGATCAATTATTTGAGTCACTGGGAACCCAGCTAAATAAGGACCAATCCTAATTATGGGCATTCTATGAGAAGTGAGTTCTCACAGAAGATCTAATTGAGGCTCTTTCAGTTAATTTAAAATAAGAAGCAACGATCATTTACCTTCTCTACAAAGAAAATAATAATTCTTTTTCTAAGATTTTGTTACTCAACTAACATACTTTATCAACACCATACCTTAGCCACACTCACGACTCCTAAAGCTAAGCAGCGACCTAACATAAACAGAAGAAAATAACAGAACAAAAACAAGGGGCCAGAACAAAACAAAAGAAAAGAAACTGACCTCGGTTTTGTTGGTGGACATCTCGGGCTTGAGATCCTGCACAATTTTTTTTTTGCTCTCTAAATCCCAAATCTTCACACCATCCTCTGTGGCAGCACACAGCCAATATCTAGGGGCTGAAGCACAAAGCATGGATAATTGAACCAGCCTCAAGGGAATACAGCCTCTTCCCCTCAGCCAAGTCCCACAAGAACGTGATGCCATCCTTGCTTGCCTCTGCTGGCACATAGGGACCCATCGGGGGTGGTGGCTACAGTGTTGACATAACCAACATGACCGTCTGCGTGCACTTCAGCATGCAGTTGGTGAGGCTCCATACCTTCACGATTCTGTCCCACGAGCCAGATATGATGGTCGGCTGGTTCATGGATGGGGAGAAATGCACACCTCACGGTCCTCACCCATTCAGTGTGGCCTACAGCATTCTGTTAGAACATGTCAGGTAGTATTGGCCATCAAAGTCAATAAATCAAAGGATTATAAAGTACATTTGTTCTCTATTATATGACTCTCTATCAAGAGTACAGGGAAATTTGTGTACTTGATAATTCGCTCATAAATAAGACTAGATTGGACTTTCCACAAAAATGATAAAGCCAATGTCTTAAAATTGTTACCTGAATCGTGTACTTGCATTCTCCAAGAGTGTTCCAGATCTTGATCGTCCGATCACGCGAAGCTGACACGATCTGACGGTTATCATTGGAGAAGGAAACGGAGAGCACGTCCTTGGAGTGTCCAACAAAACGCCTCGTAGTTTCGCGGGAGGCGAGGTCCCAGAGGCGGAGTTCGCCGTCCCAGGAGCCAGAGAGCGCGAATTGCCCGTCGGAGCTGAGCACCACGTCCTGGACTAAGTGCGAGTGACCCGTGAGGCGGCGTTGTGGCGCCGCGGCGCCGCGTAGTTCCCGCTGGGATCGGCGCCAACCGACGCCGCGTCGTGGAGAACCTTCCAGAGCAACAGGGACTTGTCTCGAGAGGAGGAGACGAGGAAGTCGCCGAGGTCGAGAAGGGTGGCGATGGCCGTGACATGTCGCTGTGGCCGCGCATCGTGCCCATTTGCACCAGCGTTTCCGCCATTGTCGAGAGGTTTTTGCGCGAGGAGAGAAATCCAACTTGGGAGTGGAAAGAAAAAAATACAAGGCTGTATTTATTTTTCCGGATGACACGTGTGTTTAGTTAGGGTTTTGTTTTGGATAGCCGGATGGGAATCCGACGGCCAATGGCAGAGCTTTTTAATTAGTACGAATAAATTTGTTCAAATATGCGAAACTTCTGAATTAGCAAATAAACAAACTGAATTTAGAAATTTCATCTTCATCTCGAGATTAAATAAACTTTTAACTGTCATTTCATATCTTAGCAATTTTTATATTGATTATAATCAATTTTCTATATTAGTTTGAGAATATTTCAATTTCTATAATTGTTAACATGTATATCAAAGCACGTAACATGCATGACATTTTTTTCAAAACAAAATAACATGCAATTGAATTAAAATAACATACATAACACATCATGTAACAAGCATAACAAATGTGTATGAAATGGTAATATCGAATGAATAATTCTAGTGTAAATCCTAAATATTTGTACATCCGATATTACCGTACATATTTAATCTTGACCATTGATTTTGGTAGGTCAGTATCGTCTTTTTCACTTACTAGACTAGATTTAGAATTTGAGTAGAATCCTTAGGCCATTAACCGAAACTCTCAATAGTAATTAGAAACTAGCCATTAACAAATCAATTTGAGTATTCAACCATCGAGTTTTTACAAATTTTCGAATATTCAAACCATCAAATTTAAATCTTCCATTTGCAGAATTGAAAATATCTAAGGTTCATCGTCGATGAGACAGATTGTTGTGGTATCATTGGCTGCTCCATTCCTCTCCGCTAGGCTTAGCAACTGAAAGTATGACAGATGACATGGGATTTTTTACGTGAATATCTCGACCACTCCGTTCGTACAGTATGCTTTCCATTTTTTGTCAGCGAAAAAAAGAGAAGGTGCGACAGAAGGTAAGAAATTTGCTGGCTAATGAATTTAATGACATTCTCCTTTTTTGGCAAATGCTTATTCAATTTGTGCATTTAACTTTCCAAATATATATTGACATTAAATGTTTCCAAGAAATTTGGCCTACGAATCTAGCTGGCATTGCTCTCCAAATTAATCTTAATTTGTGGATCTAATGCATTTATTCTCCTGTATTTATTATTTCCATTTATAATTTGTTTTCTACCGACAAGGTCCTTAATTAACACTTATTAAAAACACATCGTAATATAAAAAGAAATAGTTAACAACTAATTAGAAGTGATTACAACCATCGTGCCTACGGGCTTTTACTCTCAAAAAAAAAATTACAACCATCGAATGTACATTAATCAAAGATGTATCAAATTTTCGGATTTACACTAGAATTACTCGAATTATATATAGTCACAATATTCTTCATAATTTATTTGTAATTGTACGAACGAAAAATATCCATTCCACTTATAAAAGATGATTTGCCATTTTAGACAGACTTGTTAATTTAGCGATGTTACTAAATTAATAAGTGCTAAATCTTCCATAAAAAATAAGTGCTAAATCAAGAGAGCAAATTGCAATTGCAATTGTCTAATAAAATTTAGCATTTTAATTTACAATTTTCACAAAGGAGCTCTTAATAATATCTCAATACTATTTTTGGCTTTTATATTGCCACTTTTACCTATTTTGCAGATGAACTTGCCAATTTGATATGGCATTTGTAAAAATACTTGTAAAATAAAGAGCACTTATTATACAAACAATCTTTTCTTAACGAGTCACCAGTTGTTAGTCACTATATATTACACTATATGATTGTAGCACATACTAAATATAGCATCATTGTCATCGATGAATTAGATTCCCGAGTCCTGAGAATTTGGTGACTCGATACACCGTTTGGCAGTTGGTATAATCCACAGAAAATTCAAATGCATCTACGCGTAACAAACCGGTAACCGCATGAGGCCCCAAAAGGTGGCACAATTCTACGTTTGGCTATCCATTTTTCCCTCCAAACTGGCAAATTGACCCGATTAACACACAACATTTCCTCTTATTCCTTTGCTCTCTCGTTTATTCCTTCTCCTCTTCCTCTTCCTCTTCCTCTTCCTCTTCATTCGTTTCATTTCAACAAATTCCAATCCCTCTTTCAAAGTCTCTTTTGCCTCCTTTGCTTTCTTCTTCTTTTTCTTCTTGGAAAGCAAAGAAGCTTTTTTCTCTGGATGCGCTACAAATTTGTAGCGTAGGCTAATTGATTTTATTGTGCTCTCCTCCTCCTCCTCCTCCTCTTCCTCTCTCTCTCTCTCTCAGGTGCTTCAATATTTTATATTTACTTTTTTCTTAGCATTTATTTATATGAATCTTGATACTATTTATAATAATTATTAATTGTTTGTGATGTTTTTCTACTTAAGTTTATCACCCTCTTATTTAGGCGTTCGAATCTTCCAGAACATAATATTAATAAACTTATCAAACTAATTTCCTATGCGGAATCAATGGATGTATCATATACTTGATGAATTATGTTAATTAAACTTAATACACAAATACGGAGAAAGATATGAAGGAACAAGTAGGTGATGGTGCACAATTTACAGGAGTTTGCATGCTCAAACTTGTATTTATGAAAGCCCCTGTTAATTGATTCTCGAGATTAATTATGAAGATTGAACAACACCCTTCAGAAAAATAGTTCTCACAACCAAAATTTTAATTTCTGAATGATTTCGAACTTGCGATTAATGGTAGGATGGGCGACCACTTTGCATTGATGAGAGACAGACTGATCACAGAAGCAACCCTCCAGGTTGTCATAGATAGCATGAATTCAACAGAAAGCACATGCATCATCGATGTCGATGTGGAAACTTCAGTGAAGAAGGGAGTAGAATTGAATTGCGATGAGATGCTGGCGCTATGCAGGATCTGTCACAATGAGGATTTGGTGTGCCAGATGGATGCGCCATGTTCATGCATTGGTAGCTTAAAGGTGATTACATGTTCAGGAAAACAGCTCCCTTTTTGGCCTTTTTCCCTATTCATATATTGTTCATTGTTTCTGCTTCCTTTGAAAAAAATTAATTAGGAACTTCATTTTTTTGTTTAACAGTATGTTCATCCAAGATGTGTGCTTAGATGGTGTCAAGAAAAGGGCAATACTAAATGTGAGATATGCCTCAAGGTAAAGTTTCCTGTACATATCCTAGGTATTATTAAACATGATCTATAAGTATTCCAGCTTTAATCCAACATCCTTTAAAGAATCTCTAGTAGTCTAGTACTGCCATCAAGAATATTGCAATACGTTCAATGTTTTAATAAGGGTCTAATTATGTTATAATTAAGCCATCAAGAACATTGCCATTTATGTTTATGTTATTTTAAGTGTCTAATTATAACATTAGCGTCGATGTTTCTCAATATGTGGCATGGCATGTTCTCCTGCCTTGTGTGCATTGCCATTATTCCATAGATGTTACAAAGAAAGAAAAGATCAACTAAATTATGCCACTCCTTTCAATAAGCTTGCCCAGTATATGAATTGTGAATATTGAAAAAAAAAAAAAGATACTAAGAATTTATTTAATTCAGAATCTTTTATTCAGCAATATAGGGGGTATATCGTCCATAGAAAAATTGTTCTACACATGAGAGACTCCATAATAAGGTATGTTTAACACCAATTAAAGTAAAGATTATGCACTCTTTTCACTTCAACTGTTATGCTTTGATTGATCATTCATTCCAAGACTCACCTCACTTTCCGTTTGTTTCCTTTTTTTCTTTTCATTAGAGACATGGCTCGTGAATCATATATTCGGTTCGCTCATTTATCTCCTTTGTTTCTCTTTTCAGAGGCATGGCTTGCTTAATTTATTAATAAAATAAGTAATATAATTATAGGACAAACAATGAGACACAGCAAAGGAATGCACGTAGACGAATCTCAACAGATAACTCCGGAGAGCTAAATTGCAACAAGCAAGCTGTGTATGAAACAATACTGTTTTGTTTTCTGCTTGCTTTATTTGTAAGTTTTTCTGCAAAGTGATAAATATATTTTGTTTTGTCAAACCCCAAAGTACTTTCAGAAATCAACAGATATGGATCAATACTGTGAATTAACATTTACTCTTCAATAACCTATAAAAGAGTGCATAAAAATGAGATAATCAGACAGAGTAGTTTCCAAGCATGCAAACAGAGTGACTTTAACTTCAACAGTTTGAATTTGTTGTCAAAAGAGTTCATGGTAGTAACAGAAATTTTGGGTGCCTGTGGAAGGCATTCGTACGCTAACAGTCTATTTATATTCATAAACAACTTCGCAGGTGGTGCTACTGAAAAGTTTTGGTGTACTAGTGGCACTGCTTGTAGTCTTCTTCATAGCATTTGTAGCTCCAGTATTGCCAGCCTTACACCAGCAAGAGGTATATTTTATGTTCCTTAGTCTACCTTGCCTACTGACTACTGTTAGCAAATATATGATATTTATGGTGCTTCTTGAATTTGTAGGACACAAATGGTTCAGTAGAAGGAACGGAGTCTAATGATTGATAATTACTGGAGTAGGTAGCTGTAATTACTCTTGTAAATAAGCTAGCTGAAGTGCTAATGCTTCTTTACTGGGAAAATTATCCCTTGGTATTACTTTTCCCGTGGGCAACTAAAAAAATGTAAATGTAGCCTTCTATTATTTTTATTTTTTTTCCACGGTGGGAACTGCCTGTACATTTTGAGAAAAAGTTGTTGATAAATACTCAAATGTATTTCAATTTCTTGATGTTTGTTGTGTAAATACAAAAGATGTAAATACTATTGAAGACTGGGTTTGGATTGAAGTGTGTGTTGTGTTGTAAGCCTTACGGGCATGAATCGAAAAAAAAAGAATGAAGACTTTAGTACTAAACTAATAAATATTAACTGCAATAAAGTTGATGAAATTACTATATTTGTAGTCTATTCTCATGAAGCTGCAGTACTGTTAACACTAGGCAGGCTTTCACAGTTGAAGAATGTTACAACAGACTGATACACCTGAAAATGGTACATAAAAATGCATCATTGAAACATGCTCCAGTAGTAAAGTTTGCTTTAAAGCCTATGCTGTCTAAAGACACGTTCCTAACCTGTCATGTGGCTCAAATTTAATGCCCTATTCAAAACTGAAAAGAATTTAATAATTTACAATCACTGACAGCCTCAAAATTTGCTGAGTATGTACCTCTGTGCATGCCGAACACTGTTTATCTTTTTTTCTCAACTTCAATTCTTTGTTTGCCTGATATGATAAACAGAAAAGAAAAAAGAAAAAAAGAACTCGTTACAAAGAAGATAATTCTAAGACCTAGATTCTGCATCTGTGAGCTCAAAGGGTACAAAAATGTCTGCTGTTCCAGAACACACCATTGAGGCGGCAGAATTAAAGAAAAGCAAGAAATTGTTGCGTTAGCACCAAGCTTAACAACGCCACAAAACCCAAACAGCAATGAATATTCTAAAAGGATATGCACCAAGCTTAGCAACTTGGCATGAACCCAGGTCTCACCAGCAGCTACCAAGGCTAACCAATATTGGCATTGTAAATATGATCATCAGTTTTCAGCTATTGTAATATGAATGCTACTTTTATTCAGATCTATATGCTAAAGATCTACAGTAAAAAAATATTCGCAGCAGCCTAAACATAACAGAACCAAAAATGTAGCACAAAAGTACCCTAAAAGTTAAAAACTAGGGTTTTGATTCAATTGAAAGAAAGGTCGTGTATTTATTTAGAATTCTTGGCATACTGGGCCTCAGTGACTGAGATTGTACCGAAAACCAATTTTCCAGCTACATAACTCCAGAGATTGGCAGGTACCAACAAGTACACCAGTATGGAACCAAAATTTGGTACTAAAACCCTTTAACACCTAAAATATGAAGAAAATATATACACAAAGAGACATGCTATAGATATAAGTGGCATGAAGAGGGGCGGTTTTACCCTCCTAACAGAAAATTCAAATGTTCTTTAAAGATCGAAGATGGTGTGAGTACTTTCGATTCTTCTGCTGCGCCCGCCAGAAACATGCCAGTGCACCAAATGTCACACTTGCAAGAGCAATACCTAGTGCCGCCCACACTGGCACCAACTCAGCACTAATAACACCGCCAGCTGAATCACCGGTGGTCAACAAATCGGTTTGACCGGACATTTGTCCAGTCGATGCCTGCTTAGTAGAGGAGGAGGTTAGGGTTTGGCCATAGTACTTGACAAGAAATTTGAACACCTCATCCTCGTTCCACTGAACTTCCGTGGAAGCAGCAGGGTTGAGGTAGCAACTTGAGCAGAGCTCGCGTGGTGGCCAAAGTAACTTGGGGAAAGATGGATCACCGGTGCCTAGGGTTTTCTCTTCTTTCATCAGCCGCTCATTTACTTTGTTGTGTGTTTGCCACAGCCACAGGCTCAGGGCCCGGGTTGATTCAAACGGGGTTTTGACACTGTATTCATATATCAAACAAATGTATACATTATAAGAAAAATATAACATTAGTAGTGGAGTTGTTAATTAGTCAACACTCGCAGGTCCTAACTCATTTGGTATAACAAATGATATGTGTTGGCTGTCCCCTAGTTTTATATCATAGTTGATCATTTTGTTTCTTTCATAATTTTATTTTCCTTCAAGTTCATTTCTTTTGAGGGAGGTATGGAATATAGACTGCCAATGGATATCAGATAAAAACATGAGTAGCATAATAATTCCTCTATAGTCATCGTATCATCATATCCACAATTTGCCACTGATATAATTTAATACCTGGGATTTAATTACCTCAAACACATATCATAAAAGTGTCTACGACACTCTTCGCAAATAAAGAAGTTGTGAATGAAATCACGAATTGCAGTAAAAGTTGATTGACTCTCTCCATCTCCAACTCTTACACTAAGTGAATGCATTAGGATCCATAAACCACAACTACAAATTTTGAAGACGTGCTAAGGATTACAACAAAAATTTAGATTAAGAATGAAAAATTCTTCCAGGAAATATTTGTTATTAGAAAAAAGGAGGCTGAACAGAGAGTTGTGATTTAAATTTACTTAGCATTTGAGTACCTGAATCCTCTTGTATCATTTTTGCTCCCTCGGCAGAATATCTGCAACAATTCCATAAAAACCAAAAGCAACAAGCTAGTCTTTCTTAAATTCAATACAAGGATCTAATAAGAGCTTATTTTAACAAAAATAATGGCAAAGAAAATATTGACATCATTACCAACATACAAAATCTTTGTCGTTCTAGGGCAGCATCCTGATATTTTGCAGGTCACATCAGGAACCAATATGGTCAGTACCAACCAGATCTCAATTTTTCAAGCCTTTCTTACTTTTTCAATGTTTAATTAAGTCTTGGAAGGAGTTAGATACTTTTGAAAGATTGAACTTTATGCTTAACCAAAAACAACAGGTGATAGTATTATATCAACCGGTTTGCACAGTACCGTTTAGGAACAATATTGGTATCTAATGTTTCCAGAAACGTACCCAATATCCATAAGGAACTTCTTTGCCACAAACAGCACTACTATCTGAGGCACCATTGCCATACATGTGAGTTGCCTCCTCTGTATTGAGTAAAAGGTGCAAAGAAGGCCACATCTCATCAAAGTTCACAAGCAGCTCAGCTGAACCCTTCCTACACCTGACATATCCGCAATTATCATTAAAATTTAAAAAGATATATTGCTTCAATTTCTTCTTTTATTTTTTCAAGGATATGATGTTTAAGCCAACTCCGCCTATGTTTTACATAGCCGGTCCCAAACCCGGAAAGGAGGAGGGTTGTGATAGGCTCGGCGAGCCAACATAAAAATTCAACCAATCTTATGGAAATGAAATCTAATGTGGGCTTCATTTCTAGCCTACCCCAACTTGTTTGGGACAAAAGGCTTTGTTGTTGTTGTTGTATATGATGTTTAAGCCCAAGGAAACCTCTACACAGACATTAACTGGACAAAGCCTCCTCTCTAATCTGCATTAAGACCTAATATCACATATAGATATCCTAACTTAATATATGGTTACTTGTATATCAGGATAAAGAGAAAATAAAGAAATGGATACTTTTTAGATGGATGATGAGCTGCTAAAAGCTGAAAGAACTTTATAAGTGGAGCACGAGTCTCTGGCTTTATCATCTGAATTTCATTCACACAAAAAACAAACGAAACACAAAAACAAAGATATAGTTTCTTTCTAGTATAATAGCATTTTTCCTGTTTATTGTTTAACTAAGTTTTGGATAAGCCTCAATTAAACTTTTCAGATCCTGCCACAACAAGCTGCCTTCTAAACACCTATTGCAATAATGCAAAGAGATAGGATGTCAAGCTAAAAGAAGTTTCAGAATAAATTGAGAGCCACAGGTGAACCTTGTGTTCCAAAATTATTTCAAATGCCGTTGATGTCGCTTCCTCTACATCAAAGATGGCACGTGCAATCTCCAACAGAATAATAAAAACTCAAATATTAGGCTAAGAGTTAAAGAGAGGAAACATATGATAAAAGAAAGGTTGTGTTCAGGTAACGATTCACTTAGCAGCATTTACCTGTCCTGGATCAGATGCATTCCTTGGAAGTAAATTTTCATTCTCATACTTTTCATCATCCAAATTGAAGGAGCTGTTCATACAAGCTTTTATTAAATCGATAAGGATGAAAATGTAACTTGAGTTTCTTAGGAGAGACTATACTATGTGCATGTAAAAGGCACTTTATGCATTGATTAGAGGCACTTGAACTCTAAAATGGTTATCAAGAAATATCCATTCTGAAGATTGAGGGTTTGCTTGATGTGTACATAAATCAGTACCACAGGATTGAAGCTGGTATTTTTATTGCATGTGTGCAAGAGTCAGTGTTAGCTACCAGTTACTGCTTTCTCATGCCATATCTTCTTTTGGCTTGAATTGTTTTTTTCTGGTTTTCTGATTGATTTGAGAATAATTATTTAAGCATTTTGACCCCGCTAATGATATATGGTCCTGCTTCATCATAAAATGAAAATTGAACAAGAATAACCTTCCAATACGTTTATTTATCCAGTTGAGCAGACGTTGAGATGTTCTTCCATCATCAATTGGTTGAATATTACTTTTATCTTGTTTAGGGTCCCACTTGGCATCAGCGAATTTTTCTGGTGGGCCCCATAGCAGCATGGGGTAATGGCCCACAGAGAATCTCTCACACAGATCCGTGTTCACCTGTTCTGCCAAAAATGTCGAGGAAACTAAGGCTGTACTCAATGCAAAATTGCTTTAACTTCTCTGCTAACAACACCCAACATTTTCCATACTGAATGTCATTTGTGTAAATAAAACCAAACAAAAATTGTGTGCAACTAAATCCCAACAATATTTGGTTTCTTTTGCAAATGATAATTAAATTCAAATTTGAAACATTTTATTTGTTTATACTAAACAGTTTGGCCCTGATTAGCAACACATTACGCATCATATATGCAAAAAGTGACACGATGAGGTCTTAAACTCACTATAAATCGGTATCACATATACAATTAAGAAGGCATCTAGGCAAGGGTATAATAGTGGTTATATTCATATATTGGAACCAATCCAGTAAGAAACCAACATTTAAAAGGCTATGTTTTGGCAAAAATAAATATGAAATCAAAATAAACTCCGCACTTCCGTCTGAAGTTTAAAAATACCTTCATGGCACAATCCACACGTGCCATGAGTATAATTCCAGGATGTGCTGCATCTGGGCCATTGAATAGTTTAGCAACTTTTTCATATTGAGGCTGCATTATGGATATGATTATTATTTGTTATAACAATAATATAACCAAGATAAACGAGTAAGGACAATTAACAGAAGTCGGAGGAAATTACCTTATAATTTCTGCAAGCAGGGCACCTATGAATACAATAATAAGAAAAGAAAAAAAAGAAACCATTAGAATTGATTAGTTAGAAACCAACTGCCAGGCTAGAAGAAAATAGGACAAAATCATTTCTGAATGAACATTTTAGGATTTGGCATACAACCAATTGATCATAACATGAACCAAGGTAATGTAATACAATGAAGTTCTCAATTTGTAGTGTTATGTCAGTTCAGAGGGGGTTCAATAATTGATACCAAATAAAAAAATGAAACATACATCATCACTTAGTAAAAAACTATTAAAAAATAACGAGTCAAAATAATAGATAATATCATAATCTCATAATCAAGTCAATAAAGAAAGTTTTCCTCATTTTACATATTAAAAACTAACAAAAAATAATAATAGATGATTAAGCTGATGAAGAAAATTTTCCACTACAAGACTTCATATTTTGAAACATTTGCATAATTCTTTCCTTATCCATACTAATAAAGAAATATTTCTCAGTGAAAGTAACAAAACAATCATTCATCCATTTATCTTGCATTTTACTTCTTAATTCAATTTTCACCAAATTCATCGCCGAAAATACCCGTTCAACACTAGCAATAGCCACCAGTAATATCAAGCTCAATTTCACCAACTTATAAACCAAGGGATAAACATCTTGCCTATTCGTCTCCGCCATCTTTTGAAAAAGTTCTCCCAAGTTATTTACCTCCAAAAAATATTTATCATCTTGCACATCCATATAATAATTCTCCAATTAACTTGCTAGAATAGGAAGCTCAAATTTATTGAAATTAGAGGGATAAAATTGAGCCAATTGAATCGACCTATCTTTGTTGAAAAATCAGTTCTTCGGATCCAAACACGACATACAAATGAGAAATTAATTATTCATTTTCGTGAATTATTCATTAAGCTCTTTCAATTGCATATTAATAATCATCTTAAACAAATTAACACGAAAATAATGCAAATTAGTTATGTCCGTTGGGCGTCGTGGGTTATCGACATTTTTTCTTTCTGGGCTTGGCCCAACCAAGCAGGCAGCACTGCAGCAGCAGTTTTTTTTTCTGGGCTTGGCCCAACCAAGCAGGTCGCAACCAGAGTCCGGAGTGGTTCAATATTTAATCTAGAGGGATTCAACACAGTGGCGTCTGTACTAATTCTAACATAATTTCAAAATCAAGGGGGTGCAGCTGACCCTGGCACTTACTGCATCCCCCACTGATGTCAGTGGAGTACAGTCACAAAACCAGAAAGTGAAGCTTTATTAAGCTGCTTCACCATTTCCAGTCATCTAACCAGCAAACTATGCATGTCTTCAAGTTTACAGGAGATGGGATCAATACGTAACGATCTAGAAAAATATAGGCGACATGAATATTCACAAATGAAATTTGATCATTTCGCATTTACGCTGCACTTACCGAACCAAAGGCAAAATTGTAATTTTACAGCTAGCTGAACTGGAACCAGTGATGAAACCTGTTACAGAGAGAGAAAAAAAGAGGAGCGAACCAGTGAGCGAAGAACTCGACGATGGCATAGGATGTGGGGGTGCTCTTGAGCACCTCATCAAAATTTGTGCTGTTGAGGTCGACGGCGGCGTCGGCGTCCCGGCCACCGTCGGCGAGCGATCGGAGGAGAACCCGCTCCGAAGCTCCCATGACAGAAAGCGAGAGCACAAGGAAGAGGAAAGCCGAGAGAAAGGGAAGTGATGCCATCATCTCTAATGACGATCAGAGAGATAGAGAAAGAAGAGATCTCTCCTTGAGAAAGATGGAGAAGAAATGAGAAAAAAGTGCTTTGGTATTGGCGATGGATCTTTGGCGTAGCAGTTGGAGAAACTGTTGAACGGAAATATATTCGTCTTTACCTTAATTTTAATTAATTAAATTTGGGGTTTAATTATGTTGTTGTTCGCGTTAAGAAATGCACTTAGAAAACAAACGGCTGTATTAGGTGCCGATTAATTAGGTGCCCAAAGATTTTTATTATCAGGTATTCAGGTTCCACTGTTCCAGAGTCAGTCTACTGTACTCTTTTATTAATTTGTCATTAATTAATTTGTAAAAGAGTTGAGGTATTAGAAATTTGGAATTGAGTCTGGTTGAATGGAAGAGGAAAATTTTCATAGAAAGTCGAAGATTCAAAAAATTCAACAGATAAGACTAATAAGACTTTAAAATTTTCATAGAGAACTAAGAACGTAAGTAATACTTGCGTTTCTAAGAAAATTCGATATTTTCTCTTATTTCAAGGTACTTTTGCAAGAGCTTTATCAAATGTGGGTCTCACATTTATGCCTCAAATAATAGTTGCGCCCCTATGATTATCTGTCAAAAAATGTGGTTAAGTTCAATTACAAATGTCATGTTAATTGTAATAAAAAATAGTTAAAAATTAAAGTTAAAAAATGATTAAGTTTATTAAAAAATAGTTCAAAATATTATAATATGATTAATAGTATTAATAGTAATTATTAATAATATTTTTTAATATTATAATGTTAATAATGACTATGGCTAAAATAATATGCATAGTACACCACATAACGTACTATGTAATGGCACATAGACAAATTTAATGGCATTTTGACAATTATCTGTTATGTAGTGACATTTTGACAATTGACGTATTATGTAATGGCACATAGACAAATTTCCCCATCTTTAAATAGACCATAGTTCTAGAGTTCTCACTAGCCAACTGCGCTACCATCATTCAGTAGCGCACCCCTTTTTGGGGTGTATGGTTGAATTTGTTTGTTTTGCAGTTGAGTGGTTTCTTTGGCTAAAACCAAGAGGACAAAAAAAAGAATAAAGAAACTAATCGAGCGGAGGAAAAAGGGAAATTTTAAGCTAATAAAACACAAATACTGCGCAATAATTCAAAATGTGATATATTTTCCTTTGTCAAATTGAAAAAGATCTAAATGACATGTTCTTGAACGACCATGTGCCTTTTCATTTTATTATGAAATCACGGACCGGGCATGGACGCATGGTGCTCTCTACTCACGTTTTCAAAGTGGCGTTTCCTGCTAAACCTAAAAAGCGCTTGAAAGATTAAAAGGGGGGATCAGGTGCCACGTAGCACAGTTATGCACGGATCGAACGCTTATAAATTAATACGCTGTAAGCAACGAACGGTCATAATTTGATTCAAGAGAGATTTGCATTTTTAAAATTTATTTGCACGAATCTCGACACAATTGAATGATCCAAATCCTCCGCTCGGCACAGGATCTGAACTCGGGGGTCCCTTTCCAATGTAAATGTTTCAGCCTTCCAGGACATAATCAGTTAATCACCTACTAACACCATATTTGGACTTAATTTTTGTCCAGCTATTTCTATTTTTCTTTAAAACACTTCTAATATTCCTTATTGAACAACAACAACAACTCTCTCTCTCTCTCTTTTCTTTTCCAAAAGTTCTCTTTCGAGAACTTAGCAATGACTGATAAGGACTCTTTCTCTCTCACCAACTCTAAAAAATGTTCCATCAAAAAAGAAAAAAAAAGAACCTCATTCCCAGGTATTTCCCCCAGGTTTAGGTGTACAAGTTTGAATTCTACAGAAAAAAGAAACCAAAACCAAAACCAAAACCAAAACCAAAACCGAAACCAAAACCAAAACCAAAACACAGTGAGGACAGCATTCTTCCTATGATCCTATCACAAATCTTAATAATTTATAAATAATACCAGACATCATTCTTGATCTTGCATCACACAGAAGAATAATAATGATCCTGAAACCTAGAAGGTAATGAAAAGAAATAAAAAAAATTTAAATCGCAACTCAAAAGTCAAAAGTACCTATACCAACCACATCTCAGATAGGAATAACAAGCATGAGATGGGATTTTGCCGCATCTAAAATGACAATATTACAGCCGACAAAAGGCAACCGTGCAAACACGAGAGCCTTCAATCCCACCAAACTTGAAAATTGGATATGTTCGGACATGATCGAGGTACTTGAAAGTCGATTTCTCCTTATTGGTCTCATTTCCCAGTTCCTGGTTGAGACATTCAATGCTAAACCGCTTCTTGTTGAAGTTCTCAACTTCTTGAATCAACTCATCTCTAGTGTTGTTGCATGACGTGATTACCTACAGACAAAAATATTAAGGTGATAAACAATAAACAAAATCACAAAGAAGCAAATTTGACAAATGCTCTACATTGGTTCAGATGGGTTGCCATTTGTCATGGGAATAGTATAGTTGATATTGAAACAAATCTGAAAATGTTTTTGATGATTTCTATTTATGTTCTGTTTCCCTAATTTAGTAATTTTACACCTTATACAGAAAAAACAAAACGAAAGCCCACTGGTTATCGAGCAAGCTTTCATCTCTCACTAATCACACGACTAATTTTTTTAGGGAACATCAAGAGTTAAATTGTAACATTTTGATACTTTCTGAGAATTCTCAGTTCAGCAAGATTTATTCAATATATATTGTGCTCTGGCTTTGTAATTGATTATTTTCTTAATAAAATTTATGCAATGGGATCTGGATAAAAACAACAGTACCCTACTAATAGAGTAATAAGTAAAGAAAAGCTTCAGGTGAAAAACATAGATTCTAACCAGGATGCCACCAGAGGCAACCAAATTTGTCACAGAATTCCAATACATCATCCTAAAATGTCAAAAGAAAAGACAGAAATGAGAGAACAAAACTATAATGCCCTGTAGGACCAGGAAACTTAAAACTTAGAGGACTAAGAAAATTCTTGGTTTATGCTTTCAGATTGCTACATAAGGGAACTGCTTAACCGGAAATCCTCCTCTCTGTGCTGCTTGATCTGGGTGAATTGAATCAGGTCTAATTCTGCCAGTTCATACCTTGATCTGGGTTCTTAAATTCAGTCTGAGACAATTACCAGATGAAAATGCCTAGGTGTGATATCTACAGACATTTTTTTTGCAAAGGACAAGGTTACCTCTTGATTGGTCCATCTGGATGCAGACCGATCGCGTCCAGAGTACCTTTGTCCATAACAAGTTTAAATTTTCTGCCCAGCTTGGTTTCTAGAACATCATCAACCTAGCAAAACGAAAATGGCTTTATTAAAGGGCATTTTTAAAGCAAAAAATTTTAGGTATTAAACCATGCTTAGCAATTAGATTATGACTTGTGCAAGATCTAAACCAATATTTTATTTCTTTTCCCTGCTTGTTTTGTGGTTAAGGATATCAAATGGAGTATATGAACTGGGGTAGCACAAGTACTCAAGTTACGGCAGTATATAATTGTTAAAGCTTTTACATACCAAGAAATTTATGTTGGAAAACCCATCACGGGTAGCTAGCTTCTTTGCAAGTTCAATTGCGCCTTCACTATAGTCAGTTCCAGTTAAATCTGAATACCTGCAAAAAGACACAGTGAACAAATTTCTATACAAAATGAAGAAAAAAATGAAGGCTAGCTATCACTACTGTACTAGTGAGTACCAACCATACTAGCTTACATATGCCACAAAATTTTTAAACCAACATTCACATTTAAATGACCTTGCAAATTACAGGTCAAGCTGGAATGATAAAACAAATCAGTCAAATGGCCTAAATAACATACCCTTGTTTGGCAAGTGCTTGCAAAAGAAGGCCGTTGCCTGTTCCTAGATCGAGCACGGCCCAACTTGACATTTCTTCTGACACATCACCGGACTCAGTTTTTATGCAAAGGTTTTTAGTCCATGCCGCAATTGTATCCATCACTTCTTCTCCAAACCTAAGCAAGAACCCAGTTCAACAAAACATGAACGTGCCATTACAAACAACAGCAGGGGAAAGACACCAACCGTAAGAGAATCCACTAGCCAGATTAAACCACAACTAAGTAACTCAGCTCAAACAGAACCAAATTTAGCATCAATCAAGCCTCTATTCCTCAATGTAACTCAAGTTCAAAAAGGCAAAGATAAAATGCAGCATAACAACACCAGGGATCACTTTGGTTGAACCATTAGCCCAATATATATTACTCATCTTGAAGGATAAATTGAATATATGTTGGTACAGGACCTGGCCAGTGGCCAGTAGAGCACAAAATACTAGTAATGTAACAAAACTGATAGAAAATCCCTAAACTAGTTGTGTGTCCGTTACTTGTCCTGGTTGTATCTTGGTTGAGCACAACAGAAGTAAGCATTACAGTTTACACCTCAATGTACCAACTTAAAAACTCGGTCATGGAATATGTTATAGCAAATTACCCCAGTCTCTTACCACATCTACAAGTACCACTAAAACCTATTAATTTCGCAATTCAGAACAGCCATTTTATTTTAGGTTATTTCGGAAGGACTAGTCAACCAATACAAGGGCAATCCAAGGAAACAACTGTTCCTAATATCTTCGTACTAACTACTACAAAATTAGTAAACATACATTCATGTATATTGGGAATCAATGACCTAAATCTACTTAAGTTATGCTTTGGGTGGGTAGAAAAGAAGCTTACTAATATTTTTAGAAAGAAATGCCAATAATCACCAGAATATGCCTACATTTACAGTGAGCTAAAAGTGGAATGCTATTATATAAATCAGGAAAAATGTTACGTTCTAGGTGCATATCTGAAAAACTCCAGGTTTTATCTGCAAAACAGTAAAGTGGTTGGTACATAATATTAGCTAGTACTTAAGGGGAATACCAGACTTCTCCAGGATGACCATGCAGTTGAAAGTTTGTGAGATCCTCAGCATAAGAGGAATCCCAATAGCTCTGAAATCCAAGAACTGATGCTTCTGGCTCATTCGCATCTGATTCGTCCTTGTCAGAACTACAAAAAAATAAAAAAATAATAAAATTGCAAGGATAAGAAAACACATATATTTAGTTCCCTTTGTACCCTTAACATGGCCTTACTAAAACTAATCAGGCCATCAAGTTCACCGATAGCAATTTTTCTGCTATCAGCGGGCATGCCAAAGTTGCAGTTTACTAATTTTCCATTTTATGTACCAAAGTTCCATTGTAACAAAAAAACATGGGTCTGGTTTTCACAGACGGGCATATCCAGTGTAGGCCGGGGGGGGACCCCTGGAAATTTTTCGTGCAAAATAACCTTGTATATTTATACGATTTGCCAATTTTTTTGCAAAATAACCATGTATATTTAAAAATGTGCATCATTCCACCACCCCCCCGAAAAAATTATAGATCTTAACCCCCGACGGAAATCCTGGATCCGCCCATGTTCATGTTCATGTTCACAGAGGCTTAGTTTCGCTGATGCAATTACACAAAACACGCATCTTGACAAAGACCACTTAGGCATAATGTCTTTACCTTAAAATGCATTTGATGCCTTGATAGATTCGAATCTTGGACAAAATCACACAACAAATTCACAATGAAACATAAGTAAATAAATTATTTAGAGTAGCACAGTGTGTCAGAACATAAGGGAATAATAGTTACTATCATAGCAACTGAACGAATCAGATCGCATCAATCATGCAAAACAAAAGTTTAGTTGCTCTCAAAGGAGGAGGAAAAGAACCTGTAATCGGAAGCGGTGGCAGGGAAGGAAGCAGCGACGTCGGCGTCAGCCTGGCGCTGGTCGTCGTCGATAGCGCTGCTGCCGTAGTCGCTCTTGACGGACCAGGAATCCGCCGCCACGGATCGCTCGTCGTCGGAAGCCGCCGCGGGAACTGCTCGAGCCTCCTGGGTCAGGTCGATTTCTTCGGGCTGCAGCCTCGTTGCTGCCATTTCTTCTCTCCTTCCACAAGAACCGGTTGCGAGATCAGAGAGTGCGTGAATACGTGCGTGTGGCTGCTAACTTGCGAAGAGAGAAGGGGCAGAAGCTGGTCGAAATTTGTCGGAATTTCACAAGCCGCTCTTGTAAAATCAGGCTTCTCCAATTGGATTGCTTAGATTGGATCACGATCTCAACCCTACATTACAGATCTAGCGGATGAGATCAAGCATGACGGTGTAGTTACGACTACACTACACTTTACTCGTCCGTTATGATCGATTGTGTTGGGCAATTTTATAAAATATCCTTCCTCTTGAAAACATCTAACAAAATGTCCTCTCTTTAAAAAAATTTATATATTGGCTCTATGGAACCTGATTGCAGTATAGATCCATTTTTTTCTCTTTCCTTTCTCTTGCCTCTTTTACTTTCAACTCAGACCTTTTAACTGTTCATCTGCGTGCTTTTATGTTTTATCTCATACGTTATAAATCTTAAATTTTGATATCAAGTGAAATTAGGTCTCCTTATTTTTTCAGACTCCTAATTTAAAGAATGTTATTCTTCATGTCGCTCATCATCAAACTCGCTGGTTTGATTCGTTACAGCACTACTACCCTCCAATTGAAATATGCTTTGTTATTCTTGAAAATTGCACCTAGACTCTGCTGAGTTTTATTAAGTACCAAATTCATTAGACAGTTAAGATCTCAGATTTTTCCAAAAGTAAGAAATTTGATGTTCTTTTTTTGGCGATATGTAATACGCCTAGGTACTGTTCGATTAAATTCCCAAGTAGGGGAACACCATGTTTCGAGTTCGTAATGTCTAACTCATGCCAACATCTTTTTAATTTATTGCCTCATTAGTACCAGATCTAACAATCTCAAACCAACATTTTCTATAACGGTACCGATCTCTCATTAATCTGTGCCATGACTCAAATTCACGGAAAACTAATCGTGTCACACAGCCCTTTGTCTATTTCACATGCATAGTAGACTGAAAGTTGTTGTTGCCGAGTAAGAAATATTCACTTGTTAGTTGTTTTGTTAAAAGAAGTGAATGCACAATATAACTTTTATTACTGTTTATCGTGACAGAGCAATAGCTGGCATTTCGAAATGTGAAATATCATATGAAAACATGAAAATTGTGTGCTATTCATTTTGAGTTCCATCATAGGTCCAAAATGAAGATTGGAACTTTCTATGTACTAATAGATTAATATGATTATGCTCGGTGTTCATTAGAACTTGGAAATTGAAGATTGCAACAACATCTGGCTTGGTATTTTTGATACAACAGGTCTTGTATGTAAAAACACATGATAATATTTTGTTCTATATATGTTAAACTCCAACTTTTATTCAAGCATCATTTTAATTTTGTTTTTTTCTTGAGAAGTTTTCAAGAAGAATATTGAGGTTTGCTTATTAATGCTATGCACACAATGAAGCTTATGATACATGAAAGAAATAAAAAAGCAGAACATAAACAACAAATAATAAAATATCAGATTGAAAAAAAAGGAAAAGGTCAAAAGAGCTAGTAGTACTAGCTGGCTGAAATGAAACGAGGCTTTGCAAATGTGATTCATAACAATGTGGTGATGTGCAAAGTATCGTTATATTCAACACAATAAATATATAATTAGAAATGCCTAGTACTGAGTTGGGAGGAAAGGGGGTAAGGAAAAGAGAAGGGAAAAAAAATGGATTTTTCCTGCAATCGGGTTCCACAGGGGCAATATGTAAAGAATTTTAGAGAAAGGGCATTTTGTTAGATGTTTTCAAGAGGAAGGATATTTTATAAAATTGTCCGATTGTGTTGGTTATAAATTTAGATTTGATCTAAACGGTTGATCTAACACGGCGGTTTTCTCTGTGTTGTCATTCTTCACAAAATGGCAAGGTGTTCTAGAGAAATGAGAAAAAACAAGAAGAGGCTAGTACAGGCCCATTGATCATGGATGGCATAAATTCTTTCTTAGGTCGAAAATACTACATTTTATTTTTCTGGTATAAATTTTTTCCCAGGTCGAATTGTGCCACTCAGTGGTGTGATGCATCGTGATTTGAAACCTGAAATTTTATTTGTTGATAATCGACCGAGGAGTCCCCGTCGAAGACCACTGAATTTTGGCTGTCAATCTTCTTCCAGTGTGGTATCTTCTTTTTCATATTAGCCACATTTTCTCAAGAAAATTTTTGGTTCCGGATTGCATTACTTGATCTGAATTTTGTATTTTTCTTTTATATCTTTCTCAAGAAAATTTGACCTTTTCCTTTTCTGTCTTCGGGCAGTTAAAAGAAGTTGACATACACGTAGGGTTTTAATAACGGGGCGGGGCGGATACCCGTGGATCCGATCCGTTCGGATTCACGGGTACGGCGGGTTCATGGGTACGGCGGGGCGGGTATGCACGGGTCCGAACCCAAAACCTCCAACCCGGGCGGGTCCAGACGGGTCGGGTCGGATCCGTCCAATTTTCGATTATTTTGTATTTTTTTTTTTGAATTTTTGAATTTAAAACTGCACATTATTTTAATATATATATTTTCGAATTTTTTTGATTTTTTTGAATTTTTGCACGGTTCCACGGGCGGGTCTTGGGATGGGTCGAGCACGGGAGGGTTTGGGGCCAACCCAACCCGTGCTAGATTCGTGGATCCGGGATCCACGGGTCGGATCGGATTCGGGCACGGGCACGGATTGGATACGGATGGGTAGACTTGCTCGGATTTTTTTTAAACCCTACATACACGATGTAATGTACTAAATTTTTTCCCATAGAGAGTATATATATAGAGCATGGCTAAAATAATATGCATAGTACACCACATAACGTAATATGCGTTCATTTGTATTTAATTTGGTCATTAAATTGATATTTAAGTTGCTCAATAAATTATTCATATCAAAATCTTGTAGGAAATAAAATTTCGTGATTTTTAGAGCTTTCTTGCTATTTTTTAAAAACAGCCCAGAAATGACATTTTTGTAGTATTAAATCTGGACTCTTTTTAAAAAATATTTAAAAAATAGATAGAAAGCTCTAAAAATCAAGAAATTTGATTTCCTACAATATTTTCATATGAAGAATTTATTGAGCAACTTAAATCTCAATTTAATGACCTATATCTATATGCATAGTACAAAATGTGGTGTACTATGCATATTATTTTAGTCATGCTCATATATATATATATATATATATCAACTTTTCAGGCCGATAAAAATGTCAAAAACATAAAGAATAGAAAAACAAATGCCAGGCTATCACAATCTTATCAGGTCTGCAATAGATATTGATTAGAAAAAGAAAAAGAAAATAAAAAGCGTTACGTTGCTTGTGTTAAAGGGGAAACGGATCTGCTGCCATAGATGCTAATGGCATGTGTTGTCACTGTATCTATTACAGGTGAGTTCTACAAAAATATAATAATAAAAATTATGCCTCTCCGGTCAAATCTCGCTGTTTAAAATTGATCCAATCGCTCTCATTGATTATGACAGCGGCATGTCATCACAAAAATTACAGTAGATACAGATCCGTGTTAAAGGGACACACCGAAGAATATGGTTCGTGATTATATTGCGATTAGACGAGTTGTTATGCATATTTAAAAATATATAATTAACTTTCGGCACAAAAATAACATGCATAGTGACTCATCTAATATGCACAATAACTCGTCTAACATGCATAACAATCAGATATCGATGCAAATATCGATGAAGGAATCACCTAAACATTTTCCTTTATGTAATCATGGTGACTGTGCACTAAGAATGTTTTACTTGTCACTGACTCTTGTCAATTATCATTATCATGGAAATGAAAAATAATAAATTATTACGGCGAAGCCAACGGCTCTTTCATGACAAAAGTATGGTCATGACCTCTGTGGTTTCTTTTGAGTTGTCTTTAATATCGGTAACCGTCGCTCATGACCATACTTTTGTCATGCATGAAAGAGCCACTGGAGCGCAGTTACGAAACCTAGTTTAGTAAAGTTACAAGTCATTCAAAAAAATAAAGAAATGAAAACCCACTGGTTATTGACAAGCTCTCATCTCATTAATAACTTCAAGAGAACTTAATTGTGATACTTTTTATATCTTCTGAGAATTTTCAGTTTAGCAAGATTAAAGTTGAAGTTCTTTTCAATTAAATCCAACCAACCAGAATTAAATGAATTGAATTGATCGAATAGAACCTGATAAAACATGAGATATCTTACAAATTTTCGGCTATATCAAATCCATTTAGCTATTGGATAGGTTTGGATTCTTTAAGGGGTAGGCATCGAATTCAGATCACCTAGAATACTACACGCCTTTTAAGACGCCTACGAAAGACATTCGCATAGACTTCTCAAAATGCCATAAAATAAGTTACTCTTTAAGCGAATGTGTCATGAGTAAAGGAAATGTATATTAGTCAACTCAAAGTCCATGAGATTTTTCATTTTTATCGGACTAATATTTCCTTACTCTTCGTGCACAATGACAATGACATCCAGTTTCTGGAAAGAAGAAAATCTTCCTGTTTTTTTTTAGTTGTACGGATAGAATTTTCTGAAAACCGAGTGAGAGAGGAGGGGAAAAAAGGAAAAACAATAAAAAAAAAATTCAATGATTTCCTCTATCCATGAAGTGGGGAGTTTCAGTTCTCTAGTTACAACTAAGGTTGCAACGCCACACCACCAACTTGAGCTATTCTCTCTTGCGAGATAAAAATTCATGCTGAATAATAAATCCAGATATTCATGGTGATATCATGCCAACCCATATCTCAATTAATCAATGGCTTTTCATTGAACACTCGCTCTCTTGCCTGGTCCACCTGCACATTAATGTTGCAATTATATAAAAGATTCACACTCAATTAATGCAAAGTACATATGAAATTATCAGACTTCGTCCCCAATCCATCATTTTTCCTGCTCTCTCATAGATTAGTGAAAATGCATATGCATTTCTTATAGTAAGGAGTAAGGACGGTAGTATCTCCCAATTCAGTGTTATAGAAAAATAAATAGAAGTAAAAGTAAATTAAAAGAAAACAAGAAAATTGGAACTGATATCTTTTTTTCCTTTTTTTTTTTTTTTGAGATAAAAATGAGAGTCGTTGCTCTTAGCCACTAGATCAAGAGTTTGTTCCAAGTTGGAAGTGATATCAAACTGCTACCAAACAAATGTAGTTAAAAGTATTGTTTGGTCTTATTGTATATGACCAGACACATTGACTTTTTACCTCTGGCAATCATATATTCTCAACTCAACTTTACCAACTTCAAAAATTATGCATCAATTCAATCAATATTAATCATGATAAACCAAACAAAAGAAAAGAAGAGGACAGACCATTTGTTGCCAATTTGTGAAGCTTGTTATGAGAATAAGAAGTGTCGACTGAGAGACGGAGCCGCAAACGATTCCAATCCATAGACCTCTTCCTCCCAATTTTAGAAGGAAGCTCAGTGTAACTGCAGTTGGGATTCCAATGATGTAGAACGAACCCAGGTTAACATATGCACCTAAATGCTGCCACCCACATCCTCTTGCAACACCTGTTATGTAGAAACTTGTTAATGTAATAATGAGAATAGGTACACTTTTTCAGTGTACGATATATATTATTACATTCCCCCATTTTCTGGGGAAAAAATATTATAGAGATAAAAGAATAACCTGAGAGAACCCCTTGCAAGCCATCTGTTATTACAGAGATGCAAACCAAGGGAACCATTTTGCTAACATAAGAGATGACCTCCTCTTCATTGCTATAAGCATATCCCAAAATGCGGTATGATGCCAGGAGGGTCAAGCTCACAACAGCCGCCTCAGCTACCGCAATAAACATCACGACACGAACGGCCGATCTAGCTTTTTCTGGGTTCCCAGCACCTAGTTCATTTGACACTCTTGTGCTAATCATGCATCATGAAATAACCATGGTCAATTGCAACATTATTTTTCGATTTTTCGAAGTGCATATTTTTTAAAACTTCAATTATCCAGTCACCATCACCCCCCCCCCCCCCCCCCCCACACACACACACACAAAACCCCACCTGTCCCACAAAAAATCACGACTCCAGTTCAAATTAAATAGTAGAACTAATACAACTACCATCTTTCTTACTCTTTGGGGAGACGTAAGAAATGAGGGGAAGTGAGAGGAATTGGCAGCAAGAAGGAATTTCTCATTTTTTGTACGTGTTGTACAAAGGATATATAAATGCATATTGAAAAGTTAGAGCTTCTGTTAAATTAAGTACTAAGCACCTTACAGCAGCACCAAATCCGTATGGTATAGTATATAACACTGTGATGCTAGTCAGGCTGTAAAAATAAACCAAAAGGAAAACATATAAATTATTAACACTAACAACATGAAATTGCTTAATTAATTGAGAATGTCCTGGCATCAAAAGAAAGTGAGCATGTCTTTGCAGAAAAACCAATTAAAAGCTGGAATTGGCACCACAACCATCAGGTATAATATCTACAATCAACAATGCACGTACTATTTTGACAAGCAATTGATTCATTAAAGTCTGCACTGATCAAGTCAATTGTTGAACATTTTCCAAATATTATTCTGTTGATTAAATGGGCTACTATTTTCAATTCCGATGTATTAATTTGAGGTTAGTAATTTTTACTGTCTAAATGACTTGCTTAAATAGAGAAGAACATCACTAGAGCCTATAATTGTTTGATACCTAGGCTATCGTGCACTAACTAGTAAAATTTGCGGTGGTACTGAATTCTGATATTGGTTTTGGCAAGGAGAAAGTCAACAAACAAAAATAAAAAAAACAGAAGGAAAAAATTAAGAGAAGCCATGGAAGGTCATTTGGTAAATATTGATTTACAATTAGCTTTTTTTTCTTCTTTCTTTTTGAAGTGGATAACAAACAATAAGTTAAAAAGTTATAATAAGAATTCCAATTGTAGTTTACTTCATACCAAATTGATAAAACAGATGTTTCCAGTTGTGGATTAGGTAGAAGTCCTGAAAGCAGGATTAGCAGTTCGAAGGACCACCATTCCAGGCTACAATAAATATCATCAAGTATTAAAAATAATGAGTAGTCAACTGAAACATAAAGAACCATAAAGTTAGTTGTTTATGGAAAGAAAAACCAAATCTTTTTTGTAAGAGCTCATCGCAACCTACCATACCATCACAGCAGACGGCAATGCCAATCGAAGGAATTCATTAATTCCTTTAAAGGCCGCTGCAGAAAGAGGTGAGCGGGTCATCTCACAAGATGTCGAGTACCTTATGTACAACCCAAGAATTATAGCATTCAACCAATATGAAATGCTGATGGATAAAGCTGCTCCTACATTCCCAAGGCCACTAAAATACACCAGTACATAGCAAAGAGGGACATGGATGCATAATGTGACAGCAGCGGCAAACAGCATTGGAAAGATTAGGCTCTGCACCTGGAGAAACTTGACCATAGGTTGCACTACAGCATAGGCAAAGAGGCCTGGGATCATCCAGACCGCATATCTGCCGGCTTCGTGCGAAATGAGCGGATCCTGGCCAATGAAGGTGAGAATCTTCCCCATCGAGGCCCAGACCAAGGAGATTGGAAGGCACACTAATAAAAGAGTGAATATAGCTCCATAGGTTTGTGTTCCCAGGTTTTGGTATTGTTGTGCACCAAAGGCTTGGCCACAGAGTGTTTCAAGCCCACTTGCCATTCCAAGCTGCATGTTTTTTTTATTTCAGTTTCAAACAATAGAAACACATGTTTGTCATACTCAATTTCAGTACTTGATAACAAAATGGAGTTACGGTGAAGGCAACAAACCAACTTAAGGAGACAAGCTGCCTTTTTCTAATTAGTTTTTGTTTTTTTTCTCTTCAAACACAGAGTCACAGCCCAAATAAGAAAATTAATCTGATTGGATTTGTACCAGCCCACTTGGTAACAATTTTGCTATAACTATAGCAAAGTTGCATTAAAAAGAAACCAAATATCATGATTAATTTCTTATATGCAGAGAAGAAAAACCAAAAGGAAACAGAAGATCTAAACTGATTGATAGTTATGCTAAGGACCGACGAGTAGGAAAAGTTTTACTAATCATAAAATAAAGCAACTTGATTAATCTGAATGTCAAGTATGTAGGAATCAATATTTGGATGTCTTCCAGTGTTTAGCAATTTTTTTGTTTACAATAAACAAAGAAATGGCAAAAGTTATCAAAATTCATAAATTGGTGCAGGCCAAATGTTCCAAATTATAAAATAAAACAACTCTGAATACGAAATTCTGAATCTGTAGCATATATTTTTTTAGAAAAAAGCAGTTTAACCTGCACTGAATCTATAGCATATAAAAGTCAAAATTTTCATTTCTTTGGGTAAAAACTAATTCCTTGAGCTGATGATAAACAAATAGCATCCAAGTTTGCAAAAGTTACAAATTATAAGTTGATGGAGCAGGAAAAGTATTACTATAATTAAAAAAACAACTTGATGAATCTGAATCTAAGCATATGAAGTAAAATTTTGCATGTCACCGGGAGTAAGCTAATTGTACAAGTTTCAGAATTTTTACACTATAAACTGATACAGCAGGATCGTTGTCGCTAATAATAAAGTAAACAACGCAATGGATCTGAGTGTAGAACATGTAACGGTAAAAGATTCCATGCCTTTGGGTGTAAACTAATCTCTATAGCTTATAATAAACAAAACAGTAGAAGTTCCAAAAAATAAATTAGCAAATTATAACATACAAGGAGGCTGAAGCCTGTAACAGAAGTAAGACATGTTGCAACAGCAGCGCTAGACAGAGCAAGTGAACCGAGGTGGCCGACCATCATGTTGGAGGCAACCTGCCATGACACATGCCCTTAGTGATACAACATTATATACGTCCTCTGTAATTCTATTTTAGAAAACAAAAAGAGGTTGACTTTTTGGAGAGAACAAAATTTATGTGTTTCCACAGAGAAAAAATATTATAAAGTTCGCCCCGGTTTACAAACTTCAATTTGTAATATTTTGAAATAGTTAATCATGGGCAAAATAAAGAATGATAAATACGGAAGTATATTAATTACACAATAGTTGTAAAGCTGGGTTTCAATTGGTACAAAAGAAAGAGTGGTGTAAATATAGAATCAAAGCATACAGGATAATTCCTAATTACCAAATTCGATTGAAATCATATATAATGTTTCTCATGGGAAAGACGGGTTCGGAGGTTCTGTAATTGACAAGTGGTACAGTAATAGAATATTGGGAGAGACAAGATAATTGGTGTAGCAGAGTGGACCAGGGATAGTCAATGCTCCCAAAGTTTTGGCAGGATAATTTAGAAGTTCCCAATATGTTGTTTAACATTCAATGCTTCATTCCTCTGATGATATTTAATGCTTCATTCCTTTGATGTCTTGATGGTATTTAATGCTTCATTCAGTGATTGTCAAGTAAATGTTGTCTTCTAAGGATGTACTATTGTACTACTTACCATATGGACCCCCAGTTACTGAAATTTTGTAGAAGTGATCTCTCACAGAACTGAACCTTATTGAAATTCCTCAAGACTCATACAAATACACAAAGAAGCATTGTAGCAAAGAAACAACTATCATGTTGGAGCAATTTGCAGTGTAAATGTGCAATGCATGTCCTATATTCCGATCATACTTTTTGCTTTTCCACTATTAATATTTCTATGTACTGCGCAAGCGCAAAAGAAAAACGATAGAAATTGAAAGGATAATAGAAAGCATGGTACCTGGACCAAGTATTGGCCGAGAGTGACGGCGACCATGGGCCCCGCAAGATAACCGAGCTTTCTTCCCTCCTCTTTCATCTCGATTTTCCATGATCGGATCTTCTCGCGCCACCGCTCTCCTCCTCTCTCCCTCCCCTCTTCTCTCTCTGGCAACAGGGGTTGTTCCATCTCAACTGAACTCAGGCGATCGAGGTGAAATAGTGTTTTGATCGATTTCCCTCCGACGCAATTTATTCTCTCTCTCTCTCTCACTATTTGATCACGAGCAATGAAGCGCTGAGGTCGAGGCGAGTAGTCGAATCGCTTTTGCATTCGTGAGTTTCACAATTTGGACTACTCTGCTGTTTTGTCTGCTTTGTTGGAGCTCGAGATGTCTTGTGTCCTTTTCGATCTAATATGCATGTCTTGTCCGGTTAGGCGGTTACTTTTCCATGGGCGATTTATAAAAAATGATTCACACGAACGTCGGACCACAGCCGAATTTTTAATAGAATTAATATATCATCCCCACTTTCTGTTTTCACTACGTGACAAATAGTTACGTGATACAGTATAAATACTTGTAACAATTAATATAAAGAATTCTATGTTAAAATGAAGACTGCCAAATAAAATATTACGTGTACATTTCCTGAGAAATAAAGACTGCCAAAAGTATAAAGATTTCGAATATTAATTATAAAGACTTTCATGATACAGTATTCATTGCAGTATATAATTAACAAGAAAATTACAAATAAATACTTCATGTCTTGAGAAATAAAAACTTGACACTCAATATTTATTATAATAAATCTAGTCCAATAATACAAAAACTACTACATTTGAGTATAAAGACTTACATTCATTATATAAAGACTACTACATTTGTCGTATATGGGAGGCGTGTAAGGAGAGGCTTGTAAGGGGGGATAGTTAGTCGCTTCCTTTTTAATATTAGATATAATAAATAAATTATAAATAGAAAAAAAAATTAAATTTTAAATTTTAAAAATAAAAATACACGACAATTTCGTGTAATTGAAAAAGCACCGAATTGCCACTTCGTACATTAAATATTTTCATTTTTTATTTATATTTTTTAGTTCTCAATTTTTATTAATAAGAATATTAATATTTTAATTCATGAGTTGATATATTTAGGTAAAAAAATCGGATATATTGGTATACCACCATATAGATGGAATATCGAAATACATTGTTCCATATGACTAAGTAACATAATTTGCAATGTACTTAACAATTTAATATATTATATATACTTATTATTATTATTCTTAATATTATTATATTATCTTTATTAATGAAGTAATATTAATAATTACTTCTAATAATAATTATTATTATTTTAAAATAATGCATATTATTATAATTTTATTTTAGTGTTATTATTACTATAATTATCATTATTATTTAATTATGTTGTATTATATATGTAATTAATAATAATATAGTATATTATATATAATTTATTAATATTATTATTATATTATTTTTATTATCAAAATAACATTAATAATTATTATTTTATTATTTTAAAGAATGCAAATTTTTATATTATTGTGATTATTATCATTATTATTTGATTATGCTGTATTATATTTGTAATTAATAATATTTTAGTATATTATATATAATTTATTATTATTAATATTATCATATTATCTTTATTATTAAAATATTATTAGTAATTACTATTATTTATTATTAATAGTATTATTTTATTATATTATCTTTATTATTAAATAATTTTAATAATTACTATTAATTTTTATTATTATTTTATTATTTGAAAATAATGCAAATTTTTATCATTTTTATATTATTGTGATTATTATCATTATTATTTTAATATCTTTATTATTAAAATAATATTAATAAGTACATTTAATTATTATTTTGTATTTTAAAATAATACAATTTTACTTTTTTTATTATTGTGATTATTATCATTATTGATTATGTTGTATTATATTTATAGTTAACAATTTTAGTATATTATTTATAATTTATTATTATTGATATTATTATATTATCTTTATTATTAAAATAATATTAATAATACTATTAATTATTATTATATTATCTTTACTATTATAATTATTATTAAAAATTTGAGAACAAAGGAGCGGATGAAATGAAAAATGACATTTCTTAAAATATGAAATATTAATAAATAAGATCAAAAAAGGAAATGATAAAGCATCTGGAAATAAACGATTTCTTATTTAATGTAAAGAGTTGCAATTCAGTGCTCTTCCAATCGCAGAAAATTGCCAATGTAATGTATTTCTATTTTTCAAACTTTCACACCACTTTTTCTTTCTGTTTAAAATTTATTTATTATATTTTCAGTATTACAAAAATCGGGGACCACAGTCCTGACTCCACGTGACCAGAACAACATATTTCATTGTTAAATTAAATATGTATTTCCTTAAAATAATTCGTCTAATGTAATCCAAAACTCTTCTTCCTTGTTTCGAATACGTGTATTTCACTCTTCATACTCAGTACTTTGTCTGTATATTCACACACATAAGTCGATTTTGTTCACAATTTTCTAACTACTTGTTGGATTATTCATTCCACAAGTAATGAAACATTAGCAGCAAAATGTGAAATGTGCCAACGAGTTCAGTAAAATCAACCCAACTTGTTTGTCTCTCCTTCAGATAACAAAATTTCCTAAAAAAAAAAGAAAAGACCTTATTTTTGCCTCCCCAATATATAATAGGGACTTACTAATTGTCTCACTACATTGCAAAAATAAATTAATGCTCATCTGCTATGCTCGATCATTTGCTCGCTCATATGTTATGCTTCGCTAGGTTTCTGCACTCTTACAAGTTTTTATATTAGATTTTTGTCGTAATTTTTTCAGTTTTGCTGTATTTTTTATATATTAAACTTACAAATTCTAATATAAAAACTTGCACATTGTAATATATATAAACTTGTAAATTCAAATAACAAGACTTACAATTTCTACCATACATACTTGCAACCTCGAAGGTTTCATACAAGGACAAGTTTTTTTATAATATAGAGATTATCTTAATCTAATATAAAAACTTGTAAATTCTAACATAGATACTTGATTGTTCTAATATAAAGATTTGAAAGTTCTAATATATATACTTATTTGTTATAATATAGAGACTTAATTATTATAATATAAAGATTTGCAGTTCGGATATGGTGACTGATTGACTCGAACATGAAAGAAGAGATGACTAGAATCCATTACGGAGGAAGAAGGCGACGAGGACAATAAGACTGGAATGGCCTGAAAGGCGATGAGGGCAAAAAAAAGAAACGCGAGAGGAAGGAGAAGTGAGAGAGAAATAAGCGCGAGCCAGCAACGAAATGGACGGATAATTTGGAGGACGTGAGAGGGGAACGGAAATTCGGAGGACGTTGTAATTACTCTGTATAATATCATTTTTAGTTTGTATTGTTCGATTAAAATGGACGGATTTGTTATGTATAAACAACGTACATGGACAAAACTCTAGTAAGTTCGGCTCATTAATTTGAAAAGGATTGAATTATAAAGATCAAACTCAAACCCCTAACTAGCAAACCAAGAACCGCTCATATTCGCATTTTTTTCGTAATAATATACACTAGTCTAAATTTCGGAAAACCCACTGCACTTAATTTTCCAATTCCAGCTACAGTTAACTGATCATGCACCTCTGAATGGCTCTCTGGTCACACGACTTTTATCCCTACTGGAAAGGAGAACCATAAAAACATTTCAAATGATGAAAGTGGTGATTAACTACATACTTTTGCAAAATAAAGAGGATAGTACCACATGGCAGGATAGTACTCTCAAAATGAAAAACCAAGATATTTATAGGTGGCTGACATTTGGAGGGGTGGTAAATACATCAAGAAGTATAATTTGGGATTTGAAAATACCATTGAAAATCAAAATATTTTTGTGGTTAGTAAGCAATAGAAAAATCTTAGTAAGAACTAATTTGAAATTCAAAGGATGGGGGGGGAGATATTAATTGCAATTTTTGTCAACAGATAGAGGATGTAGACCATCTAATATTTCAATGTTCATTTATGCCGCAGGTTTGGAGATTGTTTCTTAGAGACTTGCACTGTCAGATCTTACCAAAAAAGCTAGAAGATTTAATAGTAATAATGAATGGTATTAGAAATAGAAATGTGCTATTGATATTAAGTGCTGCAATAATATGGAATAGGTGGCTGGAAAAAAATAGATGTTCAATTAATAAGGGCAGGCCAATATCGTTTAATACATTCTATGTGCATACTAAAAGATTGTTAGTATACTAGTCAGGTCTATGGAAACCTGAGATGAAGACAATGTTTAGCATGTGGATTGGAGAGGTGAACATCATGAGGAACAGCAAACAAAATCCGATGGAGGGACAGCAGGAAGAAATAGAGAGGATGAAGGAGGTGCCAGAGGAAAACAGAGAATTCAGTGATGGGATGAATCTGATAAATGTATAGAAGTTATACGAGCGGTTCAATAAAAAAAGGGTGTCTTCGTTTGATGAAGAGGAATATTTTTGGTTATTTGGTAACTATGAATTGATTAGGCTTAAATGGGCACAAAGATTAGGGAGATAATACTGATGCACTAGTGTTATAGATAGTAACACTAGTGCAGATAACAAATTTTGGGTTTTTTAACATAGATAAGGGTATAAAAGGTAGTTTGTAACGGATACTTTTGTTTGAAAAAATGAAAGTGATGGGAACCTTTCCCATTTATTTCAAAAAAAAAATGACCATCAAGTCGCAAAATCATACATCACTTCCCAACCAAGAGACAAGACTGAAAGGGGTTGGCATTTGGCAAACAAAATAAACAAAAAGGGCAACTCACAAGCTAAATAACCAGACACAGCACATTAACCATCTAACAGGAAATTAAACGATTCAGCTTCTACACAAACCTGATATTAGTTAGCAAAATCACTGATCCCACTTACGACCAAACTTAAAAGGAAAATTGCATTTCCTTCTTCTCCAGGAAACAAACATTCACATCTCACAATGCACCACCCGCCAGCATTTTTCCTGTCTAAGGCTAACTAAACATAAATGCCTAACCTAAACTGTTTAGCCTTCAAAACAATGTTACAAATCTTCTCTAATTCCAGACCACCAACAGCTTGCAAGAACACAGCCCCGGATCAATCAGGAGAAACACCCTTACCACTTGCCGGGATTCCAGACAAGACAGTGGGTGGTGGCTCCACTGGCACAGCATCAGGCTGTTGCTGGCCCTCAGCCTGAGGAGCATCATCACCAGACCCAGGATTGAAATTAATGGGGAATTTGGTGACACGGGGCTTGTCAGCCAGGATGTTGCGCTGGACCCGGTCAAGGATGACCTGTTGGGGTGGCTCCTCTCTGAGATGCTCGTCGTCATAGTCGTTGTTCACATAGTAGCCCACTCGGATGAACTCTTGGCCCATGTACGAGCACGTCAGAAGCAGCACTGTCACACCTATTATGTCTTCCTCCCGAATTTTGGAAGGATCCGGCGGATCAGCCTTCAAAACAATAAACAAAAATGAAGTGTGAGATGGACTGGGTACACCATGGTAAGTACAAAGTACCGAGTATGAAATACCAGATTACCCTAGAATAGTACTGGTACACTCTGAGGTAAAATCTTGGTTGCTGTTGCAGCAACAAATTGGGCTCTGTTGACAATTTACGACTTTACACATATATTAGGGCTCAAACCAGACTACAAACATAGACAGTTTAAGAAAAAAAGACAAAATATTGCTTGCTTGCATGCATTTCAGTTTAAACAATTTTGAAGGTAAATCATATTTTTTTCTGCCAGAAGTTTTGCTCTCTTTTACTAACCTGAGACAACGTAACAGAAATGGCCGTGCCACAACATTTTTAAGCAGCTTTAACAATTTTTAAGCATCTCCATGAATTTTACCTGCAGCACAAAGCGGTAGTTTCCAACATTGACAGGACCAACGAGCACACTTTCAAGAAGCTGGTCATAAGTCTCATCTTCAGCAGATCCAACATATACCAGTTTCCATTCCAAATCTGAAAAATATTTCATAAGAAAAAGGTAAAGATATGCTGTTTGTTTAATTATAAGTTAGTTCTCTCATTACGATAAATATGCTAATATTTCTTCCAATCAATTTGCATACGTCTATGTCTAAAAATGGAAATAAAGAGAATAAAAGGTTGGTATTGAGCTTTTTGTTGCATGTATATGTAATATAATAGGATTCATAAGGTTTAGGTTGAGAGGTAGAAAGGGCAATAAGGTGCAACACTTTGTATAAGTCAGGTTAAAAATTGCGCCAAAGCTCCCCTTCATTTTGTAATCTTTCATTCTTAAAAAATAAAAGGAACCTGAACATTGTTGACTATCATTAAAGTTGAAGAACCAATCAAGTTTCTCATGCATCAGGTTAGTTGATCTTGTCAAATAATTGATTAACAATTTATGCTTGCACACTGTCGCTTTCATTGATTGCGACACAATATAATTTGTTATTCAATGTAAAACTAGTATCTATTATCCAATCTTCAACTTTAAAGACAATATCTGTAATGCTACTTTTTAGACCGGTATGCAAGCTAAAGGAATGTGTCAGGAAATTTTCTGTAAAACTTGAATGGAATGCACTCAATGCAGTTGTTAAAAGGACCTTAGTGACCGACTATTATTCAACAATAAGGAGAAAACTATAACAAAACCAAATTTTATTTTGGTTCTTTCTAAACATTCTGATTGACCAAAAATACTGAAGCATGTAATTCATGAAGCATTTGGACATTTTGTACTGGTCTGTGGTCTGTTGACATATTTGTCAGATAATTATTACACTCCATGTTATCAGAATCGAAATTCTATCTTATTTTATATACATAATTAAGATGGTCCAAGTGAAATTTTCTGTCAGTAAATACTGGCACTGACTGAACTATTTTATCTCTTTGAGTCTGCTTACTAATTTACAAATCTTAAATAGCATATTTTGCTCAGATCTAAGTAATCAAAGTTATTTCTTATAAAATAACAATTAAAAAGGACACGAAAAGAGCCTTTTTTACAAGGGACGGAAAATTACATGCGCGAAATACCATCAGAGGGGGGAGAAAGCAGAAAACTTCAGTATTGAAATTGGAGGAATACATAGCACAAACACATGGTAATGAAATGATTATACTCTAGTAGTGTATGCTATAGATAATAAGAGTACTCACTGGTAATGGCTAAAGGCTTAGTGATTTAGTGTAGAGATGTCATACAGATTAAGCTATAACCCTAATTAGACTCTTTCCCTAATAAGCTGAGCCCGCATGCAAACAATTCCAGCTTTAGCAACTTCAAGAATCATGCAAAAAAGGAACAAAATGAAAAATGAAAGCACTCCTAAAGCAAATGAATGTAAGAAGGAAATGGACAATCGGATCTAAACCTGAGAACAGCACAAAGCAGCTCGTACATTCGAGCTAGAATCACAATCAAATTGAAGTAACCTAAAATTGGGAAATAAAAGATAGAGAGAGAGAGAAGTGACCATCTTCGAGGGGAACGAAGCACTCGTAGGAGATCTCGAACTGAAAAGGATTGAGGAAGGCGGTGGGGTTGTCGAGCACCGACACGTTGGTAATGTTGATGGCGCTCATCGCACCTCTCGCTTCTCGTCTCTTGACCCACTCTGATTCCTTGCTCTCTCTGTCTCTTTCTCTGAATCTCGAATTGAAGAAAAGGGTTTATATTACAGAATAGAAATTGAAAAAAGGGAGAGGAGAGGAGAGGAGAGGAGAGGAGAGGGAGGCGGAGAGGCGTTCCACCCGGGAAAACAGTTTGTTTCGTCTGGTTGGAACTGAGACTGATTGACAATAAACCCTACGGCTACGCCAAATCTTCCTCTTAGTCCTAAACCAGTCATTCCTTCCTGGACCCGGACCAGACCTCATTTCAAAACTGAAAATTTTCTGGCGCAATTTAGTTAAAAGTTATTTTTATTTTCTTAGTAATTTAATTTATTAACTTATTTTGCTATTATGGATCACAAACTTTTATTTAAACCGGTTTCAAATGTCAAAAAGTTTCCAAGACAGCCTAAAGAAGCAACTTAGGGTTGCATCATAAATCATAAAATAAAATTAAATAAACGTTACATTTCATTTCATTCAACCAGCGCATCTTTACTAATCAAAATACAGGCCAGCATATGTGAGCCTGGCCTCTCATCAGATACTAAGGCCTGGATGAAGAACATACTTTGTGTTGAACTGTTGATCCAAATTTATATCTCACAAAAATGAGCGACCAGCGAGGGGAAAAGGAAACGATATCTTCTGCATCCAGAAAAAATGGATGCTCTCTGCATTCACAATTTTGGATCGTTCGAATAGATTTGAAAGGATGTGATTTTATAATATAAAAACTCCCTGATTCATATAATTAACGGTCAAGCGTTCAGATCTAATCGGACGATTCAAATTAATAAATGCAGAAAGCACTCAGTGCAGAGGATACGGGTCCGGGGGAAAAGAGGAGAGAACAAATTCTCAATCATAAGCCTTGATCGCCTGAATTACTGAATTAGGGTTGATTTTGAATGAATTGAAGACATGCAGGGAAAACTGTGTGTGTGTGTGTGATACTTTGGAAGGAAAATTAGTGCACATGTGATTTAATCTGCATAACAAATTCATGGAAATATCATTGAAAATTTTAGTAATTTAAAGAACATTTCTTTTTTTTTTCTTTAAAAGGAAGCTTTCATTTTGTTACACAGTCTATCTCAAATAGAAAAAAATAATAAGAAAAGGATTGTGATGAGTTTGATGAGTCAAAATAATAATTAACAATTCTCATGAAAAATCAAACTCAATTAAATTATTTCTATTGAACTTCATGTTTAGCTTATCCTAACTTATTTGAAACTAAAATTTTTGTTGTTGTTGTTGTTGTTGTACATAGTGTTCTACGTACGGACCAGGTCGGGTACCTGTGGATCCGACCCGTCCAGATCCACGGGTACAACGGGTGTACGGGTCCAACGGGGCGGGTCTCCACGGGTCCGGACTCAAAATCCCTAACCCGACCTGTGATAAACCCGGGCGGGTCGGGTCTAGGAGGGTCCAAGCGGGTCGGGTTAGGATTCGTGGTTTTTTTTTATTTAGGGAAAATAATTATTTAAACTTTAAAAAAATTCCAAAAAATGTGTAAAAATTATGAAATAATTGTATGAACTATTTTGATAAATTATTTTATAATTATAACATTTTTATTTATAATTATCTTTAAAATCGAATAATATTTAAATAATGTTGAAAAAATCTTTTAATTCTCAAAATATTCGAAAAAAGAAAAAAAATTCGAATAAATGTAAAAAATTATAGAATTGAAGAATACTCCAATAATTCAAAAAATTTATGTTTATTTATAATTGACATTAAAATTTAAGAATACTCAAATAATTTTCAAAAAATCTATAAACTCCAAAAAAATCGGAAAAATTGCAAACAAATATGAAAAAATATCATAAAATTATGACATAATTTTTTGAAAATGTAGAATATTTGAAAATTTTAAAAGTTACCCTCCTCCTTTATTCCGGGCTTGGGACCGGCTACGTGTAGTCACATAGGCGGGGTTCTAACTTTTTTTTTGTTAGTATTCTTTCAAAAAAATTGATAAAAATAAAATGCTTCAAAATTAATAAAATAAAAACATACTATAAAGCACACATGAAATCATTGCTCAAATACCACAAATCATCGTCTTCTGCATACAGCGGAGTGTCAGAATCATCGCCAGCGTTAGGACTTCTTGGCATAGTACTACTTTCTTGAGTGACAGGAAATGTGAGTCCATGAGGACTGGGACCGTGTTGATTACGCTCTTCGGCATCAATCCAATCTTTCATACACACAAGTTGCTCGAAAATGTTTTTCACCCAACTTGGTGCATTTGTCGGTGAAAATTCTACCTGCTGAACTGAAACATGATTCAGCAGGTACGGTTCACCCAACAATTCATTGGTGTTGAGCATTTGAGGTTCATCATCTCGTAGCGCGCAAAGCAAGCCCGAAGAACTGTTGCTTCTACTTGTAAAAAAAAATAATTCTAATTAATAAGTATTAAGTAATATGGTATAAGGTGAGTTCAAAATTTAGTAAATAATTAAATAATTCATACCTTCGTGTGCGAGGTGTCGTAGTAGTCATACTTGAGATATGTCGAGCATTGTAAATGTCGAACATAGAGTCGAATAAAGCATTTACTTCGGCTTCCACTGTATCATATGATAAGTTCAGATTTTTCTTGTACCTCTGAAGCAATCTTATGGTGTACTTGTTCTTGAAGGTCAGATGGAGACAATTCGCGATTATGGTGATAGGAGGTACTTCCTCCCAGTATTCGAAAAACTTCTCTTTCATTGCATCAACGATAGGAGTTAAATTACGATCAAGCTCCTCTGCATCTTCAAGTTGACGATAGACCTATGAGAATTGAAAAAAAGTTATAAGAGGATGAAGAGATTGATGCAAAAAAAATGATGATTATTTACAAAATAGATATAGGTCGAGATTGAGATTACGTACCTTTGTGATGGTGTACAGATGGTGAAGCAACTCTTGTGCTGATGGTCTGTACGAGCATGAGAGTTTGATGGTGGCATTGAAAAAAACCTGGAGAAAGTCCTTCAATTTCTCCAGTCGGTCCCATTCTCCCTCGGTGAGCATCAGTTGTATCCTGTCAGTTGAGTTGCACATTTCATTTATTGCGTGCTTATACAGAAAACAACGAAGGAACATTCTATATGTGAGTTTCAACAGGTATCAACATCCCATGGAACCAACAACTTACTCAAACCCAAACGTGAACATAATGCATGAAATTCTTGTTTTCTAATATTATTTGAATAAATGTGATGAAGTCCATCTTTGAATTTGTAAATTAACTCTTTTATACCTTCAGTTTCCAGTCCATCTTTAACGGTAAGATTTAGAATATGACATACACATTTTTGATGAAATAATCTTCCATTCATTATGGGGTTTAATGCACGTATATAATAATCAATAAATTTAATATTATTGCTAGCATTGTCAAAAGAAATTGAAAAAATCTTGTTTTCTAAATCCCTTTTTAAATTATATTAATGCAAAACATTAATTATGGCTTGGTACATAACGTGTGCGTTGTGCGGAAAATTCAAGTTACGAAAATAGAACTCGTTTCTGCAAAAGCCAATTTTCATCAATATAATGTGTTGTAATACAAAAATATCCTAAACCATGCTTACATGCGCTCCAACAGTCAAATGTGATTGATACATTATATTTGGCGTAACCAAAAATGGCTAACAGTTCATTTTTCTTTTCTAAGTATTGTTTCTTGATTTCTTCCATCATTTTGCGGTGGTGAAATTTCTTGTACAATACTTGGCCACAACCTTTTATCATTAATCTGACAAAACTAGAACAACAACCCATACTAATTGGTTGTTCTGTATGGGGCTATGGGCAATATATATGACAAATTCACTTAACATTCTTTTTTCATCATATTTGGCTAAGGTTCTCGAACCGTCTGGGTTAATATTGTTTTGCATTAACTGTTGGACAGGTAGTTCCTGTGGTTCCTCACATTTTTCAGCATGCTTTTTGTCACACCCCAGAAATATTAAATAGCTTAGGGGTGTTAATCCCGCCACGTGTACTTGTTTACAAGTACACGAAAGGCTTGATTCATTATTATAGAAGCAAGATCTAAAAAAAAATTTATATAGATAGAGGAACAGCACACATAGTGAACATAATACATGAACATCCAACAACAAAATATATTTATATATAGCGGTGTCCTTTACGAAGTTTACAGCGGAAAATACGGAAAAAAACAAAATACACACGAAGAGGTCGGTCTCATCAAAGGGGCGTGGGACCGAATCCTCACTATCCTACTACAAACTACTCCTAACCAACCGAAATATAAGAAAAACGAACCAAAAGGAATGCCCACAAACGGAAGACACCGAGACTCCATCCTAGCGCTCTCATCTTGGGCTCCAAAATAATTCATGCTCCTTACCTGGACCCCACAACCAACCGTGGAACGTGAGATATAAAATCTCAGTGTGGATTAAGGTCCAGCCTTTGAGTTTATATCCGATTGAGTTGGACCAAATCACATTTAAAGAACTTATCTTACAATTTAAGTTGCTAAACCTAATGTTATTAGTGAACCATAGTTCCATTTAATTATTCTAACCAAAACTAAGAGGCGATGCGAGTAATGAAACCCAAAAATTATATGAGGAATAGTATTCATAAATAATAATAAGGAATATGATCAATCTCCCAAACAAAGGAATGAATCGTCAAATTTAAACCCCGGGTGTAGGACATCAGGATTCGCCCCCTTAGACGGGTCTCGTATTCGAGCCGCCAGGTCTAAGAGTATTGTTAGACGGGTCTCGTATTCGAGCCACCAAGTCTAACTAAATTCTGAGTTCCAGAACGAAACGCCCTGGTAAAGCAGAGCGGCTACAAGGAACACACACTCGTGGTTAAAAAGCGAACCGAGAAGCTTACCCTCACCAAAATATAAACATAAGGAAATTAAAATACTCGGTCTCAGCCGTCATACGGAAATAAGGAACCGACTACCCGTTTGAAAAGAATATAATAAAGGGAACTCCCTGTACCAACCAGGAGCCAAAGGGGAGACCCAAACTTCCTCTGTACCAACCAGGGGCCAAAGGAGGAAGTCCTTCGAATATTAGGAGATCCCGAAATATCGGCTAATAGAGAATATATATATAAAGAACGGAATAGCTCCAATACCTCACATATGACTCGCATACTCTAAACTGAGAAACCGAACCTTAATCACTCAATTGGGAAGATATTATAATACTATTTATTGATAAGGATGTTGAAAAGAGAAACTCTCAAACTGGCACTACGAGCCATCAAGTGATGGTTATCGTTGGTGAGGAATAGTCGAATGTCCTTAAGGACATCCCGTTGAGAGTATCCCATGGGCTATGTCAGACACCATGACACATACTCACTCCACGATGCCCTCAGACTACATCCAATCTAGAACTCACCGGCCCGACACTCATCACTCCCGACGAAATACATATAGTATACAATACGCATTCTACATATAAGTATTCTACATATAAGTATTCTAATAACCTATACGATCCGTATATCGGATCTTACATGCATTTATGCTGTGCAGATGACATGCAATGCAGGTTGGTCTTCATTTATGGTACAGTTACCGGTATGCAAACATGACAGTTCAAGTTCTACGGGCCTGATTAACATTTGTGGGTGATTTGGTAACCGCAGTTCAGTTTAGGTAGGTTTGGTAGGTCCTAGTTATAAAAGAAAGGGATATAAACCCCAGGAACCACACCTGAGATAGCTGGAGCGGTACGCAAGGTCGACTCTACTCCGGGGGTAGCTCTGAAGCGTCCGCGCCTGTGTCAGCGTCGGCAGCGTCAGTAACGGCCTCGTCTCCCGCGAGTGGATACGAGTCGGCTAAATCTCCTAATTTAGCGATCGAGTTGTATTTAGTTAGATTCGAACAATTGAGTTTAAGAATCTAGGCGTTTGAGACGTCCTTGATGCTCCTAACTTAATTTACTTGTTATTTCTACTTAGTCAATTTCCGTACAGTGTCCTTGCTGCACGGTGAGTGTGAGAGTTATAGGTTCTTATTAATTTATTTAATTCTTGTGTTAATCTAGGTGTAATACTAATCCCATTAATTATTTGACGTCATGTCGATATTCTACATAACATCAATAAAGAACAACACGATGAAAGCATGTTATAAATCCAACCACTTTTAACTTTGACTTTTTAGTTAAACTAAGAAAAGAAGAAAATAAAATATTCTAATATTTATAGGTGCATATTAGTATTGTGTTTATCGAGGAACTGGTAAATACATAGTGCCTTATTCAATTTATTACTAAGTCATTTTTAGATGTAACTAGATGTGTCTCGTATTTGATATGGTATAGAGAAATTGATCAATATATACTAATATGTATATAATATTACTTGGTCCAAATTTTGTTGGTGGTGGGTGATAACTTTTTAATATACACGTACATGTATCATATATAACATTTATTTATACGTATAGTTACTTAATTAGTAAATCATGTTATTATACTTATGTATATATATATATATATATATATATATATATATACTTAATTGTAATAATACACATTAAATCGTTACGCATATTCTAAATCTTTAAGTTATTTGCTACTAACGCCATCGTATCTAGCCCAACTATCCTATCTATATATCTATATCGTATAATATCCGCTTTGGTATTGTGATACATATAGTATAGAAAAATATACAAAATATACAAAATACAAAGAAACACAAGTTGATCCATTTTTTGTTTACATTTTATTTTGTGTTAATCTTGAGGGATCAGAAGTCCGTACTCGTGCGTCATAGCCGTAGCTCGTGCTGCACGGACTTTTAGTCGTCATTTCCCAATTTATACCTTTCTCGATCTTCTTATTACTTCGGGTCTAGTTAATAAGTATTATGGGTAGGGCCACCAACCGTGTAATATCTGTTTTTATACCCGACTCGGCCTAGTTAGGGCCCAAGCCCATAATTACTTATAACTTTATTTATTTATTCGTTTATGTCCTTGTGGTATCTGTTGGGACTATTAAGGGTCCATCTAAATGTCTTATTCATTTTATTTTCTTTAAGTTATAGAACCCGATAGTGGCTCACATGGCTCAGTGATAAAATCTGGGCCTAATACTCACGAGTAACAGCAAGACCCAGCTCAAGCCTAACTGCACTGGCGCTGGCAAACCAGTGCAGCAGCAACCAGAGGGTAAGCAACCAGTGTGTTACAAGTACAGTTGGCGGCCAGAGATACAAGTCTGGTAGAGACTCAGGACACAGCTGGTGCCTAAGCCAGTAAAAACAAAGCCAACCTAGGTACAAGGGTACCAGATCACAACAAAGCTGGTACAAGGGCTACAACATTCACAGTTAATTCATCCGTATATGCTAGCATAATGGCTTAAGCAGTTCAACTCCCGAAACCATAACCTTAATCAATTAGATCGCATAGATCAAGTACAAGGGTGTCAAACCCTCCATTAATCCCATTCGTAGTTCACAGTTCGATTAGGCATCCTTATACCCAAAATCATAGCCGTCTAGAATCACAGGGAAGCAATCATCACAGACACTTAGAACACACATAACCAACAACTCACAACGCACCCAAACAGGGCAGCAAAAACCAGAACCCAATCAGCACAAATAATAACAGTAAGGGTCATGACACACGGCATCACAAAGCACAAAAGAACAAAAGACAACAGCAAGAAGATTTAACGCCAAAAGGGGAAATGAGGCACTATATGGTTACCAGAAATTCTGAGGTGCAAGCACGTTGAGAGCCGTTCGATGTGATGCACACCCAACCGTCTCCCTCCTCTTGCTTCCACACACACCATTTTTCTTAATCCCTTTTGTGTTTCCTTTCACTCTATTAATTTTTGTTGTTTACAAATCTCAGCGCATGAGAAAACAGGTAAGCAACATGTGCGACAGAGGAAGAGGTGTGCAATATATAGGGGAGGCGGAGTGTTCGAGGTGTGCATCCTCCAATACGAGACGAGTTAGGTCAGAGGAAACCGAGTCAGGACGAAATCGTCAACAAGGACGGCTCGGTGACAGAGCACTCGATTGCTCTTGAAGGTTTTTGACCAGGGAAATGAGGGGTATCGAAACCCTCTTATTGGTTTCTAAGAGGCGAGGTGACAGGGATCTGGAATTCGGGTTTGCTCGTGCGGCCACGTAGTTACCCCGTGTGTCGGGGTTGAGAGAGAGTCAGCGCGATGAAGGGTAAACAGGATAGGGGTGGGTTTTGAGAGGACATCAATCGAAGACCAGGAAATCGACATGATTTCTCTGGCAGAGGGAAACGAACGGGAGAGGAGAGGGAAGATAGGTGATTGGGTTATTAGTGTTGGAAGGGAGAGAGTCACTGAGAGAGAGCGAGAGACAGATGGAGAGAAGGTGTGGCAGGGGCCCACATTTATCCTCTGTATCTCCTTTGGTGCTGTCATTTATATAGCATTGCCCCTTTACAGGTTTGGTAACTCATTTTGATTCGTCACACCAAATCGCACCGCTTTGGTAATAGGGCGTCCTATGGGGATGGAGAGAGAGTATAAGAGAAAGTGACTTAATTCCTAGGGAAGAGTGGCGCCACAGAAAATTAATGGGTAGAGGGGAGTAGTTTTCTAAGGGGTATGCTGAGTTGGCAGTGAGAGAGAGGTAAGGCGCAGGAGAGAGGGACACAAGGGAAGAGAGAGATTTAGATGAGGGGTTTTCAAGGTGGTTTAGTGCAAAACCGTGGGTAGAATTGCCAATATCAAGGGCGGTTTTTGTGGGTATCAAGGTGGTTTATTATTTGGCCGTTGGTGGGGGGTTGGGATCTCGTGTGGCCTCTTTGCTGGCCATCAGTGTGGCAATTCGTTGGTAGACGAAAAACAATCGATCACATGCATCGTATGACTCGTTATATGATTTAGTATTACGTTTTATGCTATGCAGTCTAAAATCAGTCGGAAACTTGTAAACTATTAACGAAACTATTGAAATATTGTAACTAATATTGTGAATTTATTATATATTATCATTATTTTATTTTATTTTTATTACTTGACCTCTAACTCGTAAAATTATATCATTAATTTGTGATTTTAAATTGTTCAGAATTTTACGGGTTTCACACTTTTTGAATGAACTTAAACCACAAGATTTTTTTGTAAGTGAAATAACCTGCACATCTTTTTACCTTGCACCGTAAAGTCGAAATGAGAAAGAATGAGAATTGAGAATTGAGAAATCTAAATGTATTATAACTTAATTAAAATTTAGAATTGAGAAATGAGAATTAAAATTTAGAAATTAAAATGAGAGAGAATTTTGGAAATCTAAATGTATTATAACTTAATAACTTATAAATTTAGAAATTAAAATTTTGAGAGAAATGAGAATTGAGAATTGATTTGAGAATTTGAGAAATGAGAGAGAATGAGAATTGATTTGTGAAGAAGGTGAGAGGGTATGTGTGTATTTATAGACGGGGGTGAAAAATTGAATTTTTTTTAAAAAATTCTGCACATTATTTTCATATCTTTTTCGAATTTTTTTTAATTTGATTTGTCAAAAGGTGAAATAGAGGGTATGGGGTTGTCACGGGTCGGACGGGTCGGACGGGTCGGATCCCACGGGTCGTGTATGGCTGGTCTGGGGGCGGGTCCACGGGTCGGGCACGGGTGGGCACGGGTTTGGGCGGGTCTGGGAATTTTTGGCCTACCCGACCCGCCATAAATCCGTGGATCCGCCAACCACGGGTCGGGTCGGATCTGTGCCACGAGATGGGTCGAGCACACGGATCGGACACGGACGGATCCGCGGGCGGGTAAAATCAATACTCTAGTTGTACAGACACTATCATTATGTGTATTTTTACTATTTTCGTTTGCAAACTTGTACATCCGTCTCACGAATTAAAATGCGTTGTTATAAATATTTCCCTACTATTTATCATTTTTCGAAACGATACAATTTGAATTTTTATTAAAGTTTAGTGTTTAATATTTATGCAGGAACAAATATTAATGAAGTGGAACAATAATCAAGCATTACTTATGAGTGTAGATTTTTCTTAGATTAAACTTTTAATTCAAAATATATAAAGATAAAATAAGTTTGAGGCTACAAAAGATAGCAAAAATCAATTCTGAAACCCAAAACATCAAAAGTTTTGTCAATCATAAAAAATGTTCTGTCTTAAAAAAGACTATTAAAAATAACAGTTAATAATTGTTTGTTAAAGTTTCGGAATACGGTTTAATGTCAAAAACATTTTGTCAAACATTGAAAAAATTTCTCTTAGATACCAATTTTCTGTTACAACTAAGAAATGAATTTTCAAGAACAAATTTGATGACAAATCGCTTTCAGCATTTTACAAACGTCTCACATTCAAATTCAAACACTTCCGATCAAATTTTGAAAAAAACATCAGAAATGTTTGTCAAACGTTTTTGACATTTTTCCTGTTTTTTAAGGATTCTTTTGTTTTTGTTCTGATTATTTAAGCAAGCTTTACGGCTGTGTTTTCTTTTTCCCCCGAATTATTTTAAAAAATATGAAAGAACCATTAGAGCCCTCCTCACATTTAAACCAAGTTTCTTAGATATAAACAGTTTCAAATATTGTTTAGTCTCCAAATCACTGTACCGAATTTAAATTCTGTAGGAATGCTTCAAAAATGTTGTTGTTTATTGTGAGATGTTCTCCGCGTCTAATTGACATTGTGATTTCGGAATTTACTTGGTGAAAGAAAATATCGTTAAATTGTTTGAGCGGTGTACGAAAAATGTTCCTAAATATGAAATTATCATATTTTGTTTTTGCTTTTTTTGAATTTTTCCTCTTAATTACTCAATTGTTCTACTTTATTTCGTTTATTAAATTAGTTTTGAATAATTTAATTAATAGTAAAATTTGTTTAAGTTAAAATAAAAAGACAAAAAAAATAAATCAGACGCTATTAAAAACAACATAATATATGCGAATTCGGACCGGTCTGGCTATATGCCATTTGATAAAAGAGAAGGGAACCAAATCCCAATGTACATGTTGATGGGAAACGAAATCTTATGCGTAATTTTTTGTTTTGAACCGTTAGATTAAAAATTAACGGTTCATATTAATACATCAAAAAAAAATTTAAATCATAAAATTAAACGTTGAGCGTTGATCTTCAATCTGACAATTCAAATGAAAAAAAACCCGCAGAAAATACGGTGTCTAAGGCCTTGTTCGTTTAGATCCCACGAGGTGGGTTTGAGTAAAATTTCCATTTCAAACAGTAAAAGTTTCCCACATCCGTTCGGTTGCAAATTTTTTTTAGGTGGGTTCGAGTTTGATTTCCTACATTAATTCCCACTTCTATGCAATTTGATGGGAAACAATTTATTTGATTGAACTCAATTATTTTTTTCCCACCATCTCTAGATTACGGTTATCTTCTCATAATCACGTCGTATTATAATACATTTTTAAATTATAAAATAAGTAATATTCAAAAATGCTAATTAAAAATTAGAAACAAAAGTATACATTTTTTAATTAATTTAATACATGTACTAATAATAATAGCAACAACAACAATAATAACAACAACAACAACAATAATAATAACAATAATAATACTTCAAATTAATATACATTTTTAAGGTAAAACAAAAATTTCCCATGAAAATTCCCGTCGTTCAACCGAACACCTATTTGCTATTTTCCCATAATCATTCCAATAACATGGGTTCCCACAAAATTAATTAGTGGGTTCTCACGCTCGTGAGATCCCATCCCACGTAAGTGGGCGACAAACGAACACGCCCTAAGTGTCTTCACAAACTATGACATCCGATATAAATCCCAAATGTCTATATAGCCCAATGGGCTGAGTCCCTCCTTTTGATTTTTGAGGCCTAGGCGTTATTCTTCAATCATATTAGCTTTTATCATTTGAAATCGAAGTAGGAGTGCAAACGGATCGGATACGGACGGATAATAGCGTTATCATATTCGTATTTATTATTATTTTTCAAATACGAATACGAATTCGGATAGTTTCGGATACGGATCGGATGATAAACGAATACGGATACGAACAGATAATAAACGAATACGGATGCAAATACGGATATAATTCAGATAATTAAATGTCATGAGTGCATTATGAAAAAATCATCAATATATCATTTTTCAATAATAAAATTAATTTAAATAATATTATAAAATTAATTTAATGGGATAATTATAATGTTGCAATGAGTATTGTATTTATAATTCATTTTTCTACTATTATCAATAAATGTAGGGGTGTAAGTTCAACCTGACTAGCCTGATTAACCCGACCAATCCAATCCGAAAAATACGGATTTCGATTTTTTATGGTCGATTACGGATTTTATTTTGTCGAGAACCCGACATCTAATTTGTGCATATGGATTGTAGAATAAAACATGGATGAAAGCCAACCCGATCATTTATATTTAATTAGACAATTATATTACTAGTAATAAAATTTTTTATTCAATTTTCATCACAAACTTACATGTATATTTTTTGTCAAACTTCTTAATTTTAATTTTTAGTATGAAATGACACCAATGTGTTATTTAAATTATTTTTCAATTGTTACTTTTACTTTTGTATCATTAAAAACATTGTGTGAAATATTGAAGTTTGTGAAACCCGCAAAACCCGACCGCCTAATTAAAATATGAATTGGATGATTTTATTTTTGATTGGTTGGTTACGGGTTGAAAGCACTACAATCCGAATGACATCTAACGAGTTGAAAATTTATACGAAATCCGACCAACCCGACCCATTTACACCCCTAAATAAATGAAACAATTAAATAATTAATTTACTTAGCTATAAAGTATTTGGCGGATATCCGAAAATTCGTAAGATCCGAATTCGGATAAGTATCCGAATCTGTATCCATATTCGGTTCAAAAATCGAAATCGTATCCGTATCTATATTTGTATCTGAAAATATCCGAATTTGAATATCTGATATCCGTTAAAATCTGAATCCGAATCCGAATAATCGAATAAGTATCTAATCCGGTTGCACTCCTAAATCGAAGCCTCTGGAGAACATTTTTTCTCCGCACAGAGTGATGTAAAATATATGTGTTAATAAAATAATTCTCAATTTAATTTAAATTTTGTTGCAAGCGCATAACTAATTTTTGTAGTACTTGAGGTATCGAATTCTCATAAATAACTTTCACTAATTCTAAAATTATTCACTAGTCTAAGTAATTTGATTGTTGATTTGATTAAAACTAAAAAAGTTATGCTAAAAAGGTGATTGTGTTACTACTTTGAGAAATCAAAGGCATAGGATTTCAACTAATCACTCAATTATTGTTCTACATGATTCAAAAAATATAATCCAAGTTGTAAGGTTTTCATAAAAGTGCACAAATAGATATTAAGTTCAATATATTGATTTTAATATCATGTCTAAATCATAATCGACATCTCCAATTGATACCTATTTAATTATAATCTAAATATTTTAAGCGTGAATAGTAAACCTACGTCATGTACAGAAACGTCTCCTACAGATATCTAATTTGATAACAAGACATAGATCCATTATGTTCCCTAATTTGAACCATACATAAAAAGCAAATATACCAGCTGGGTAGCAATTGTTTTTTTTTCTGGCTTTTCTTTTTCTTTTGTTTTGCTTGCAGTCATGAGAGGCTAATTCTATCAAGAATTTTGGATGTAAATTCAAAACTCTTTTATTTATTTTACTTGGTTTGTTTTATTATTTTTTTATTGTTGTGATTTGTTTCTTTGTATTAACTTCATTCTTTGAGTATTGTATAGCAGATGGTGCTTGGGGGAATAATATTTGGTTACTTTTGGCTTTCTATTTGATGTTGTCATGCGATCGGGGAGGAGAATGAAGGGTGCTTACTCTTCGATTCAGTACGAAGCTATGTTGCACGAGTGCGGGTGCGGATATCGAATCTGATACGATACAGGTGCGGTGATACAACGATTAAAAAAATTCTTAGATACAGATGCAGATATATATATATTAAACTTTAATTAAAAAATTAATTAAATATATTAGAATTTAATAAATTAATTAATTAAAAATTAATAGTGTGACTTGTCTTAGATTTGAATTCTCTCCATACGTTATTTTCACTTACTTTTCTAGTTATATAACAAAAATCATCATAAATTTTACAAGAAATAATTGTTAGGTGGATATCAAAATGTATCGAGACATATCGAATATCGAATTCGTCGATCAAAGTGAATAAAATAATCGGATATGCCAATCTCGGATACGCCACATCACGGGTACACCACGTGGCTTATCTGACAAGCATCCCAAGGTATTCGAGTATCAGAGAAGTGTCTGATATGTGGACGATAAGGTATTTGAAGTATCGGAATATCATAAATCCGAAGTCATTCCAGTTGTATTCCGTCTGAGTCCCATAATTGCACAAAAAAATCAAAATTGTGGCCTGCAATATCATTCTTGCGGGGTGTAATTGCTCCCAACGTCATCTCAAAACTTTGGCTAAGTACAAGGCAGCCAAGGAACAACGGATTTTGTTAATTAAACTCTTCTTTAGTTTGAAATTTGCAAAATAAATCAGTACTAACCTTGCACAATTGAGTTTTTGTGAGTTGCAGGTTTAAACAGGTATAATTTATTATGACAAAGACCTCCATAGAATGTACATGTCAAGATGAGCATAATGACACGAGGAAAGCAAAACAGAGCGTCACAAAGACTCATGTTACTGTAACACATGGCAAACCCGCCATAACGAGTCTTCAAAGCATCACAACAGGTTCCTGAAAGAAGGACCCACAAGACAAAGTGTTGGAGGCTTGGAGAGGGAAAAGACAGATGATTGTGTTACAGTAACGCAAGGACCACCTATCACAATGGGTTCCAACCCGTCATAACGAGTTCCTCACCCACCACAATGGGTTCTTGTCTTCCTGAAGATTTGGACTCAGAAGTCAGTGAGAGACATAGACAATGGCATTCTTGAAAATGTGCTAACCCGTTGTAACGAGTTTCATAACATATTGCAAGATTTATGTAATGGAAGCAGCCCTAATTTTAGATTTCAATATCCAAGAAGTGTTATGCTAATATAAATTTTGTACCTACGTCATAACAGACTAAGAAAGTCATCCTCCAAGTTTACAAGCACACAAAAAATACCTGAAAGAGCACTGAAACATTTTTCCTTCAAGCATCCAAATCTTAGAGAGTGTTTACGATAGTTATTGTCTAATTGTCTATTCGTGATAACTTTTGTTTCTATTTTGTTTGGTGATCTACGTTGTGTTATCAAGTAGATCATCCTTGTCTTGACTTGTGTTGTCAACCAAGACCGTTACTTTGCAAGTTTGGTTTTGCCCCTTGCAAAGGTTTTGGAGCCTTTTGGTTAGGCTTTCTTTTTGTAAAACACTTGTGATTTAGTGAATCGATCCCGAAGCAATTTTTGTATCCGAAGGTCTCGTGAAGTAGTCCTAATCTATTTCTAAGGTCGAACCACGTTACATCACGTGTTTCTTTGCTCTCTTGCTCTTACTCTTTACTATCTTTGCATTGTTTACTTGAATTGCATCAAATTTAGGATTGCTAGATGATTAAGATCTAAAGTAGACATTGTTATTGCTAAAGAACGCTTATACATCATATCTTATCGTAGCTTTAGAAATAACAAATTTGTGCCCTGCAAGAGCTCATTTGCAGCCCCAATTGCTCCAACGATCTGGTTCTCAAATTTTGGCAAAATATACTTTGGGCTCTCTTTCTCTCTAGGCCGAATTTGCGGCCCGCAAATTATCTTATGCGCCCCGCAACTAAGCTAAAAAATACTTGATCGGCTAAGTGATGAGTCTCTCTCTTGGAGACGGATGTTGCGTCCGGCAACAAGTCTTGCAGACCCCGATTTTGATTAGAACTTAGAATTTTCAGCTAAGTATTGCTCCATATTGCTACAATCTTTGCTCTGATCGTCTCAATTTTTCTTTTCCTACATTTAAACATTCAAAATACTTGTAACTCAAAATCTTGAACAAAATCAAGACAGATGCAACTAACTCGAAGATTTTTGGGTAATTTTGCAAAACAAACCTCTATGAAATTTATATGTTGAAATTCGCTTATCAAGAGGGGAGCTTCAATTTGAACCGTCATATTAGATTTTAACTATCATAATAATACCAAACTCCCTGCATCATATAATGACGATCGACCGTTGAGATTCAATCCAACGGTCCAGATTGAGGCTCCCCTCTCCGCAGAGAAAAAAAATCATTTTCCTTGACGTAGAATCGACTAACGATCTACTCCAATAAAATTCAAGAAAACTCTTCGTCGAGGACTCTTCATCTGAATTTGTAAAAATGAAAGACATAATAAGAGTGACGTTATTCGTGTTTTTAATTGAAAAACATCTTTATCACTTTTGAATTTTGATTAATTATGTCAATAATATTTTATATCAAAATATTGTAAAGAATAAAGAGTTTCTATTTCTAGAGTTTAAAGTATGTTTTAATATTTGAAAGTGGCTAAATTTGATGTATAAACATTGGTTATTATTATTATTTTGGTGTCATATAAAATATCGAAAACAAGTACTTTAAAACTATAAATAAAAATTTGTGTCTCGTTCAAATTTTTCAATAAAATATTTTAAGTAAGATAAATTAAAATTTAAAGTAATTAAGAATATTTTGAGTTCGAAACAGAGAAAAATTGTTAAGAATAAAGAGTTTCTATTTCTAGAGTTTTTAAAGTAAGTATGTTTTAATATTTGAAAGTGGCTAAATTTGATGTATAAACATTGGATATTATTATTATTTTGGTGTCATATAAAATATTGAAAACAAGTACTTTAAAACTCAAAAAATAAAAATTTGTGTCTCGTTCAAATTTTTCAATAAAATATTTATTAAGTAAGATAAATTAAAATTTAAAGTAATTAAGAATATTTTGAGTTCGGAACAGAGAAAGCTTCGATGTTCCTAGGAGCATCTAGAACTTTATACCGTTTCTATTATAATAATTTTTTTCACTTCTACAGAACTGAATTGATGGTGAGTATTTGAAATTTTAAATAGTTTTATTATATAAAAAGTAGAAGAAAACCAGTTGAAGAAAAGGGTTAGATAAAAGTTAGATATATTTTAATCGGGTCAAAACAGTTGAAGAAAAGGATTATTTTTCTTTTTTCTAATCGGTTCAAAAATAAACGTATGATGATTAGATAAAAGATAAGCGTGATCATGTGGCAGCATTGAAAGATGAGAATAAGTAGCACCCCATTGGTCAATGATCACCAGGGTCGGATCCAGAATTTTCACCAGGGGTTCAAGATTTACGGTATTTTTTAGGGTCGAAATGATGGTTATTCTTAGAAAAAAATTATTTTACATGGTCATTTATGCAAAAAAAATTTCAAATATATGGTCATTTTTGAATTTTTTTTTAAAAATATATGATCATTTTGGAATTCTTTTTTTCCAGGGGTTCAGCTGCACCCCCTGGTGCAAGGAAGCTCCGCCCCTGATGATCACAATTCCACAACTTGCATGCCATCTTACTATTCTTTGGAAAATATGGGATCGAATTTATCTAATTTTAAATATTCACATAAAAGTTTTTGGTTGAATTTTAGATCTATTCTCTTATTGTTTGTGATGAAAACTTTGTTGTTGTTGTTGTTGTTGTTGTTGTAAAACAAGCTATTAGACACATTCAAAATAATTACTAGAGCCGACTAGTGTCTTAAAAATCGATTGCTAGAACTTATTGATCGTCCGATTAGTAGTTGACGATTTTTTGCAGATAAAAATGATTAGTAATCTACAAAACATGATTAATCGATTAACAAACCGGTTAATTCGTTGTCAAATTCGATTAACTAGTCAATTAAAATTAATTAAAATATAATAAATATGTGAATACTATATTTTAAAATTACTGAAATATTATAAATTCATACTTCAAATTTTATTTATTATTTCTTAAATTTAATTAGTTAAATTACTGAAATATGTTATTAGGATGATGCTAACAACTTTCTTAATCGCCTCCTCTCGCGCATTCGTTGGAAGATAATAGCAATTAATATTATGTTTTGTCTGCTATGTTCTCTTTCGTGCATGTCTTTATATTTAGGTGTGAAGTCTATATTTAAATTTGCAACAAAAATATTATGTCTGCCATGTCGCTTCCAAGTCTTTATATTACTGCAAGTCTTTATTTTTTGCTGCAAATCTTTATATTATAAATTTTGCAGTTATTTTTCAGCAAATTTAAATATAAAGACTTGCATGTAACAATATATAGACTTTATTGTTCTAATATAAAGACTTACAATTTTTGCACTCGCTTCAGTTTCGCTATGCTCTGTCCTCTTTGTCCGCTTCCATGCATGGACTGAAGTATTTATATTACTGCAAGTCCTTATATTATAAAATTTGGAGCAGTTTTTTAGCAAATTAAATATAAAGACTTGCATATAATAATATATAACATTTATTGTTCTAATATAAAGACTTGCAACAATTATGCTGCAAGTCTTTATTATAGAAATTTTGCCAATCTTGTTCCGAATTCAAATATAAAGATTTTTAACTCAAATATAAAGACATGCAATGGAGCAGACAGAACAGACAAAACATAGTGAAACAAGAACATACATAATAGAGCAGACTATTAATTATTTTTGTCTTTTAGTGAAAAACATATAAGAATAGCAGTTAAGAGAAACATTATATTTACTCTTAAATTAAATAATCGACACTTCATAAAGAAAGTTGACCCTGAACTTTAAAATTATGTTACATCGGCAATTATTTTTTTCTTTCAGTTTAGTATGTCTAAGTAGAGCCGGATCTACCAATTTAAAATTGAAAAACAATACGTCAATATCTTATATCTTCCATCTTTTCTAAAAAAAATTATGTACATAAAGTCTATTTAATGTTAGATTTATATTTTTTTCTTAAGAAAAAATATAGTTGATCCCATAAAATAAATTGCCACAATTGACCTCCATGTTTAAACTTAATATTTTTTATGCTTTATCATATTATTAATAATATCAATGTTAAATACTTTTTGAAGAAAATATCAATGTTAAATATGATGTTAGATTTCCATTCAAAAGTTTCTGGTGCACATAATTTTCAAAACAATATAATTTGTGGGATCTTAATAATAAATTATTAAACCTGTGAGTGCTGAGGTTCGCATTTGGAGACATCTAGCAGATGCTTCAGGTTCAGAGAAAAAAAATTATTATTAAATTTGATTGTGTCGAAGTTGTAAGCGGTAAGATGTAAAACGGAATCCGAATCTGCTGCTTGTATTTGAGGCAAGCAACATTCGATCGACTGTTACAGACGGCTGTGATTTGATACAGGAGACATGTTTTAATCGTTAGATGAGTTTTGAACGGTTCCGATCGAAACAAGCATGAAACAAGAAGTAATTTGATAAGCAGCGGATTTGGTTCTGTAAAACAGGAAAGGGTTGTAATCAAGTAGGCGCATAGATTGTAGAACCCACACGATTTCATCCATGACGTAGCATGTGACATTATCTCACGTTTTTCTTTTTACTTTTCAGTTTCCAGTTTCACGGTTGATCTCCATTTGTGGAGGCAATGACAGTCTCCTTTCATGGATTTTATCCTCTGTTCCTGTTTTTACTTACAAGTTAGAACAAATTGCTATTACTATCAAATAGTTTGTTTTTTGTATCACAAGATCACATGGAAGTCAAGAATTTTACCATTTAGTTGATACTTCCATAACAAAACTGAATAGTAGCATAGTTCGTTCAAATATTATTTTTTTTATACATATGTTCACAATTATTTGTATAGGACGTATATCGAATTTGGTTAATTTTTTAAAACAAAAGGAAAAATTGTCTAGCATTTTATCAAACAATTTTGAGTTCAAGTTTTAGTCTCTGTAATTAGGATTTAGGGACCAGTTAAATTTCTTAATTAATTCATGATATATATTAATATTGATCTAAATAAGAAGCAAAACATTTATATTTATTATTTTTAATATAAAAATATTGTTAAAAAATTTACTGTAAGAGTTGACTATATATAAAAACTAAAAAGTGAAAGTGCGCTAGAATTACTTTGAATAAAAAAATTCGCTACATACACACACAAGAGAAAAATGCATAGTTTCATAAACAAAAATGACAAAGCTAGCTTATCTAAAAAAAAATAAAAAAAAAAAATCAACTGAAGCATAATTGACTCAATGAATCCAAAATTTGCAATTGCACCTATTAATAGTAACTCGATATTCTCATATTTTTCCAACATGCAAGATATTCTCAATTCTGTGAGGAATGAAATTCCACGAGAACAACGCGAGCAATATATAACAAATAGTTGCAGTACTGGTACAATAAAAGGGAAACCAGGCAAAAAAGCTTCAAAAGGATGATCGATTTGGTTACATTACAATATTACATATACATATATATAATTTCTATTTTATTACAGTATATTATTTACATAAAATGTGAAGGTACTTTATTTAGGTGGGGATTGGGCTGCCGAATACTGGTAACCTACTATGTCCGTATTGATAACATAGTAACATGACACATCAGCTCGCGGTTAATTTAAAAATTGGCAAAGATTCAGGTGCATCATTTTAAATGCTTTTTAGATACTTCAATTAATTCGTATCATTTAAATGCATCAAGATTCGAATCATATATTTCAATCAAATGATATAAATTGATTGAAGTATGTAGGGAGCATCATGCACCTAACTTTTTATCTTTAAAATTTCTAAGTTTTAATTTAATTTAAAAGGACACTGTCAGCGTAAGTCATTTCATAAGGTATTTCAGTGTTGGCTTAATGGCTTATTTTGTTTTCAAATTTCTGTGGATTTGGTCTCATAAGTCAGACTTAAATTTTTTATTTACATAATCAACAATCGGCTAATCATTCAAATTTTACAATTTGAGGTTCCATTTTATCGAAATGGGATGACATGAATTCGACTCATTACGGGTAGTGTAGTCGAAGGAATTCGATTTTTTTACACTACGAGTTATACGTGTAATTTTATTTGTTTCATGTTAGATTATATGCAGCTTTTTAATTGTTAAAATAAACTCCTCTTTAATCTTTTCTTTTATATATAAGACTTCATTTCTCATATATTTTTTTTAAAAAAATTGTATGGTGTGAACTTGGCGATAATAAATGTTGCACTTTAAAAAATAATACTCCTAGCGCGAGAGATGACATATTTAAAAGACCGTTCGGAAGGTTTTTCCATTGAAAATTACAATTGATAAAAACAATTTGATCATGACATAAAATTAGGAGCATGAGAACTAAAATCTCAGATTTCATAAAAACCATAACGATTGAGAAAAAAAAAACAGAGAATAATCAAAGGAGATGCAATTGAAAATGGAGATGATGTCACTGACAGATATGATAATATCTCCAGAAAGAAACATCAATCAATTGAATATAATTTATTTACACAACCTATCTAGAATAAATTAGGCCGTATGCGATGAGTCATCTACTTTACATTTATATTTGCGTTTTAATTTATAAAATGAAACTTTCAAATAAATGATGTAATATAGAGTTTTTGGAGGAAGTGACGTAGAGGCGTTGACCGACGTCCAAAAACAAAGCTGTTTAAAATGAATAAAATATTAAAATTAATTAAATTATATATGAAATGATTAATTAGTCATATTTTTGTTGCGCGCATTGGATTTGACTGACGTAGAAGCAGCCTCTATAACATGTCAGCAATGTTTTTCCTTTCCCAATTTCCCACCACTCGCATTAAACAACTAATTTGAAACCACTAGCAATGATAACTGTGTACATTTGTGTAGCGAGAGAGAATCCCTCTCTCGGTTGCGCTTACGCGCTCTATTGCTAATTTGCCATACCTGGTAAACAACACCAGATGATCCTGCCACAGTGCCACAGAAGATCCATCAGACATTGTTATCATCAAAATGGCGTCATGCTTTACTCGTTGCGCGAGCAGCGACTGACTGGTGGTTTATAGTTAGTTAGTTACCCTCACGCAAGTCGCAAGCGCGCACTTTTTTTTTAATTTATTATTCGTAAGTGTAGATTTACGACGTACGTATAAACAAACAAATAAAATAAAAAATAAATTTAACTTCAAAATAACTTCTAATGAAATTTGAACTTCACAACCTCCAAATCGCAAGGCCGGCACTTAGGTAAGACTTGGGGATCAATTTCAAACCAAATCTGGAGATCATTGCATAAATAACTAGCAAAGCATGAAAGCAAGAAACATCTTACACCTACACAACAATCATTTTTTAAAATTCAACTAACAATTAATTTCCAAACCAATTCACGTATTTGGCATCGTGCGTGTGGGCCCCACGGAGCTGATTTTGGTTCTAATCCGAGGTAAATCTTGGATTAGGATCAGACGGTGGGCGCCGGTTCGTACCGTCTTCCCAACACCGAAGAGCCGTGTAATCCAATAACTAGAGAGAGAGAAAGTAATAATCTCATAATCTAATCATGGATGACGTCAGTAAAGGAAAGCCCAGCCGCATCCACAAGCCACATGGCCACGTCATTCCGCTCTTATCCCATCTTCGGAATGAGGCGCAGCTTTTATGCGTCCTTCCCATCAAATTTCAATTTTTAATTTGGGAGATTCGTTAAAGCTAAATTTTATAATATTAAATTTCTGAATTAAATTTGAACCGTTCGTAGTCTACAGCGTAAAAAATATGAACCGTCTGTAACTGCTACGTGACAGAAAAACAGCTTCCTCTATTTTCCCAAATGAATTAGTAGTCTCTCTAAAGCATCTAAACCGTCCATTTAGATCAAACTGCCTGATACGAGTAGTCTCTAGTACTGATGGTTCTTCTGCCAATGAAACATTGGGATCAATCTGAACTGTCTGATGTAATGTGGACGATCTTGATTAAGTATTTTATTTTGTGTCCGTCCTATGGTTAATGATTTGGTTTCACAAAAGAAGAAAGAGATGGACGTGAGGCAATTCCAGCCTCCAGGTTTACGCGACGCCACATCATCTCAGAAATCTAAACGCGACTCTCGTGTAGGCGTAGCCAGAGAGCGATAGGACCAATGAGGCATGCACTTCCATTCCATGCCCCTGTTATAGCGCACCAACTTTTTCCCCAAATTGCACATGGTCACATGCCCTGCGTGGTAATCAATACTAGTTCAATTTCAAATGCTCGACTGCCCGCTTGGATTCTTTATTAGTTATTAGGTAGCATTGGATGAGATATAAAAGAATGCACTTTCGTGTACAAACTGGATGAATGAAACAGAGCCGTGAAGCGGGAGACAAAGTTTGTGTCGTTCAATCTGTGGGCCCCACCAAAGGACCCACGCGAAATGGGTCTAATACTCTAATCTAACAAATTGCAACACCGCCACCTCACATGACGTGATCATTTTTTTATATTTATATATGACCTTGCTCTGTCCTGCCTCTTCCTCGCTGCGCCTTCAAATATTAAATCACCATCTGCAAACAAAATCAAGCATACATACATTGATACATAATTTCATACTACAGAGGAAAAAAAATCAAAACGACAAAATGCACCAAGCAATTCCATTCAGTAACACCCGTGCATGGCCCCACCCGGCTGACTTGTCTACGTCTCCTCCCGTGCGACAATCCGGTGGCGTCAGACAAGTTGTGCAAGACAACCCGGCGGTAGTCGTTGGGAGAAAAGGATGTTGCATGTGCCATGTTGTCAGACGATTGCTCCAGGGGCTAGGTGTCAATCCGACGGTGTATGAGGTGTCGACGGAAGAGGAGACTGCGGTGACCCGAGAAGTGTTCGGAAGTGGCGAAGCAGCGTTTCCGGTGGTGTTTATTGGGGGTAAGTTGCTCGGAGGTCTCGACCGGTTAATGGCCGTGCATATTACCGGTGAGCTTGTGCCGATCTTAAAGGAGGCCGGGGCGCTCTGGCTCTGATTTTAACTAATTTGATTAATTTACTTTACACATCTTGTTTTGGTTTTGTTTCAGATTTAGTTTTGTGATAATAATAATCATTTGCATAAATAATTAGGTAGGGAGAGAGGGAATCGAGATTAATTATGATTTTATTTATTTTCTGGTATTTTGTTTTGGCCTTAATTTGGGTAAATAAAAAGATTGTACAGCTCAAAGTTTCTATGTCATTTCATTTTCTTTTTCTTCTGGAAATGTTCACAAACCGAAAATACAAAGCTCAGGAGATTTCAATAACGCGTGGTTAAAAATTTCTGGTAATCTAAAATTGGAGATTAGTGAAGTAAGGTTAAAACATTATTTTAAGCAGGACTTTTTCCTCGTGAATTTTGCAAATATTTACAAAAAACAAAATGTATTGTTTTAAGGCATTCTATTATATTTTGAATCTTTTGATTATTAGCTACAATATTATGCAAAACAGGGGACAGAGAATAGCGCGTACGGTTTAAATAATAAAATTGATTATAAGAATTAATTAATAAGTTAGGCACCTCGTGTAGGAAGAGGAAAAATTACAAAAGAAATTAGGGGGTAATTAGTGGGATGGATAACACGTGTGTGTTTTGTGATGAAGAAGAGTAGTTGGCATTTGGCAATAGAAGGGAAAATGGGGAATTGAATTGAATTAGATAGATTGATAAGTACTGGCACTGTATGTATGTATGTATGTAAGTTCAATCTTTGTTTATTTATTGTGATAAATACTGGTCGACACCTCACATCTGTCACTGCATTTATTATCATGATCTTTCCATTCTATTGTCATGTTCTCTTCAAAGAGGGTCGCTTTTCTATCATTGCTATCACTTGTTCCTGATCAGATAACAAGCAATTGATTTCCTCGTGTTTTAATTGATATCTTCACATCAACAAATCAAATGTTGACGATTATTTATAAGGAAAAAGTTGGCAAGTGACAGTGATAGATTTCATCTATTCATGAAGAAATATATATCTATTTTTTTCAGTATAAGTATGTTAAATCAAAATAAATGTCAGGAATTAATCAATGTTCTTAGAGTATCTCCATCTCTGAAACTCTTGGAGTTTCTAAAGTATTGTCACGTCAATTTTAGAAATTTAATTTTTTTTTGTTTCTAAACTCTCCATCTCTAAAACTGAAAAATTAGAGTTTATAAATCTCCACGTCAACAAATATTATCAATATCATAAGAGACAAATCAATTTTAGCCAATGATTATGCCACGTCAGAGTTTATAAACTCTAAACCATAGTTGCTAAATAAGAAACTCTTGAACAAAATTTCTAAATAAGAAACTCATCTACATCCCTAAAACTCATTTAGAAACTGCCACGTCAGATTAGAAACTCCAAAAGTTTAAGGAATGAAGATGCTCTTATATACTAGATGTGAATTCCATATATTTGAAAATGTTCTTATTTGATTTTTCACTGAGTTTATTTTCGATAATATGCAGCATAATATTCTACTCACACGGAGCAGATACAAGTCTGTTTTGATGGATTCGTGGACCACCGCGAAAAAAGAATTTACTACATAAAGAATCTAATTGTAAATAGAAAAGGTTTAAGAAATTCATCGCAAAAAGTTCTTGGATCAGCTGAAATTCACTCGCACAATCACGCTTTCTTCTTGCATAATGACCTCTTCCCTCTCGATTCACGACCCCCCCCCTCACGCTTGGCCTCTCAGCCTCGCTCCGTCCCCTCTCCAACTCCTCACTGCATCCTGCTATGTACGGTCCTCATGACACTGACACTCTCCTTTACTCGACCTGCTAAGATGATGTGTTCTCCATCATACCAATTTCATGATTCCCACGACACTAGTACTCTTCAAATTAAAATAATTTACTGTTAATAATTTCTATATACGTTTCAGGTAGTTGAATACAACATTTGTTTTCGTCGATCAAAATTCTAGTCAGATCTTAATAAGACGCTTAACAAAACAGTATTAATCAAATTTATTTTACTTTTTGCAGTTTTAAGTACGACTCAAGTAAACAAGACTATTTGTGTATCTATGCGCCTTCACACATGTAGAATAAATCAATTAAAAGAACAATAAGTTGTGCCTTCACCGTTGTGGATCGGAACAAATTAACCGACTAAAAAGAGCTACATATCTGCTTTCATATTAGTGAAATAATATTGCATTGTTTGATAATTATTTGCACAATTCAACTAAATGTAATAAAAATCGTGTAGGCAAAGCCTACTCATAAAAAAAATATTTTGAATGTTATGTATGCATTATATGATATTGTATTAACACATAACACTTCATGATACTCTCTAACTTTCGATTAAGAATAATTTCTAACGTATCATTCATAGAGAGAGAGGAGAGAGATGTCGCTTATCTTGTTAGTTAACATTTCTAGCTTTAAGAAACTTCAATGGTCCGGATCGACGATTTACACTTGGTATGATGGAGCAGTTGCGAGCGGCTATGGATTCCTCCTCATATATATATATATAGAGAGAGAGAGAGAGAAATGCTAAAATGCACCATGATGCCAAAAGAATTGTGGCACTGTGAAAACTGAACCATTAGATGTGTATCTCTTGTTTTAAGATTCGTACTTTTTGAGTATTATGTAAAAATTTCAACTTGTAAAAATATGACCAATCCTGAACTGTGGACCTAGAAAACTTGAAATTGAAAGTCAGTAAAACACATACTTAACCAAATTTTAATACATGAGCGATTGGAGAATAACACAAAAGAGCACAAACTACTTGGAAGCGTTAAAAGCAACCGAATCAATTGAAGAACCCGCGGTTGGTTTTGTGAAACCAACTGAAGCAACAAAAGGCACATCAACAATAATCAAGCAAAATAACACAATAATACAACTCTTGGTTAAGATAAGCGAAGGAATTGAAGATTGTAAAGAAACCATTCATAATATCAGAAAAGTTGTAGCTGAACAAGCGTTAGCTGGGACAAAATCTGATATCACAAATACAATCGAAGATCTACAAAAGAGTCTAAAAAAGCTAAGTCTAGGAGAACCAGTCCCTAGACCTAAAAAGAAGAAAGTACCGTTTTTCATGTTCAAAGATCCACGTAAAATATTTGAAGAAGAGAAGAAGAAGTCCTCGTCTTCCTAAAAATGAACCGAACACGTACGGAAACCATTACAGGACCACGGCCGCCTATATCTAATCATGAATAGAACAGCCGTAATGAAAACCAGACTCCAACAATAGATGATCAAATAAGAAACTATAGACGTGGTCATAGATTACGTCAGGAAATCTCAAGAAGATTACCCGGAAGGCGACAAATCGGGTATAACAGGAGTCTAGAGTCACAACTAAACCCGGACGAAGAATTAGACATATCTCAGTTTAGAAGAGCGCAATATGTTACAGCAGAAACGTTGTACCAAGATGGCTGGACAGCTACACAACATCGGGTTTATCAACATTATTCTGACCAGAGAATACTGACAACGGGTGGATAACAGTTGGAGTTGCCATTCATCACACAGCAAAGCTATGAAGAAATTCGTAGGTCAGGTCTCCAACATTTGCACATTGGGTTAATTATGATTAGGCTGTACACTTTACATCGCAGAAACGCAGGTGTCAACGCACTGGTTGCTATTCGAGACACCAGATGGGCAGTTGACAGGTCAATTATTGGCACAATGGAAATGGACCTAACAACCAGCACCCAATTGTCTTATCTTGCACCCAATATCATGCTTAGTATAGCAGATTTCTTTAACAATATCCAATTAGTTGTCCAAACTCATGGGTATGAGAATTGGCAAGCAGGCGAAAGCAATTTGCTGTTAACGAGATCACTGATTGGTAGATTATCAAATACTAGTTACACTAGTTTCAGATATAACGTACAAAGGGTATCTGACTATTTAGCTAGTAGAGGTGTCCAGGCAATCCCCGGTCAATCACACACAACTGAAAGTTTACCGGGTTTACAATGGGTTATTAGACCACCCAGTGTAGCAGAGGTACAACATCCTCAAAGAGCTATTATTCGTACACGATCAGACAGTTCAGTACTATTAAGATTCAAGAATTATTCTGCTACAAAGCCAAATGAAGAACCATCAGTCGGTATAAACGATGAAGAACAATTATCTGATGATGAAATTACTCAAGAGACTGCCCTAGTACTATTTGTTAACGAGTCAGATGATGAAGAAAACGACGAGGAAGAAGACACGTATTAGGAGTCTATCAAGCTAACGGCCAGTCTAGCTGAAGATATAGGAGACGAAAGACCTATATGGGATAACGAACCTATATGGGACCAAGATGAAAATGATGAAGAAGATTTTGTGAATCCTTTCGCGAAAGGTGGTGGGAATAACGACGAGTTCAAAAGTTTTGAAACGGTATACGTTTTAGGCCAAGAACCGGAAACTGATTATCCAATCCTAAAACAATTCCTTGATAAACCTACCACACAACATAAATCTTTATCATCCTCAATAACTTCCAATTACAACATACCACCTCAGCCAATCATGGGATTAAGAAATTATCCACCAGGTGGCCTTAGAAATGATCATGAAGCAGGAGGTAGTGGAGGTTATACACAAACACCCAGAGGCTTACCCGGAGGTATCGGGAGACATCAAAATGAACAGTGGAACTTGCCCACAGCAATGCAAGAACAAGGCGCAATGTTAGTTTTACCAGAAGACATTGGTCTATACAACGATGTGATATCCAGATGGGAATCCATAACTCTAAATCTAATAAGTGAGCGAAACTTTGATAGTAACAAAACAAAAGTACAATTCATCGAGAACTTATTAGGTGAAGTTGAAAAGAAGATCTGGATACAATGGCGTATGGCATTTGAGACTGAATACTTAAACTTAGAGGCCATAGCTGATGATACGCAGAACGTTATTTCACAAATAAGAAGAGTCCTGATATTAGAAGATCCATATCAAGGGACTACAGATGAGCAGGATCGCGCGTATCAAGACCTTGAGAGATTATCATGCGAACATGTAAAGGACCTATTTCTTTACATGAATGATTTCAAAGTTCTAGCGACAAAATCGGGGAGGATTTACTTATCTCCCGAATTATCTGAGAAGTTCTTTAGAAAAATGCCGCCACTTATAGGGAAGGAACTCGAAGAAGCTTTCAAAAAGAAATTCCCTGGCAACACAATTGGGGTAATTCCCCGGATACACTTCTCCTATCAATATCTAGCCGAAATGTGTAAGAAGGCTGCATTACAACGAAGTCTAAAAGACTTAACAATTTGTAGTAAAATACCCATCCCTGGTTACTACCAGAATAACAGAAAGAAGTATGGGTTGAGGAAAGCGAAAAACTATAAAGGAAAATCCCATGATTCACATGTAAGGGTTTTCAAGCGAAAACATTCGGATAGAGTTAGAAAGTGTAAATGCTTTATCTGTGGCGAAGAAGGTCACTTTGCCAAAAAATGTAGAAATAAAAACGGTAATCTAGTCAGAGCAGCGGTCATAGAAAACCTTTATTTACCGGATGACCTGGATGTTGTCTCTGTTGATCTCAATGAACCGGACAGTGATGCTATTTGCAGTGTATCTAAAGGAGAATCCGGTAGAACTGAATATCAACTACGTACGGCAATAGAAGATTTACCATTAGAAACAAACTTGATGTTACAAATAACTGATTTCGGGTGGAGAAGTAAAATACAATTACCCGAAAATCAGGAAAAATGTGAGCATAGTTTTAATGATACAGAAGTCCAAAGCAGTTGCAGCTTCTGTAAACTTACCATTAAACCGGAATACGGTAAAAGATGTGAAGAATGTGGTTTACAAATCTGTTCACTATGCGCCCCGTTTTATTTTGGGATACAAGTTAAACCAAAGGTTTCCTTACAATCGAGACCTTATAACAACAAAGATGCACTCATTAAAGAGTTAACAAATTACATAGTGTATCTTGAGAGTAAAAACGAGAGGTTGAAACAAGTGTTAAGAGAACATGAACTAATTAGAGATTTGACAAATGATTTTAACAATCTCAACACACATGAAAAGATAGAGGTAGAAGATGTAACGGAAGATGAAACGGCAAACGTTCTATTTGAAATTGATGAATCATCTTACAAAGCCGAAACCTCTACACCACACCATGAAAAGAAAAGAATATTCAACCGTCTATACAATTTGATAGTTACGTTTGAAATCCCAAACGTAAAACCATTTGAAATAAGAGCTATCTTGGATATTGGTGCAACAAATTGCTCAATTGATCAAACAGCAATTCCAGAAGAAGCTCTTGAACCTAGCCCTTACCCTGTTCAAATCACAGGAGTTAATTCAACTCAAATTGCGAATAAAAAGCTGAAAGGAGGACAAATGATTATTGGAGAAAATAAATTTAGGATTCCTTTTACATATAGCTTTCCAATGGGTATGCAAGACGGTATCCAAATGTTGATAGGATGCAACTTCATAAGATCGATGCAAGGCGGTCTTAGAATCGAGGGTAATGTGATTACATTCTATAAAAATGTCACAATTGTTCAAACCACAACAGAAACTGTTGCCCACACAGTTGCGATTGACGAATTGGGATTAGATGAAATAGAATATATAACAATTCAGGATGCGTTATATCATCAGTCTTTAATTACAAATCCCCAATTTGAGAAAAGATTCAGTAGCCTGTTATCAAGGCTTAAAGAACAAGGATTTATCGGGAATGATCCTCTTAAACACTGGCAGAAAAATAAGGTCGTTTGCAAATTGGATATAATTAACCCGGACCTTACAATAGAGGATAAACCGCTTAAACATGTAACGCCATTAATGAAGGAACAGTTTGATAGGCATATCAAGGCGTTATTGGAAATTGGAGTCATTAGACCAAGTACAAGTAAGCATAGAACAATGGCTTTCATTGTTAACTCAGGAACGTCTATTGACCCGAAAACGGGAAAAGAAATCAAAGGCAAAGAGAGGATGGTCTTAAACTACAGAACATTAAATGATAATACTCATAAAGACCAGTATAGTTTGCCTGGAATTAATACAATCCTAAAGAAAATAAGTAATAGCAGGATTTTCTCAAAATTTGATCTAAAGAGTGGCTTCCATCAAGTTGCCATGAGTCCTGAGTCAATACCCTGGACAGTGTTTATAGTACCAGGAGGATTGTATGAATGGTTAGTTATGCCATTTGGCCTGAAAAATGCCCCTGCAATATTCCAGAGAAAAATGAATAATTGCTTCAGAGGAACAGAGGCATTTATTGCTGTATACATAGATGATATTCTGGTATTTTTCGAAAATGAAGAAAAACACGCACAACACTTAGAGGTGATGTTAGACATATGTGAAAAACACGGTCTGGTCTTATCACCAACGAAAATGAAGATCGCAGTACCAGAAATCGATTTTTTAGGAGCTCAGATAAATCGTGGAAAAATCAAGCTCCAGCCGCATATAATAAAGAAGATTGCCAATTTTGATATTGAGCAACTCAAAGAAAAGAAAGGTCTTAGATCATGGCTCGGGATATTAAATTACGCCAGATCTTACATCTCGAAACTGGGAATTTTACTAGGACCTCTCTACTCGAAAGTTAGTCCACACGGTGATAAACGCTTGAAAGCCTCAGATATTGATCTTATAAGAAAAATTCAGGAATTAGTCCAGAATTTACCGAATCTGAGCTTCCCACCGGAGGATGCTTATATTGTTTTGGAAATTGATGGGTGCATGGAAGGATGGGGAGGCGTGTGCAAGTGTAAACCCTGGAAACATGACCCTAAATCATCTGAAAGAATTTGTGCCTATGCTAGCGGAAAATTTGATGTTGTAAAATCAACGATTGATGCAGAGATACATGCTTGCATGGAGACCTTATCCGCAATGAAGATTCATTACTTGGATCAATCCGAAATCACTTTGAGGACGGATTGTCAAGCAATAATCAGTTTTTACAACAAGTCTTCATCTAACAAACCCTCGAGAGTTCGATGGGTAAAATTTGTTGATTTTGTAACAGGTACAGGCGTACAGGTAAACTTTGAACATATTGAAGGACGCTTGAACTCACTAGCAGACACTCTCTCTCGGCTAACAACATTTACTCTCAGCATAAAATGTCTAACAGACAACCAGGAGTTAATGTTGGAAAAGTTGGAACCAGTACTGGACGAACTAAGCAATGGAGAGAAAAACAATCTGTCAACACCGAAGGAACAGGTTCAATCATTGCAAGAGAGAATCAAGAAAACCTTTCCACAGATTAGCAACATGCACATATATTCGAAGGTCTCAGAAAGCCAAGCCAAAATATTGAATCATACCAAGAGATCGCACAAAGATTGTCCGACACCAAGAAACTGCAGGTGCGAAACTCCTTGGTGGACATATGACAGTTAGTTTCAATTATTGCGCGTGAAGAAAAATACTGTAAGCCATATCAACGCAGTGATTGTATTTTAACTGATAACTACTGGGAACTTAAGGAACAACTTGAAAAACTAAAAAGAATTGAAAAAGATCTTGAGTTCATCCTTGAGTCCAATGTAAAAATGTAGAGTTTTAGGAAGCTATGGTGAGCCTCTTTTATTTTTGAGTCCAAAAATTCAGTAGTAGTTCATGAGCTGCTGAATTAGTGTGAAATAAATTAAGGTTCAGACTGGCAGGGTCCTACGGGTAACTGCTGTCTTTTTTTTTTTTAGGTTGAGTCTGTTTTATATTATGTGTTTTCTTGCTTTTACTTTGCAAGTGGAAGTCCCTTTACAGATGGGCGGACACAAGTTCTGCAAGAAGGGATTACAGGTGGATGGATTGGAGCCGTTCACCAAAAGCTTGCTTTATTTTGAGTGGAGTGTAGTGCTCAATTATATGAGCATCTTTTACTTTATTGAAGTGTAGTAATCAATTATACTAGCAGTTAGCTGAGTCACCCACTGACTTTTGTTATCTTTTGCTCAATTATGTGAGCACCTTTGTCCTTTGTCTGAGTGGTTAGATGAGTCACCCACTCACTTTTGTTGTCTTTTGAGACAGAGTATTGTGGATATCAATTTATTCACATGTCGATGGGGCCCAATGAGCACCCGATGTGGTAAATTAGAATCCAGACTCTTGAGTCTCTTAGCTTATAAATACCTTGTGTATTCAGAGTTGCAGGACACGCTGAGAACCAGCAAGTCTTACTTCTCTAAGTTTGACAATATTAATAAAAATCCACTTTTCTTTAATTCTTGTTCATATTCCGCAATTACCTTTCTTACTCTCCCGCATTCGTCGTGATCTGTGAAGTTTGAAAGCTGAGATCCTGAGATCGGACCCCAACCTGGTATCAGAGCTTAATTTTTGGTCAGTATCTTTCATGGCTTTCTAAATTCTTTCATAATTTCTAGGAAAACAGGGATGGAACGGTCATAAAAAAAAATCGAAGGGATATAAAAATTGAACCCGAAAAGCTAGAAGTTTGGGAGACGTGTACTTAGTATAGGCGATAAAGAGGGAAAGTACCCAGAGGGGGGAAATAGTACCATTACGTTCGTAATATTAAGAAGGCACCCAAATGAATGGCTAGAAAGTTTTAAATCCAATGGTGAAGAAGGGTCTAATGCCAAAAGAACCTTGGCACTATAGTGCACAATAGCCTATCCCTATATATATATATATATGAGGAGGAATTCGTAGCCGCCTAATCTCCAATCGCTCGCAACCGCTCCATCATCGCAAATGTAAATGGCCAATTCGGACCATTGAAAACATTCTTCATACTAATATAGACTTGGAGACCAAATTTTATATTTTTTGAATTTTTTTACTATTTTATCAGATGGGTTGAAAATTTATTTATCTAACGATTTGTGAACATCTACTTTTCAGCTCATCCGATAAAATAGTATGGCTAATGTGATGGTGGCTACGGATCCCTCGTATATATATATATATATATATATATATATATATATAGTATGGCTAATGCGAAAACGTTTGCACTTCGGCCGAAGTGCAAAAGTTTCACATTAGCCAATTTTTTGTGGTAAAAATTTAAATTTAAGTTACTCAATAAATTCTTCATATCAAAATCTTGTTGGAAATCTTGTATGGATGAAATCTGCGACCCGCTATTATATTGAGGCTTTTATAACAGACTTACATAAAATTCACTATTAAAAGTGCATCTTTTATTGCGGCTTTATAGCAACTCTGCTATTAAAACATTTGTTGACTTTTCTATGCACATTTTATATCTGACTTTAATAAATGTTCGCTATTAAAAATGTAAATATTAACTGACTCTTTTAATAGCGAAGTTTTTATAATTGTATTGATAAGTTTATTAATTTGAAAGCTAGGAAACATCTAAAAATGTCGGTCAAATTTGTGGGATTTTATTAGAGAGGTGATGATGTATGATATGTTATGATTGTAGTTTTCAGCTAGATGTCGTCACTCCATAGGTCACATGGAAAGGGACACGTACGGGTAGACGGGCTACAATGCTCAACTGCAAGTCCACGAGCAGCCCGTATTTATTTTGCTTAGAAATTAGAATGTTCGAAAATGAAGGAAAAAAATAGGAAAATTGACATGTCGGATGTGCTATTAGCCTATTACTGTAGGTGCTGCATCTGCGAGGGAACCAAATCTGCTGCTGGTATAATTTTTTTTTTTTCTGTTTGTTTTGATTTGGATCGTTTAAAACGTATCTAACGATCAAAATATTTGTTTTCTAAATCAAATCACAGCCGTTCGTGACAGTCGATCGATCCGTTGCGATTGAATCGAGCCGATTATGATCCTACTCGTCTCAAATACGAGCAGCAGATTCAAATCCATCTGCAAGGGCATTAGAAAGAGGCAATCAGGACTGATGAAGTAATTTTGGGATCGGATCGAATTTGTATGATTTAGAAAGATTGCCTAGTCCAATTGCTTGCAATATTTTTCATAGTTCGAGAGATATTTTACATCATCCTCTTTTCTCTCTCTATACATGCAAGATTTAGTTATCTCAATATCAATTTCGCAGTCTTTTATATTGTAAAATTCAAATGTACATATGTTAGGCTGAATGAACAAATGAAATATGATTGAGAATTTCAAAATTAACAACACTGAAAAATATGAGTGACAAGTTGAAATATTATATATCATAATATATGATTCATTGTGTAATTTAAGTCAAATTTGTTAAATTTTAAGATTAATTAGATTAGAATTGCTTAAGAGTTCAAGTTACTGCTTTAGTTATGTTTAAATGTATGAAAACATATATTTTGAAGCTTAAAACATAGTTGAATGCTTTGAAGCAAGTTGGGATGACAAACGAAGCAAGATGAAGTTCTGCCAGTTCTATTACAACCACAACAAATCAATATTGCGGTTTCAATTAAGTATCGATATGTGAAAATTATATTAGTTTAAATGTGATATTATATTTGTTCATTTTTTTCAGCACAAATGCATTTGCATCACGTGGAGAGACATTTAATAATATATGTTGGGTTTCGAAAACAACTATATATCCAAAAAAACCACTGCTGTAGTTTCAATGGCAGCACAAATGTGTCATACATTTCAAACCGTCTGATCGAATTTAGAAAGCCGGATTTAACTGAAGAGGTTGATTTTATTTTTCCCGCATCAGCGAATATCCTGTCATCTATTCCTAAATCCTATAGCAAAATGTGATATACTTTCAATTAGAGCAGCTGATGGGAATCCCAGTCGATACATATTACATATTATCTAATTAAAGACATATATATGCGTGGAAATAACTGAATTATTGAACACTTGTGGTATGATCCTTAAATTTGCCTATCATTTGAGTCTTGCGTGCTTATCTGCTTTCTCTCTATCTTCTAATTTTTATTATTATTTTTAAATTATTTTCGTAGTTGTGTCATTGTGTGACGAGAGTTGTTGCTTCATCATCAAAATGTCCAACTTTCTAGATCTTAATTTCTTACTTCATGATGTATCTTTTCTCCGTTTCTTTTCCTTGTTCAAAAGGGAAAGGAAAAAAAAAATGCGAGCTCATCTAATTTGTCTCTTGCACGTTAGAATATGATGTGAACTTGAAAACTCTACTTAGTTCCAAAGAGCAATGTGATCTTGAACTCCTGGTGCATTTTGTGTATTTCCGATCGATTCATTCGTGCAAATGAAAATATCGGAGCGACTCCTTTAACTCTTAACGAGCCTTCTTTTCAGTCTCTTCGTCTCTATTTTTTTTTTTTTTGGACAAACCCTAGCAGCTAGCACTCATGTCCGATAACTGTAATTGAGACGCGATATTTGCAGTCCCCACAGTCGCCGCCGCCGCCGCCGCCTCAGCACCAGCGGTGGGCCACCACCCCCTTGTCTTCCTCTCTTCCTGGACACCAATGCAGCTTCTCCTTTGTCACAAGCGAAAAGTGAAATGAAGAAGATTGGAGCTGATACAGATAGCAAGGGTAAACTAGCCGTTAAATAAGAAGAAAGAAGAAACAGGCCAATTAAATGGACTGGGTTTTAAAACATTCTGAGGAGAATTAAAAAAAATAGAATAATAGAATTTGTAAAGAGGAGAAATGAGAGAAATGAATTGTATTGATGTTGTGTGTTGATTACAAATACAAAGGTCTATTTATAGTCTTTGTTCAACTATTAATCTAAACATCTCCAATTCTAACCTCCTCTAATATCTCATATCCTTATTACATTGATAATAAACTACATAATTTGCACCTAACAATATCTCCAACCTATATTCCTAACATCCCCCCTCAAGCTCATCGTGCGGTACGCATGTTGAGCTTGCCTTGCAAATGCCTTGATAGCACAATCTTGAATCGCCAAATTGTATATTGAGTCTCCAAGAAGAAAGAGAGAATGAGCTCTTTTGGCTCAAGATGTGTTCATAGAAGCTCGTTTGAGTCTTCTTGAACAAAAACAAAAGAATTTCAATGGCTCTTTTGGCTCATTGATTCATTTGCTCATTGGCTCTTTTGGCTTAATGAAACTTGAAAAAAAAAAAGAAGAGTGGAGCTCATTTCAAATTGGCTTCAATTTGTAATTTGAATTGAATTGGGGATGTTTCTGAAAAATGAATTGAATTTTGTTCTGAAGAATTCTCGATCAGAGGATGGAAGCCTTTCTTCTCTGTGGCCCTGGTGCATTTGTCAGGGTGGGCTTTATTCTTCTCTTTTTCTTTTTCTTTTTGTCACCGAACAGTATCTCCAACCTATATTTCTAACATAGAAGCAGATTCATCGGGCCCCTTTGAAATTGGAATTCAAATTCAAAATGCATTGCTTTGAGAATCGATAGCTTGCAGTTGCGATGGAGACTTGGAGGCAGGCGTCGCGCGCTGCAGTGGAGAGAGAAAGACAACGACGAGAGTGGAGAGAGAGAAGAAGAGGGAAGTGCCGCTGTTGCCACCAAGTACGGCTGAATCCGAATCCTCTGCGAAACTTTTTTGTTCCGCAGAGGGGAGAACTTCCCATCCTAGCCCTCAGATGGGATCCAACGGAGGAGGCACGCAGACGCTGAGAGAGTTGCTTAAAAAAAAGAAAAAGTCGCGATTCACAGCTGCCGTCTAAAATCATTACGCAAACTCTTCATCTCCAGTTCGTCTCCATTACACAAACTCTTCGTCTCCAGACCTTTTTCCCGCTAAACCATTCTTGTCTCCATTTCGCGAAGGGAAGTGCGAGTGTTGCGTTGTATATACTCAATCATACTATGAGGGAACTTCCCTTCTTGCCACTTGGACGGTCTCCAGACACTTCCCCTTTGCGTTGTAAAATGAGGGAACTTCCCTTCTTGCCTCCACGACAATCTTCTTGTCTCTCCTCTCTTGCTCGATAAGAACGACACCTGGTATCGTCTGCCTTCGTCGATCTCTCTCTCTTTCACAAGTGTTTGGAAAAAAAGAAATAAGGCGAGAGGAAAATAATTCAGCCAATAATGAGTTCGTCTGGGGCAGTTTTCGGGCAGGGCAATTTTTTTTCAAGCAATTTCTGTAAGAAATTTGCTTCTGAACCGTTGGATTCCATCTAAGGGTCAGGATTGGAAGTTCTCCCCTCTGCGGAACAAAAAAGTTCCGCAGAGGATTCAGATTCAGTACGTCTTGGCTACTCGACTCAGAGAAAATATCATGAGATACGGTTCACGTGGCCTGGGTGTACGGAGCAGAAGCTGAGGCCTGAGGATCAGTAATTTTTATAATGAGTTACATTGGGCTGGACCTAGGTGAAGAAATATTTTCTGGGTGATGCTAACAGTCTTGCGTCTTCGTTAGAAGACAAAATCAATTAATATTCTGCTTTGCTTATTTTTGTTCTTTCTGTCCGCTCTGTCTGCTTTTCTGCATTGTTTTTATATTTAAATTTTTAACATTAGTGTTATGTCAGTCAATGTCGTTTTCAAGTCTTTATATTACTGCAAGTATTTATTTTTTTGTTGCAAGTTTTTAATTTTTGTTGCAAGTTTTTATATTAGAAATTTTGCAGTTATTTTTCAGCAAATTTAAATATACAGACTTGCATGCAACAATATATAGACTTTAATATTCTAATATAAAGACTTGCAATTTTTGCATCTGCTCCAGTTTTGCTCTGTTTTGTCTGCTATGTCTGTTATGTCTGCTTCCTTATATGTCTTTATATTTAGGACTAAATTATTTATATTACTGCAAGTCTTGATTTTTTTGCTGTAAGTCTTTGTATTAGAAAATTTTGCAGCAAATTTAAATATGAAGACTTGCAGACAACAATATAGATTTTATTATTCTAATATAAAATTGCAACAATTATGCTGCAAGTCTTTATATTAGAAATTTTGCAGCAGTTTTATTGCAAATTTAATATAAAAACTTTAAACCTAAATATAAAGACACGTTGTGAAACAGACAGAACGAACAGAGCAGAGCATTAATTGTTTTGTCTTCTAATAGAAGAAATGTAAGAGGGACGATTAAAAGAGGAATATTATATTTATTCATATCTTTTAACGGTTATAATTTTTCAATCCAACAGTTGAAAATATTTGACATGGGAAGATAAAAAGTAAGTCTCAAATAAAAGGAGTAGAGATATTGAAATATTGGGGTGACGGTGACCCATGCGATTGAGTAAAAACTATACTGCGGCAAAAAAAGAGTTCATAGGTTATATGATTTCCGACTTTAAATTTGTACCTTAACTCAGGGGGAGCCAACAAATTTTTTAATGAATGTTAGACACTATATTAATATAAATATCAATACAATAATGAAATCAAAATTTGTTAATTCAAAATTATGAAGTCCGCGATAGAATAATGTTATCTTTTTTATTAAATTTCTTAACAGCAATATAAATTCAACACTAAAAAAATAATGTATATATGAATATGTTTTTAATATGGGGACATTGAACTCATTCTCCCCATCTATAAAAATAACATCTATAACTCTGGTTTTATATAAGAATAACATCTATAACTCTGGTTTTAAATCTTTGACAGCAATAATTCTTTTTTTTTAATCATGTTCATATGTGTTATCTGGACGCGTGTATTCAAACTATGCGTTCAGTAGTATTATCTGAATACTGCATTTAGACTCTGAATTCATAGTTGCAACCTTACTAAGAAATTTTTTGACTGAAAATTTGAATTTCTGAACGCATAAATTCAAATAATACACGTGAACCTAAAAAAAGAGTCATCGTTGTCACAGATTGATGCTCCGTTATAAATGTTATTTTTATATTTTTCAAGATCAAGGCAAAAAAAATTCAATCCGCCAACGCCTGAGCCTTACCCGACTATGATTTTTTTTTTTTGGATATTTTTTGATATATTAGAGGCTAATACGACATTCAATCTTAAAAAATGTTAAACCTTTTTTAAGCCGATCATAAATTGATGCTCCGTTCTCACATACACGTTTATTGGTGAATTTATAAAGTACATCTCGAAGATGGATATTTTGTTGTTGGATATTTGAAAATTGAGATAATCTTGTCATTAATAAAGTTTTATTTTTCTTGGATGATCCAAATCAGGCATGATAATTTGTGAAGTTTCAAGATGTTGACCTCATAGTCTCATACATCCTTAGACGATAATGACATAAATCTTTAACGAACATGTTTTCTCCCGCAATTTTATTCGACTCATGAATATCTTTGAACAAAAAATACCAAAGAGAAATACTATAGAGATGTGTTTAATCTCCTAATATTATTTTAGTTACTACTGTTTGTTCATAAAAAAAGGTTGAACAAAAAAAGGCAAGAGACAAATGGTCAGGTGGAACTTGCTACTACCAAAATCTTCCATTATCACTGATCCTTCACATTTTATATCTTTTGATAAAATAATTTAATGAAACAACCATGTTTTTCTCACAATTTATGCTTACAATATTTCAAAAGTAATCCTTGAAAACGTGAAAAAACTCTAGATTTCAACTAGATACAAATACTATTTTTTTATATAACATTGTAATTGATCTGTTCAACATATTTTTTTCCACCAACAAAAGGACTCTTTTGAAATATCGTGATTATGTAGGACAAAATGAAGTATGAATTTTACCCTATTAGTTATTACTAAGATGAACAGCATCCGGCCGCCTTAACCTCCGACACATCATCCTTGGTACCTACATTAATAGTCTTACCCTTCGGTGGAGCTGATGGGTCAACACCGATATCAAGCGCCTTGCGGCTAACCACATGGTATATTTGTGTAAGCACCTCAGTGAAAGCTGTCTCCACATTCAACGCCTCCAGAGCAGATGTCTCCATGAAGAATGTGTTGTGGGTCTCTGCGAATTGCTTTGCATCCTCAACTGAGACTGCACGGAGATGGCGCAGGTCGGCCTTATTGCCTACCAGCATCACAACAATGTTCTGCTCAGTGTGGTCCCGTAGCTCCCTCAGCCACCGTTCGACATTCTCGAATGTGATATGGCGGGTCACATCATAGACTACAAGAGCACCGACTGTCCCACGATAGTACGCACTTGTGATCGCACGGTACCTGATTTAGAGGAAAGCGAATTTCAAGTAAGCACGTGTAAAACATCAGAAATTATATAATAAATCGAATGTCTCATAGTTATAGGTGTCTACTCAAACCAATTAACAAGATATGTGCTTGTAAGTCATAACTAGCGTGGCAATCCTTCTTGTCAGTTTTTTTTATTCAAGGCTTCTGTTTGTTTTTTCACTGAAAGTTTAAAAGCCTGAATTAAGATCAAAACGTATTTACTGGTAAATCTTCAATGTCTCAACAGGTTCAAAACTGAATAGAAGCTGCAAGGTGCTTATTAAAGCATCAAGTGTTGATTAAAGTTGCAACCGGAATGAAAAAGATATGTGACTTGTGTTTTTCTAACAAAACCCAATATACAAGTTGTTAATTATCTGGAACTTATATGCGTTTTTAGTTTTCTTGTTGCCGATGTAGACCTTGTATATCAGTTGCAATTATAAAATGAGCTCAAAAAGATGCAACCCGTTTAAGTATATACAATCATATATTTATTTAACATATTTACAATTAATGTCAAATAAGATAGATGTTACGTACAGATCCCCTATTATCAAGTATAGCATATTCATAACTATGTTAAGAGTAATGCTCCAGCAATTGTAAATTTAACCTCTGTTTCTTGTTTTGAAAATATATTGTTCATTCAAATTGGCGTCATACAGCATTGACGCCTAAAGCAAAAATTTCCAGATGAAAATTAACAAATTTTATCAACTACTTAGTTTCTATACCCATATGCACGCTGTTGGCATACAAGAAGTCATTCAATAATTTCAAAGCATAACTCTTTTACAATATCAATTTATTTGTTGGTTCATCTTTCTAAAACAATCGGAGGAGAAATGCTTACATATGCAAATTGGCACTGGTAATCTGATTATGACAGACTTGCTTACATAAATAATCTGGTTTATGGCAAAAACTCGGATTTTGGATACAAAAAAATTAACAGTTGAGGCATGTTCGATCAATCATCCTTGTGAAAAGTATTCCGGTGTTGTTAGCTTGTATTGAGTAATCGACTCATGGAAAAAATTATCAACATTTCAATTAGATGACATCACGCATCTAATTAAAAAATCGAAAACATATAGCATATATAGTGATTGAATAAATTTGATACCTTGATAAATAAAGAAACGAACCAAAAGGGTTGAAAACTTGAAATTGTATATATACCTTTCCTGGCCAGCGGTATCCCAAACCTGAGCCTTGATGACCTTATCATCAACTCTGATGCTCCGAGTGGCGAACTCGACCCCGATCGTGGACCTGGACTCGATGCTGAACTCGTTGCGGGAGAAGCGAGACAAGAGATTCGTCTTCCCCACACCCGAATCTCCTATCAGAACCACCTTGAACAGATAATCGTAATCTTCGTCTTCTCTATACGCCATGCTCTCTCTCTCTAATCCCTTCTTTTTCTTTTCTTATTTGGGATTATTTCTTTCTCTGCTTTGATTGTGCAAAGAGAGGAAAAGAGATCAATGAGAGAGAGAGAGAGAGAGAGAGAGAGAGAGGTGGGATGAACGTCGGCTGTTTTTAGACAGAAAATAAATGCTTGGCGTAGACCTGGTTCATGATGGCACGAATATATAACGCCTATTTTAAAGGGGTTTCTGATTCGACTACCCAATGTGCACGGTGCACCCACCTCCTCCTCTCAAGTATCAAGGGAATATTTGCCTATTTGGTTGGTTGAATGCTTGAATTGAGTCATACCTGCATGTCTCTTACCAGGTCGCCACTGTGATTTGGTCAAACTTTCCAATAATATGTCTCTTATCAACTATATATATTTCCATCGTCATTTCATCATCAATCCGTGAAACCATGTTTTCTTTCGTTTCTTCCTCATGAAAGAGCTTAAAGATTTGAAATCTGTATTTTCAGCTCGTATCTGAATGGAATTATATTACATAACGGTACAATTTTTAATTGGTCAAATATGAGTCTATGCTATAGTATATAAATGAAACAGGCTAACATGGACTTTTAAAACATTGCTCTTGTATTATACAAATGGTGACGGTGCGTCGGAACTGAAGTATCGATGATCTGTCCAATATCCAACTTGGAAATCTGATCAATTTGACATTTTAATGAGAGAAATTAGTATATAATTTGACATTTCCTAAAAAATTCTATTTTAATAGTAATATCGGAATTATTTTTTTCTTTTATCTTAGAAGATGCTTATATTATTTGAATGATTGAATTTGTCTCATTCATCATTATTAGTCTGACTTTATCACTGTATTCGTGACATCAGAAACAAACTCTGCAAAGCAAATACTGTTGGAAAAAATAATTCATTTGATTTGTCGATTTGTAAAATAAATTTGAGTTTCACTGTCTTTTACGAGAACTTGCAGGTATTGTTTTGATAACGAATGTATAGCTAGTCGTGATTTTTTCTAAACATAAAAAAAACAAAGAAAAAGAGTTGCATATAAAAAATTATGGCCGTTAGAATGAAGACATGTTAAGTCTATTCAGTGAGGCGTCATGACACTCCAGGCAACGGTGTGACGGGTCGGAAGATCCAAGATCGAAGTTGCGCATGAGCCAAAAGTTTAAGGCACCCACCGCGGTGACGGGTCCAGCCAACGACATGTTGCTCAACCCACTTACCCACCTGTCATGACGCTAAATGCCAGCGACATGACAAATCAAAGATTCTCAACAGTCATGCATGACACTTGATTTGACCAACGTGACGGGTGGAGCTTCCCGAGCAAATATGAATCTGTTCTCTATATATTCTTATGCGAACTTTCGAGAATAGGACAAGAAAATATTGTGCAAGCATTCAAGCAATTCAAGAGAGCTGAAACCTTCTTTCTCAAGCATTCAAGACATCTATTAGCCATTAATGAAAGCTTGGAGTGATCCTAGAATGACTAATTCTCTAATTCTCGATTTGAGTTGTGATTTAGATCCACGTGTGATCTTGTTTGAGTTTCGTGTGTAATCTCACTTGTTTTGTTTAGATCCATAGAGGATCATTTCTTGTATTTGATCTTGCTTTTCTTTGATGAATGAAGTGAGGAATAAAGCTTGTGTTAGAATGTTAATCTTGTAAACACTTATTATTTAGTGAAATCGACCTCGGTGGTGATACTGGATGTTTTCGTGAATGTAGGCAAGCTCAACAACTAAACCGCGTTATATCTTGTGTTCAATTTCTCTAACTGTTACTCTCATTACTTTTTTTTGTTTGATTTGAGCTAGTAAGTACACCATTTATAAATTGTGAATTACTAAAAAAAATTATTGATTACTGAATTAATTTGTTTGCTTTCACACTTGTATTCAAGTTGAACTGATTATTTTTTCTTATCCTAGAGACCTTGCATTTTACAAACACCACATGCTGCATTCATTCAAGTTTATTCTTGCCTCTTATAACCCTCATATTACTAATTTGAAGTAATCATGTATACAAATAAGACAAATATATTTTCAAAAAAACGCAAAATTTAGTGTATTTTTAGTGAAAATGGACTTTTAATGATATTTTAATGCATTTTAGTGAATTTATGCTCGGACTTGATCTCAACCTCGGTGTCCAAACCTAGTTATGTCCGGGCTTAATTAAGCTCTGAATTTGCCCTGTGTACTGGTATAAATATTGGGAAAGATTGGGAATTCAAGTAACTTATTTTTACATGATGATTATTGTTTTATTGTATTTATAAATTAATTTATTATTTTGTATTGCGGGATCAAGGAAGAGTTATAATGATTAGTAACTTTTAATAATAATTTAGTACTCGACTTTAAAATGTTTAATCATAAATAAGTCCAATATTGGATATATGTTAAACATTATTTGATATGATTTTCTTAAGAACAAATACAATGTTGTGGTTTAATAAAAAAAAATAGTTACTCTCCCCCTTCTAGTGTAAAATCTTTTCAATTTTTTCCTGTAAAAAAATCTTCTCAATTTTAATTAAAAAAAATGAATTGGACTCTGAGTTGCTTACTTTGATATGCCGTGGAAATGTGCAAACTGGAGACACGAATGGATCCACTTCAAAATTCCAACCAAGCGCAGCTGGAGTGGCAAACATCGTACGACCTAGTCTTGGAGCAATCAAAATGTTATCCAATTATGAAACGGTCATAATTGTAATTACGAAAAGGAAGAACCTGAGCTTTTTGGACTTTGGAGAATAGGTCAGAAAGCTATTATTCTTGAATGGACCCGGAGCATAGACCTTAATTGGTCGGATAGAAGTTCAAAAACCAATTTGTAATTTTTAAGAGATGTTTAAAGACTACCTTAATTTTGAAAATTTAAGAACCAAATTGTCTTAAATAAACGGTTAAAAGAAAACTTATAGTTGTTTGAGAAAGTTTGAGGATAGGAAAGTGAAATGTTCTTATTTTGTGTGCTATTAAAATAAATAATTGTCTTTAACAAGGCCACCGTTGTTAAAATAAGTCTCAATTTTTTTTTTCTTTAAAGATATAAGATCTATATTAAAAAATAATAGCGTGACAATTCCAACTTGTTCCATTCAATTTTAGCTACTTTGTGATAATTGTGCAACATTTTATTTCATTTGGGGATAAAGAGAGAACTCAAATTCTTTCAACTGTGAATATTTATGTATTCAATTATTCATAAATGGAGTCCGCATTTCCGGTCAAAGTTGTGATGGCTGCTTTCTACCACGTTAAATTCGTGTGATCGGATTAAATTTTAACAGCTTAGATTTTATACAGTACATAAAATGTATATTATAATATGAGCATGGCCAAAATAATATGCATAGTACACTCCATTTCGTACTATGCGGTCATTTATATTTAATTTGATCATTAAATTGATATTTAAATTGCTCAATAAATTCTTCGTATCAAAATCTTTTAGAAAATAAAATTTTGTAATTTTTAGAGCTTTATTTCTATTTTTTAAATATTTTTTAAAAACAGCCGAGAAATGACACTTTTGTAGTATTAAATCTGGACTGTTTTTAAAAAATATTTAAAAAATAACAAGAAAGCTCTAAAAATCACGAAATTTGATTTCCTACAATATTTTCATGTGAAGAATTTATTGAGCAACTTAAATCTCAATTTATTGACCTATATTTATATCATAGTACAAAATGAAGTGTACTATGCATATTATTTTAGTCATGCTCTTATAATATTATTTTTTTGTATATGTTATTGATTCAATGACATCTTGATGTCATTGACTACTAATGAGTAATGACCAATAAAAATCAATTATTGTTGAATTTCAAACATCCGATTTTTCTCACTGAAAACCTTATCCTTAAATAAAAACAAATACTCATGCTCGCAGTAGTTAATTGAAAGCACCTCTTTTTTGTTTATTCCTTTCATCCTTTTGTAAACGGTACAAAATAGGTACATCTCAATCTTTTTCCCTCATAATTGTTGGAATATTAATTTGTCCGTGAATTGGGACAACTGATCAGTTCATATGCCGTTAAAAATGAAACACACAATTGGCTGTTAGATTTTCTTGTTGGTATTTAATTTCTTTTAATTGAGAGGTGCAATTAAAATGAAAAAGATTGAAGCAACGACTAATTCCAGGTCGATTTTCTTTTATCTTTTTTTTTTTGGCATTTTTGGTTGTTGCACATGTCGAGACCAAGTCAACAACATGCTTATATGCGGTGCGAAGTATGAGTACACTTGGTTTTTTGAAAGAAAAAGCTAAAAATCAGGTAAACAAGATTATCAGATTTTTAATTTTAATAATGTGACCCCCATGATTAAGCATAATTCGGTTAAAAATTTTGTATTACAATATATGTCTTTTGATGTAAAACGCCATGACACAAACTATTAATGCATTAGTTGGGCACAAATTGAACTGATTCCACTTGTATCAGTATTCTTTGCATATTAAAATCACTATATACTCTGAGTATCTTAATTTGAATCATCGAATTATAGATTGACGTTCGATCGTTACTGATATGAATCAAGAGCGAGATCATTGATTTTAAATCTGACGATTCAAATTAAAAATATGCACTCTGTGTAACGATTTTGACACGCAAAGGATATCTTTCTGATCCCACCCGCTGATATATAATATTGCACCGACGCACCAATGTCAACCTTACACAAACTTACTTGATGATGCTAAACTATGTTATGAGTCACTAATTTGAGCAAACAAAAACAACTCAAGCTTATGAGCACAAAATTTCAGCAATCTATCATCACTTAATTACCCAAAATGTAGTTACCATATTATTTATAAATATCATTCCAAACTCAGAGTCTCAGAGTATACTTCATAAGAAACATCTTGAATTATCTCCATATTCCCCTAAAAAATGCTCATAATCATTTCTTTCTCCTGACCAGATATTGATTAGATTTTAATACATATACATTAATTAATACATAGAGATTGAAAAGAAAGATTTCCCCTCGCAGTAAAAGTTTCTTTATTTCTAGCCAACCAAATTAATACTCCATACAGAATCACACAAAATATATATTTGACAAGATTTCCTTGAAGCAGAGTCCAAACTATTAAAACTAACCCAAAGATCAGAAATGAAGTTAACTCATTAATGGTCAGGTTGGGGGCTCAACCTTCTCTAACAACTTTCCAGAATTGAAAATTCATATTGCAAAATTTGAAAAACAGATGTCTGCTAAAGATACTTGTAAATGGCACATTATATGCTCCAATTGTAATGTGATACCTCCATAATTTAAGAACTAATACATTTAGTGCCTGTTCTGAATAGCACGGATTTGATGGGAACAAATGAAAATTTCTATCCTAGCTTCTTGTTAATTTTCCTTGAAGTGTTCGGTACCTATCTTTTCCCAAATAGATGGGTTCACTTTTCCACTGAAACAATGAAATTCAATACAAAATCGATGAGAAATCAAACATTCACTCGACATAATTTTAATTTTTCCAATCACATTATGGGAAGCTAAAAGTTGATATTGAGGCATATTTTCAATTCATTTTCGTTCCCACAAAACTTTTGTCGCCGAACACCTCCTTATTGTGTATAAAGTATGACCTCTTAATATCCTAACCAAAGATACAGTTTCTTCAATAAAAAAAGAGGTGAGATCACTTGATAGTGTTTATTTTAACAATCTTGATAATAAAATTAAAAAAAATTATAGATACATTGCCAAATTTATAAAATTAAGTAAAAGCTACGGTGCTCCTAGGAGCATGATGCGTGAGTTTTTGTTCAAGTGATAAGTTCTAATATATTCAATTCGGTTGCAAGTACATAATCTTGTCGTGTAATGGTTTGGTTTTTGGAGTTTTAATCTAAACTAAACTAAAGTAAAATCACACAAGTTTTGGAAATAAAAAAGATGTGAGACTTAGGGTTCCTAGAGTTTACTATCTACTTTGTTGACATCGACTTGAGTTAATAAATTATTGTTTTGTATTGTTAAGACACTATTCACAAGTTTTGGTATTAAGTGATATCTCTATATAAACATCGTATCTAAACTAGAATAATTTTTTTTCTATCGGTACTTGACCATCCTGACCTAAATTCATTAAGATCTAATTGCTCTAATTAACTTAAACAATTACAATTCACCTCTCGATACTTGATATAATTCTTCAAATTAATTAGGTTAAACCTATAGGTAACAATCGTTATGTTCCGATACTTAGATTATTATCTACATTCTTACTTATTAACGAGATCTAACAATTCAATTTTTCATTACAATAATTAAATTCTAAGTTATGCGGTTTGATCAAGATCACAATCAATTGAAACAAAGACATGCCATATATAAAACAATCAAGTAAGATGAAATAAAACAAAATAAGATGCAACAAAATTTTAAGTAATCTCTAGAAAACCTAAAGCGAACTAGCCCAACATGACTAGATACATACAATCAAGTACATAATTTTCTAAAAGAAAGTAAAAGAAACAAAGAAGAAATAAACCAAGATGAAGATGGTCATGAAATGCACTAAAGCCTCCTTCTTCTTCTTCTTCTTGTTCTTCTCTCTCTAGACTCTCTCTTTTCTTTTCTAAAAATATGCAATGGAAAAACCTTCTAAACTTATTCTGGAGTCCCCTATATATACTAAAGTCCAAAGTCCCAAAATAACCACTCAAAAATATCTAAAAATGGCAGAATAACTGTCCTACCGACTCTGATTATGGTCGTAACCAATGTGATTACGACTGTAGTCAGAGGAAAAACCGTCTTTTGAGTTGGTTTCTGTGTTATGTCTACGAAGGTTACGGTCGTAGTCAGGGGTGACTACGATTGTAATGGCCTCTAAAATCCAGATTTTTGGCTATGTATCAAAATGTATGCTCTCTGGAAGATGAGGGTTACAACTGTAACCAGTGTGGCAACTATCGTAATGGTCGAAGTTCTGCAGAATGCGTCTAAGTCCCGAAAAGGTGCCTCTCTGGAAGGTGGTGACTATAGCCGTACCCAAGGAGGCTACGATCGTAGTCAAGATACATAGCTTTCTGACTTAGGATGGGGACTTGACTACGACCGTAATAAAAGTGATTACGACCGTAATCAAGTCTACTTATTGTGTACTTCTTCCGCTTTTGCTCCGAATCGTCCAGATTGGATCTCATATGCTTTCATTACATGTTTCTAGCATTACAAAACATTTCTAGGACAATAAATTAAACTTGGACTAAAACTCGACTAATTAAACCTAAAATTACCGAACTTTGGCTTGTTTTACCGATCAATGCTTACTACGCAAGAAATTACGGGCGTTCGATCTGTACAGGGCGATAGTAGATTCGGACCCTAAGGGAGAGTATAAAAAGTAGGCGACCGCAATGAAAGTGAAACCTTCCGATTGGTAAGCAGACAGACAAGTGCAATTGTAGTCAGTGACAGAGCCACATGCAACCAGGGGTCAGCTGCACCCCACTGGAAATTATTTTATTTTTAAAAAATGGAGATGTATTAGGATTTTTTTTTAAATGATCATGTATTTGAATTATTTTCCAAAATGACCATATGTTTGATTTTTTTTAAGAATATTATCATTTCAAATCCCCTAAAAAATATCGTAAATCTTGAACTTCTCTGATGAAAATCCTGAATCCGTCCCTGATTGCAACCTCTTTCGTGTTGCACTGCACTGCATTGCATCCACATCTCTCTCTCCCTTTTCTTTTACACGCCTCATCTCCTTTGTTCATTCATGTAATTAGGGATGTAAACGGGTCAGAAATAGATAAAAATTGTCTTACTGTATCCTTATTCGTTAATTTTTTTTTATACAGATACAAATTCAGATAATCTCAGATTCAGAAATAGATCGGATATTAATCGGATGACAAATACAGATCGAATATCGAACGGATAAGGATACGAAAATAATATAATTCGGATAATTAGAAAAATCTTGATTTGCTTTATGTTTATCAAAATGCATCAATGAATTATAAAAAAATATGATACATAAACACAAATTAGATCTAAAATTAATTAGATTTGTAATCTACATACAAAATTCAATAAAACATATATATAATAGACATTTTTTTATTACGAATTCGAATACAATCATATAATATCATAAACGAATATCTTGAATAATTTCGAATACTATTAGATAATTGCTAAACGATCAAATACGAATAGATGATAACCAAATCGTATCTTTATCCGTTAAATTTTTTCAGATATAAATACAAATAAGAATATTTTAGAATACAAATACAAATCATTCTTGTTATTTTTCAAATACAAATTCGGATAAAATCTGATGAGTTTACGCTCCTACTCCTACTCCTACATAATAATGTAATCATGCTACAACTAACCCATACTCTTGGATCGTCTGCAACCAATTATAATCATATATATGTGAGCCTTTTCTACATTATTATTTATTTTGTCAACTATATATTCTGTCTCGTAAGTCGTAACCAAATTATAGAATACCAACACAGTACTACTGTACTATATATCAAATAGTAAAAGGAACAGTAGATTGTAAATAGATTTTTTTAATATTAGAAATATAATAAATAAATTATAAATAAATAAAAGATTGATACAAAAGCGTAAAAAATATAATAAGCCGAGCTTGCGAACACCGACCTTTTGAAAAGATTCAAAAAGCCGATGTTCACAATATCGGCCTATTTGGTTTTGCTATTTTCCCAACCCAAACAGCCTGTAACTCGTTAGATTTTTTTATTAATAAAAATATTATTAATTTAATCCATGAATTAGATTATATTGAGATAATTTTTCTAACAACTTCGACAGCGCTCGTCGAGATCGTAATTAATTTTTTTTATCATCGCAAGCCATGAAGCTGTAGATATTCGAGTCTACTTCCACCGCGTCGAGTCTGATTTGTAATTAGAGAAACAAGCGACTAAGAATTGATTCCAACGCAAACTCATGATAAAAATTACTAATTAAGACATAAGTTGATATAGAGCAAAATTTTAGATGCACATTCATCCGACTGCAAATCAGACTCGACAAGATTGAAGTAGACTCGAATATCTACAACTCGATGCCTTGCGACGATAAAAAAAACTAATTACATTCCCTACGAGCGCAACTGAAGTTGCTACAAAAAAATATTAAGTATGATTAGCATTTTTTCTATAAACTTCAGCTACGCTCGTCGGGCCGTAATTAAGTTCTTTTTATCGTCGCAAGTCATCGAGTTGTAGATATCTGAGTCTACTTACACCGCGTCGAGTCTGATTTGCGATCGGAGAAACGAGCGATTCAAATTTGTCTCCATGTTCAACTTATGTCTTAATTAGTAATTTTTTATAATGAGTTTGCGTCAGAATGAATTCTGAGTCGCTCGTTTCTCCGATTGCAAATTGGACTTGACGCGGTGGAAGTATACTCGAATACCTACAGTTCGATGGCTTGCGATGATAAAAAAAATTTAATTACGATCCCGACGAGTGCTGTCGAAACTATTAGAAAAATTACCTCAATATATTCTAATTCATGAATTAAAATAATAATATTTTTATTAATAATATACTCGTTGTGGACTTGGAGCTCTTTGGTTTGGGGAATCAACAAAACCAAATAGGTTTGTATTGCTAATACCGATCTTTTGAATTTCAAAAGGCCCGAATTGCGAAAGGTTGGTGTTCGCAATTCCGACTTATTTTATTTTTTGCATTTTTTATCAAATTTTTTATTTATGATATTTCTAATTTAAAAAAAATCGGTAAATGACCGACCACTTTGTCATCTCATTTTGATTCCCTCTACGTCATATTTTTTAAAACCACTTGTACGGTACTATGGTTAAGATAAAAGCAGAAAATTAACATATTGATGCAAGGCCCGTGGGCCGTGGGCCGTGGGCTTCTACAATTTTTGGTTTGTGAAGATTTCACATTTTTAATCTGAACAAACACATCCGAGTTATACTCTCGAACACACTGATCCTCCAACAACTAATTTACAATTTCAACTTTAATTTTAATTAATTAAGAAATGACCATAATATTTGTGAATGTTTATAGTTTATTATTTAGGATTTTATGTTTTTGTATACTTCTAGTTCGCCAAAAATTAGTAACTTTAAAGAGAAAATATAGGCGCTTAATTCAATGTTCATATAATTTTTAACATGTAATTTGTAATTTAACTCTTTTTTATTGCAGAATAATTCTTTTTATTTCATTGAAAAATATAATTATAAATCAATAAAATTAATAAAATGATTTTACTTGCATATAAAAATCAAATATAACAAAGTCATAAAAATTATATTAGTTTAATATATTTATAAGATTGCAAAATATTATGATTTGTAAAGTAAATAACGAACACTAAATTTACTAACATTGAAATATAATCAGCCCTGAATAAATTAAATGAGTCATGCAAATATAAGTGAGATAGAAAATATTTCATGTTTATTTATGAACACATAGTTAACTATTGACATTATAAAATTATAAACTTTCCGCATATTAGAATGCATAAAATTTAAATATTCAACATATTAAATTCAAACATCAATCAAAATTGAGTATTAATTAGATGGTAAATGAGTTGCACGCTCAAGGTTATTGTGATTCAGAAGGATGTTTGTCCAAATTACACAAGAACCAACTTGTAATATATATACCAAAAGTTCCATAATCTTACATGACATTACTCTAACAAATAATGATATTTCTTGAAGAGCTAGCAGTGAACCTAAAAAATCTTTGCCATGTCCCAATATCAATATATTTATCTGTGTATTATTTTTCCTCTTTTATTTTTATCTTTCTTGTTGTCTTTTTGTTTTATAATTTAAAAGATGTGTTTGGCGTATTAAATATGTAGCATAACTCTTAAAAAATGTAATTACATTTCTTTTTTTTTCAATTGTCGTATGGTTGATTGTGTTGTTTATTAGTGTATATTTTTAGTGTTTCAAAAATTAGTTATGTATTTATTAATAATCTGATCTCACTATAAATTAATTTACTATATATTAATTGGTTTATTTTCAAAATTAGTGTTTTCTTTAGCAAATTTTTCAAGAGTTAAGTTTGCAAAACTGCCCTACAATTAAATCTATATAGAAAATTAAGTTTCAAAACTTCTCATCCATATCACATTATTGCTTCCATCAAATGATTTTTGCTTATAGCCTCATTTTTTTATTAAAATAAAAATTAAATATTTCTCTTTATGGATTTTTAGGGAGGTTTTTCGAACTGAGCCCGGAAAGACTACTTTAGAAACATAAATATAGAAAGGAATTAATCTTAGCATAAATAAATTAAATATCATCTACATTCACATGTACGTACGTAGTTTATCCAGTTTTTATTTTTAATTAAGCGATTATGTTTTACCGAGAAAAATGGATTAATTTGTTCTGAAATTTCAATTTGCAATTATATATATATACAAGAATTCCATGGAGGCAAGGATATGTTTGGAACATATTTTATTTCAAGAGTTACGGATCTGCGAATTGAGAATTCAAGACTACTATATATAAATTGATTTGTCAACAAATTAAGAACGTTCTACATATATCTTATACTAGTTGGATAACAAGCTGCTCCGGTTCAATTTAGATTGACGAGCATACAATTAATGTAGCATATTCTTACAAAAAAGCTTCAAATAAAACTACGTAATTAAAGAAATGCGAACTACAAGCCATGCATCACAAAGCAGGACTTAAACCTCAGTGCTAAACCTGCAAATTAATAGATATATATTAAATTTAGAGAAGCTTTATAAATAGGTCCATGAAATATGTTTCTGATAGATGCTGGCTATATTTCAACTTTCAATCACATTCACATTTAATTTGAGGCTCTTTTACAATAATCAATATAGAGATTATCTTACAAATCAAGTTGAAGTTTATAGGGTGAAGTTATGGTGCTTGCGCATCTGGACCCACCGATGTGCATCGAGATTCGATGCGCACGAATCTTTATGAATTTCGATGCGCATCGGAGGGTCAAAATGCACAAGCACGGTGCATGCGTAAACACCATAGTTTTGTTGAAGTTTATAATAGTAGAGAGAGAGAGAGAGAGAGAGAGATCTAGAGACCAAAACAACGTAGTAGAAGGAACCATGCTGGAGAGGCTGGAGAGTGTTGTGGAATTCGTCTATCGGCACTGGGTAGCCTGAGGAATGTAAGAGGATGGCATTAGGACCGAACAATGACTTTACATTGAGAGGTGCCGTCGGCACTTCGCATGGCATCTCGTTTATAAACACCGTCAACCGGCTCACATCAGCATCACCTCCGCCTCTGTTATCTAAATCATCACATGCAATATATAACAAATCCAAATTAAGCGAGGTAGTTAGCAGAGTAAATGTAAAGGCACAATGCTTAGTATATGTTTATGGCATGCATTACAAACTGATCATTCTTAAAATGCATGCATGTAGAAAAAGCTTCAATGAATTGAAAATAATTAATCAGATATTAAGGGACAAAACCTGCAATGCAATCAAGTTATAGAATTACTTAGTATCCTTTGGACTTGATCAAGCCAGGGGAACTAAAGTAATAGTAAGAATGATTTCATGATGATGATGATAATTTAAGATCATAGCCACATTAATTATTCTCTTGAATTTAACTAATAGAGGTATCATTTGTAATGATCTTGAATTAATATGCATATACAAAAGACTTTTCATAATTAGGTCATACATTTTTTCTAGGTCACATTGAATTTCTGGATAGGTTTTCCTGGTATCTGATGTATTTCATAATAATAAATGTTTTCCAAAAGAAACGCTTTTTTTTTTTAAATTCATGAATGATACGGAGCTTTTACTATGGACAGTAAAACTATCAATAAATCACCAGTCAAAAAGCTAAAGAAACCCTAATTAAAACCGTTCAACGCATACCATAATGGTGCAACATGCTGCCATACTGTGCGAGGAAATCCAAGTCTAAGGGAGGCCTGGTAATAAATGGTTATGCAATCATTTTAAATCCATAAAATTGTTTTTAACCATATATTGTATGAACAGTGACTCCTGTACACACATATATATAATAATAACTACTCAGTCATTTTAACTTATGTGTATGATTTTGATTTTTCTTAAATAAAACCATGTACACGTCCAATCTAGGCAACAGCGCCAACTAATGGAGGAACCAGTGCCAGAACCAGATTTAAAAGTGTTGTGCTTGCTAGTAGCTGTATGGTAGGAGGTATGAAACCAGACTTAACTGCTGTCTGTGTACTGGTGGTCTGGTGCCATCCCTCTGCTTTGTTTTTTATTCTTTTTTTTTGTTTTTTTTGTGTGTGTATGTGTGTAAGCGTGTGTGGGATAATTGACCACACCATATATGCTCCTTTCTCTATCTTATCAACCATGTACAATGTTAAACAACCTCCTCGAGAACCTATAATTGACATGACCACTCAGCAAACCCTCATTTACTACTTATTAGATCCTCTTTTAATTTTGTGTCCCCTCCACTTGAACCTACAAAGCAGATATTTTTGTATCCCTTCTCTTTCATCATTGGTTACTTGAAACAATGGTGATTATGAAGTGCGAAGTTGTTAACAAATTAAAGCATTGATTTTATTGAAACTAATTAAATAAAGTTTGCATTCATGGACGAGGTGTTGAAGGCTAACCAGCAGACAGCAGTTGCCAACGGGTCTTTTCTCAAAAAAAGTTGCACTAAAGAAAATTTTCTACTGCTTTAATTGTATAATGACTCTGTGCATGACATGACTTCTAACAACATAATCTTTTTGTCATAAACTTTACCCTTCATGCATGATTAGATGTATATACAGTCGTCAGTACAAGGAACAAAACAACAGGTATCTCACATCAATCTTATCTCTCATGTCATTTTCTTTACTAAGACTTGTTTTACCATTTTGCTTTGTGGGATCCACTCATCCACATTTGACTCCTTTCAACCAAAGCCAAACTTGGAAGCTAGCATTATTACACGTTATTTTATGGGAAAGATTGATTGGAAGGAAGAACCATACATGGAGACAAGATGGAAAAGAAAGAACTAGAACATTTATTAACTGTCAAGTACATGCAACAAAAAAGAAGAAAGTGGGAAGAGGTAGTGTCCTATGGAATGCTATAACGCTTTCTGCAGTATTCAATTAATTTAATTTGGTAATTTAAGTGGAATGTTTAAAGCTGAAAATAATATATTTCCTTCAATTCATGTCATGCAAAATACATATATATATACATTTATGTCATGCAATGAAATACATAAATACAATAGATATATACATAAGTAAGTAAGAATCTATATTATGCTTACAATCATATCTCAAATTTCAAAATGCAAAAGATCGATCCGAACTATTGAAAATATTGTTCATACTAAAATCTACTTGTGAACCAAATTTTTTATTTTTTGAAATTTTTTTACTATTTTATCAGATGGATAGATGTTTAAATTAGAGGTATGTAAATTGTCAGATTACTCAATTTTTTACTATTCGATAGAATAGTAAAAAAATGAAAATAGATTTCCAAGTAGATTTGATTTTCAACGGTTCAGATAATTCATCTGCATTCTAAAATTCGAAATACGATCGCACGATAGAGTTACGTGCTTACATAAATATCATAGCCTACCTCAATTCGTACCAGTTCATTCTCTTTCTAAAGTATAAGATTATAGATCAAGAAATGAAATATCTAATAACTTGATATTTTTCATATGACTCTGAAGTCGCCGCTAATGGTTTGCAATATAATTGCTTTTAACCTCGTAACATTATTAAAATAATATCTAGTAGGAAAATATTTCCTTTATCTGAATAATACATACTTACATTTGTATAATGTACGACATATATACATGTTAGAATTAGAAAACTGATTCTCTTATTGGGTCAACAGAAGCCCCAATAAAGAAATAGTGAAATTAGGTGAAGAGAAAGATATAAAATGTTAAGATATTGAAACACACATCATGAGAATATGTAATTGTATTCGGAAATTAAAATCTAAATACAAAACCACGTACCTTGTATCATATTGAGTGGACAGGATACCACTGTTGTCGCAGCACAAGTAACATCAGCAGCTCCAGTTGCAGCAGGAACAGCTGCAGTAACTACACTATCAGCAGCAGTAGAGGCAACAACAGTGTCTGTGAGCTGAAAGCAACAATCACGCTGGAGCCCAATCTTCACATTCTCTCCTCCATTCTCTCTTGCAGAGAAATCTTTGTAACCCTCATGGTTCACAAAATCATTAGTTAAACCCAAATTGTGGCGCAACGCACCGTCACTGTTCTTACCTTTAAGCCCCACCTCTGCACCTGTAGCAGCACCATTATCCCCCATCGGCTCGTTCCATAGCCCTAATCCAATACTGGTAACTTGGTTTGGTGCAGTTATCAGACCAGTAAGCTCCGGTAGAGCAAAACAGTATCCATGAGGGTTTTGAAAGAAGATTGGCTCCGGAAGACCTGGGAGCTCAATTGCACTCTGAAAATTATTGCACATATTAACAGGCTCAGGAATGCTCATCCCTACATGCACCGGTTTTAAGGGTTTGCTTGAGCGGGATGACCTTTCTGATGAAGAGGAAGACGAGGAGGTCGGTGTCGTCATTGTGATTGGCATTGTCATACAGGTTGATGGAGAGGTCATAGAACTGGAGTTGCCAGAAGTATTGACATTGCCAAGAATGCCAATATTTGATGTGGCAATGCCAGTGGTGGGAGTGGAATTAATGCTGGTTCCCATTGAAGCACCAGAGCTTGCTCGTGTTGAAAGGAGGTGGCGGTGTTTGTTTTTGGTACGGGATTTGCGGTTTTGGAACCAGTAAAACACATTTGCATCTCCTAATTGACCGTACTGCTGGAGCTGGATGCGTATCTTGCGGATCTCTTCACGGGGTGGATTTACCATTCCCGAATTGAAGATTGCTTCGAGGATTCGAATTTGCTCAGGTTTTGGGTTCCACCGAGGTTTTGGCTCAGGGGTCCGCTCCTCGCATCCTGCTGAAAATTTTGTTTACCGCAAATAATATAGATAAGTTCTTGTTTCAATCATCATAAGATCATGTTACATGAATTCTATTTAGTTTCAGCAAACAACAATATATATGTAAAATAATAGTAAATAAATAATCAAAGAAGAAGAGAGTTAATTATATGATCTTCTTCCGGAATATAAATATTCCACCAAAGGGTTGGAAGAAAAAAAACTTTCATCTAATTTCACTTATGTTTGATATTTTTTCTTTCGGAATAACTCTTCTTCCAAAAAATGAGTGATATCAAACACATCTTAAAAAAACTATCATCGGTGTCAAACCCAAAAAAATAAAGAAGGAAATTAACCCTAGATGATCATTCATTTTATATTACACTTTCTCCATCTTTCTTCTCACGGATATATATCTCTCTTTTTGTTGGGAACCCTAAATTAATATCATTTCACCATACGATAATATGATATCAAATGGGCATATATAATATAGGTTTACATTATTATATACTTCATTTCACTACCAAGCATTTCAGTACTACATGATATACCTATTTTGAAACAAGGCGCAGATTAATTGTAGCTTGCTTATATATAAGCTAATGGTTCTAACAGTATAACAAATATGGTATATATAGAGGTAGAAATTCAAGAATATAGCAGTGATTCATCTTCTATGATTTTAGTAAGGAATTAGTTCAATTATTAACAGAAAATGAAAAGAAAAATAGTGATAAAATGTTAAAACTTCTAGATATATATATATATTCTTTTAGTGAAAGTTGATTGAAATTAGTATATATATCGATGGAACATGTACCTGAAGTGTAAGGGGATTTCTGGAAAGTGGTTGACAATGGAGGTGGAGTGCTGATATCGTGCCATGGTTGGTTGCATGGCTTCGACTTGAACATGCTTGGCCAGTGCCTATTGGATGAAGCCATAGCCTTCTTTTTTTCTCTCTATTAGGTTTCTTCTTCGAAGATTATGACTCACGATGATTAGAGAGAGAGAGGAGAGGTTACTCTTGAAAGCAAGATAGGATGAACACCCCTCCAACTTGTTATATTATATATGCTCCGAGCTACCTACCCCTGTACATACAAATTCTTACACAATGAATGCCAAAAATTTTATTTACTTTATTTCTCATAATTTGCCTTTTTTACTGTTGAATATTAAAGAAGTAAGGCAGAGACTAGAGATGAGTACAATACCCTTTCCAACTTTCAACTTCTAGTAACAAAGAGAGTTTTCACCAAAAGAAAAAAGAGGACCACAACATGAAACTCCTGTCAAGAGATGGAGACAGAAAGAAAGACTGGAAGTAGTGTTTACACAGCCCCATCTGCCTGGCCTATTTTAGTACTTTTTTATTCTCAGAAACAGGAGAATGAGAAAGAGAAAGAGAAAGAGAAAGAGAAATTAAATAATTTTATGTTTGCAGGAGGACTTAAATTCACTGCACACAGAACCAGGCAGGAGAGAGATGGAGAAAGATAAATCTAGGGATTGGCACCAAAAAACAAAGGAATTAAGGAACAGGAAAGAGTTAGATATACTGGTAGCAGAGAAGGAGAAATCTGGTTCATGAACAGAAACATTGTATATTGATTTCTCATGACCACCAACTCTGATTTCTGAAAGGTCAATTAATTCAAACTGCAAATATTAAAAAACTGCTAATTAAATTAATCTCTGTTCTGCAAAAATCCAGTTTCCCATTTCTGATTAGGGTTTGCAAACTAGCTCACCACATGTCAGTCAAAGTATTTATCTTTTACCTAAATGTAGGCACCCGCACCTAGGTAAGATGGAAAGGAAGATCTCCTATAAATGATACTTTTGGAATCTAAGGCGTAATAGATTTGCCCTGACTTGGTATGAACAAACATGAGAAAGGAAAGAAACCTCAGAAATTTGTTTTGTAGTGCTTTGTTTTGAAGAGTTAGAAGAAAGCCTTACAGTCAAATGAGAAGTAAATGGCATGGATCAGTCTTCTATATCTATATCTATCTTTATCTTTTCTCTGCTACCTTTCTCATGTTTGGCTTTTATCTATCTTTGAAGAGAGAGAGAGATAGAGGAGCGCTCTAATCCAAACAAGTACCTTTGGTGCAATAAATGAAGGCAAAGGGGTAGGGTCAATAGTCGTCCGGATCCTCTCCTTGTTTCTTTCACTGTTTGCCTTTCATTGCACCTTTTAATTTGATTTATTTTACAAGTCGATCGGTAAAAGTAAAATGTTGAAAGCCATACCAATACTTGTGTCTATACATTTTTTTGAGGTAATTGCCTCGAAAATGTGACTCTGATGATAAAATATGAGACTTACCTTTCGTATACTTTACCTTTCCACCGTTTACTAATAACTAGAGAGATCACTACCTGTCGTCATGTTGCCTTTTTCTTGATTGTTGTCATTTTATTTTGTTGTTGCTTCTTCTTCTTCAGGTCCTTGAATCAGTCAGACTAATCATGTAATTTGAAGCATGTCTCTTTGGTGTGTTTGGTCCCACTCCCACCACAGTGTGTACATTCATTGGAAGGAGGTCGTGGCTTAAATTGATTATTGGATTTTGTCACATATTTTCATTTGCTTGTACTATGTTTTCAGGTGTCCAGAGCCCATAATTTTGTCTGTTAGTCTTACCAAGACATGGGGGATTCCATGATCCGAGTTTGCCGAATCATGAAAAGTTAAGAGCTATTGGATCACTTACAGAATTTGGAGAGACGGTGGTTGTGAGAGAAGTTGAGTCAACCATTCAAGTAAAGTAGCAATTTCGTTTTGATCAGTGATTTTCTTTGGGTAAGGCAATTCAGGAGAGCCATTGTGAATTAGGATTATAACCTAACACTCTGATGCCATTTAAAGTTTATTGAAATAAGATTAAAGAACACAAGACTCTTAGACTCCCATGAATCTTCCTTCTCTTCCGTATTTTATTTCCTAAAATATATACTTAAACACAGAAAAAGATTCTATATTACAATATGATTGCAATTAATCAGTCATACGTGTCTAACAATTCTGGAGATATTTCATTCTTAGCACAACAACTCATTTTCACAAGATGTTCTTAAAATAGTATTATTCAAATAAAATAGACTAAAATTGTAGATTGTTCTCAATTATTTGAACATGTCATGTGTTATATTTGCAAACATTAAAAGAAAAAAATATTTAACCTTCCATCCAAACAATTTAAAATTTGTAACGAAAAACGTCTTGATGATTTTATGATGAATTATCAATTAAATTTAAATTGACTGAAAATGATATATCCGTTGCTCTAAATAATGTGAAACACATAAAATTTTAGTCTTTTTTATTTGAATAAATATTTCTCAAGTATATGTACTGTAAATTTTGATGTAAAGTAAAAGTTTAATGTATGTCCGACTCGCGTTAATACATTATGCCCGATTCAAACTAGCTAAAAGCAAACTGCTACTTACAATAATATTTATATATTATTAGTTAATTATTCATGGTAATTACATACACATTAAAAAGTTGATATCCAGACGACTAATTCACTAACTGTTTGTGTAAAAAGGATGCAATTTAAACATTTTGACAGATTCATATATATATCAAATTGAATTCTCAAATTTAGTGGATGTGATGCAATAATGGGTTCTTAGTTTCTTACAACGGATAAAATATGTAAAAGGCATGCAATAGGTATTGTAGGGATCAAGTAATGGTGATGAGGGAGCAGGGTATATATAATAAGTGAGGAGATTATTCTAATAGGAGGGGAGGGGTTGTTGTAGAGGAATAAATGTTGTGGGGAGTTGAAAGTCAAGATGGCATGGAAAGGAGTCACTTCTGATTGGAAAATGGGGGGTGGGAGTAGGAGGCATGCAGTAATTGCATTTTTAGGTTATTTCGGGCATGGTGAGGTAGTCTTAAATTCTTAATTTGCCATGGATTGACTCGAGAGAATCTCTCTCTCTTTCTATATGGACCTCTAATGTTATATAATCCTTATTTTATTTTTGTTTGTTTCCTTTCTTGGGTAAGCATTTTTACAGATTAAAAATGCAATGAATCAGTGCTGGTGTCAATATATACATGGAATATATACATAGATGTTTGTATGAGGTAAACACAGACATACCTTTTGGCTTTTGCATTGTAATCTTCATCAAAGATTGATTCTTATTTCCTGTCGATGCTAGTTATGGTACGTACGTGTATTGCATCTCATGTTCTCAAATCATTTCATCAATAAATGTCATCCAGTCCAATACTCCAATGAAGAATATTATGTCTGGTGTCATGTTAGAATTTATTCCGGTCTAAGAGTCAAAAGTACTGGTCATGCTTGTTGGATTGCTTTTAGAACCGATATAAATACATCCATAACTTTTGTGTTATGAGCTTCAAGTGGGTGCTTCATAATTCTGAGTGATGTCCAGAAAACTTGCTATAGCTTCAATCCTTTTTGAGTTTTTCTAGAATCAATAGATATCTTGCACTACTCTACTTCAAATTTGGAGTTTATCACCGGATTTGGGCCAGGATTAAATGAGGGCGGTGCTAAATAAAATTAAGATCCGGTGATATAAAACTGTAGGAGTTCTCACCGGTTTTTAATCAAAATCCGGTAATGATAGTCACATTTATCACCGTCCTTTAATTCAAATCCGGTGATAAATACTGTTTATTATTGTGATGTGAATACCGGATTGTTTTAGATGTTCGATGATATATACTTATTTCTATATTATAGGAAAATAAAAAGCTGCAGAATGTACGACAAATAAATTATTTCTATATTGCAAAATTATGCACACAGTTACACCAAAAAAAATTATTTATCCGAGATGCTTGTCGATACCAAATTTTTCAAAGACTTACTCTCTAACATGCGAAAGCTTGAAGAAGTGGTAGCATTAGATATAAATTATAGTGCCTTGATTAGAACGAACTGCCAAGAAAATTGGATGATGATCAATAGAAAATGTTCCATTCAAACAAACTATGTGACTTAGGAGAAAGTGTTAATATTATGTCCAAATGTATTTATGATAAGTTAGGTGTAGGAAAACTTAAACCGACTCAAATATCATTGCAATTGGCAAAACCCCACGAAGGGAGGTAATATATATGGTCTGACATTACAAGGGTTTACAACTGTAAAATTCAACGATTCAGGTAGTTGTAACGTTGACATATTTTTGCACCTGTCTTAATAAATAGTAAAAAAATTCAAAAAAATATAAAATTTGATCTGCAAGCGTATTTTATTGTGGATATCATATTCAACTGTTTGGATCAACAACTTGAACTTTGAGAATGAAAAAAATGATTGTTGTTATAGTTGGTGTCACCAAAATTGTTGTCATTTGATCCCTTCTATATATATATATATATATATATATATATATATATATATATATAGGCTAGGGTGCTCCATGGAGCACCAAACTGCTAATGCTCCACATCGTATCTCCAATTTGAAAATTCAAACGATCGATCCGAACCGTTCAACATGATCTACATATTTAAAACTATTTGGAAATTGCATTTTATTTTTTTTGAATTTTTTTGCTATTTTTTAGAGAAGTATGAAAATCACAACTTTTGTTGGTTTAGAAACCGTTTGACTAGCAACTTTTCTACCTCTTTAAAAAAATAGCAAACAATTTCAAACAAATATAAAATTCAATGTCCAAGTAGATTTTAATATGTAGATCATGTTGAACAGTACGAATCGGTCGTTGGAATTTTCAAATTGGAGATAATGGATGTGGAGCACGAGAGGTTTGGTGCTCCATGGAGCACCCTAGCCTATCTCATATATATATATATGAGCATGGCTAAAATAATATGCATAGTACACCACATAACGTACTATGCGCCCATTTGTATTTAATTTGGTCATTAAATTGATATTTAAGTTGCTCAATAAATTCTTCATATCAAAATCTTGTAGGAAATAAAATTTCGTGATTTTTAGAGCTTTCTTGCTATTTTTTAAAAACAGTCCAGAAATGACACTTTTGTAGTATTAAATCTGGACTATTTTTAAAAAATATTTAAAAAATAGCTAGAAAGCTCTAAAAATCACGAAATTTGATTTCCTACAATATTTTCATATGAAGAATTTATTGAGCAACTTAAATCTCAATTTAATGACCTATATCTATATGCATAATACAAAATGAGGTGTACTATGCATATTATTTTAGCCATGCTCTATATATATATGTCTTCCTTTTTGATAGGAAAATGAATGAGTTCACAACTACTTGACAGGAAGCTCCATGCAAGAACATGGAACAAAATCAAAATACATTTATACAACTAATTCACGTGGGCTGTAGTTATTGCCTCCGTAAAATATGGAAAGCCCATAATATTATGTTGGGGCTTTCTTTGTTTCTTTAATTATTTTATCTTTCTTTAATTAAATTTGTTATGACGTAACCCAAAGCTCATCATGCCATGCATGCTCCACATGCTGACATGTGTGAACTTTATGTCAATTTTATTGTTGAGTTAATACACACTGCTCCTTTTTTATTTTTGGTGTTTATTGTTGAGTTAATTTTTAGAGGCATTAAACTTTATGTCAATTTTATATTTCATCACTAAATTTTAAGTTATTCATTTTTTGTCATTAAACTTTAATAAATTTTCAAATTTGATCACTCTTTCATTGGTTTTCATCAAAATAATCAAAGAAAAAGTTGACATGACGTCTAAACTATTCAAAAGATATAATTATTACGAACTTTTTAGAAGAAAAAATATGCATTTCACGTAAATTTTTCATTAAAATTTTGATGAAAAAATGAAGTAGTGGTTAAAAAATGAAGTAAGTGAAAAATAATAATTAAAAATTCAGTGACAAAATATAAATTTGATACAAAATGTAGTGACCATATTTATTCTTTACCATTTCTGCTGACATAAAAAATGAATCAGTACATAATCCGGTAAGGCTTGCAAGTATTTACAATTTTATAGTCACCAAATTATATGATGGGCTTGATATATATTTCTTTACAAGGCTTTCTTTTGTTAGAACAATTTTAAGAGATTAGTGGGCCAGGTTAAAATAGTTTTGTAAGGCATATTTTATACAGCCTCTTTTTCTCTTACCAATTTGTTCGTAGTAATTGTCAAAATTTCGGTATATTATTTTAGGCACTTAAATTACAATGATAACGAGGAACTGCATTTTTTAAATTTTAACATATTTCTAATCATATATCTCATTTCAAATGTAAAGCTGAAGTTTCCCTTATCGTTACCAAACAATAGTTTGACATGTTATCGTTGATTTGATGCAATGAATTGACGAATTAATTACAGTGTGTGCGCCAAAGAAATGATCCTTATGCCTATGCAAGTGAAAAGATGGTATTTAGGCAGTGCACCAAGACTTGGCACGTGATCCGTGGGACAAAGCCAGAAAGGGGGATGACTGATAAGGGTAATTGAAGCAGAGGTGTCTATTGTCTATTGAAGCACATATATAGCCACAGAGATTAATTAGAGAACCCACATGACTTTGACCTTACTGGTTTGAGCTGTTCAAGCAGTGATCTCCTCTGCAATTCTGCTTTGTAATGGACACCTCCCTTGTTTGGAATTGACAAATATATAATTAATGATATCATTCTAGTGTGTCGATTTTTTTTTATCTAATTTGGTCCTACATGACTTGTGAAAAAAATGAATTGGATATAGGTTAAGAATTCTTGACCCGTTTCGGATCGGATTGGATCAATCTAATTCAACCCGAATTGTTATATATATTTTGTTAATATTTGAATGACAAATGAGAATAATTGTGTAAATAATTATATAAAAATAAAACATATTAATTTTTTAGTTAAACATGTATACAAAGATATTTAAGTTTTGAAAACGAATATGGCAAATCTAGTTTTTATGGATGTATATATATAATATAGAGATGAAACTTATTTGAGAATAAAATTAAAATTAATTAATATAAAAAAATAATTCAATTAAAAGTTAAAAATGGTAGCATAATTTGGACATTTTTAAGTTTTAATCAACAAAAGAACACACACAAAGAATCTACATGTTTTACGGTACGGATATACTAATATGTAAATTTGTCTGAAATATTGAATTAGATGTCAAAAAAAGTACATCTAATTCAATGTTTCAGACAAAATTGAATTAGATGTATTAAATTTGTATAATAACTAGGTAAATGCTCGCGCTCCGCGCGAAAAAATTAAATTTGAAACTTTCGTATTATAATAATAAAATTTATAATAAATCGATAATAAAAAAATTCAGGGAAAAAAATAAAAACGCTATAGTAAAATCAAATAAAAAAGATTTCAGAAGAAAAAATAAAAACGCTACGGTAATTTCACTGTAGCTCGCTGCAGTGAAAATCATATTTATAACCATTGTAACTAAGTATATTAAACTTTTATATATGTAAGATTTGCATCTGAAATATTAAAAAAAAACGAGAGTAAAAGACAACATCTCATCATGTTCACTTTTATTATATCTCATAGAAATGAAATCAGGGAGTAAAAAAATCGAACACAATTAATTTCCTCCTGGAATTTAAATCTCTTGCTTGAAGAAAATGCAGCCAGGGAGTAAAAAAAAGGAATAAAACACTGTTATTATCACACTGTATGAACTGGAGAAAACAAGCAGAGCTGTGTTCCAGCCCCTTCTCCGGTCACGGACTTTGGATTATCTACTTTCTGTCTTTTTTTGCATTTAAATTTTAGGCTGTTCGTTCCATTATTTTTTTTTCTCATTTCTAATTTTGTCTTCTTCATAACACACACAACATGAATCCAAAACGCAGTCTCTTCTTAGTTTAGTTTGGTTTAGTTCTCCAATGGATAGCCACCTCTTGCTTCTCTCCTTCTTTTTCGTCTCTTCTCTTGTACCAAAATCACAAGCATTAGTTGTTGCAAATTCTAATGCCACTAGGAGAAGAGCACCAGTGCACCATGACTTATCACTTGACTTCTACTCCAACACCTGTCCTCACGTCGATCAGATCGTTTCCTCTGTTACCGCATCCCGATACCGTGACTCCCCCGTTTCTGGTCCGGCCACCATTCGCCTCTTCTTCCATGATTGCTTCGTCGAAGTAAATATTTTTTTTAATTCATTAATGTGATGCATGCATATTTTTTATATATTGCTAGCTTGTTGCTATTTTTGCCATAATTGTTATTTGTCAACAATGCAATAAAGTACAAGTAACATGACCATATGTATCCACATTCTACAAAATGAATTGTCATTGTAATTGAATTTTTCTTTTTCATGAAAATCGTAGGGTTGTGATGCTTCGATATTAATAGCCCCGACTGCGGGAAGCACGGCAAAGGTCGAGAGAGAGATGGAGGAGAATAAGAACTTGGCAATGGAGGCCTTCGAGACGGTGAACATGGCGAAAGCAGCGGTAGAGAGCAAATGCCCTGGAGTCGTTTCGTGTGCCGACATTCTCGCCGTCGCAGCTCGAGACTTTGTTCATTTGGTAAGTATGTGTTAATTTGTATATATTCTCTAAATTAATTGCCATGTTCATATAATCATATAATGAATCAATATCAACTTTAATCATCTTGTTGGTTTATTCTAGTTTTTTCAATGATATTATGATATTACAATGTTCGCGCTTCAACATAATATATATTTTATATGGTACTATTGGCACAAATTTTATTTTTATTTTCCAACTAAAACAAAAAGTGTACGAAGTGTGTGACTAGGAACCACGGTTCTTCTTACTTTTTACCTTTTTCCTTTTAGTTGATATATAAAGGCAACTAAACTTTTGCATATGTAATATGTTTATTGATTGGATAAAGAAAAAAAGATGGAAGCTTTTGGTACCTGTTTGTGGAGCACACGTGACCATGTTTCATGTTTGTAGGTTCTTCATTGGATTATCCGAGTCAAATTGAGAATTAGTGACCGTTCAAAATTTAGATTAGATTGTTGAAATCTAATATAATCGAATCGAATCGAATACCTAGCTCTCCAGCATTAGTTGCTGCTCATTCTAATAATAATTTGACAAATTGTATCCCAACCTTTTGATCTAAAATTGATAATGCTGAATTCTGGAATTTGTTTAATTAGTTGTTTAGTCTTAATTTTATAGTTTCTAACCTTGCATGCAAACAATCAAATTTGTAAATTATGTTATCCAATTATGGGGAATGGAGAGTATTATCAATTAAAAAATTTGGTAGTAGCATATTGTATTTTAGAGGAGGAGAAACAAACAAAGAAACCTCAATACATACAAAAGAAGCCTGCTTGGTCACCTACTAATAAATCCAAATTTAGCAATGAATGAACCAGCTTGTCTCACACTATTTTGCATGTGAATGTAGTCCCAAATCCCAATAATTTATCTCAAGGATTAACGAGCTATTTTACTAGTTGATTAAAATTAAATATCTGCATCCCAATTTAAGCACACCAAGATCCAAAGCTATTAAGATGCAACCATTACTTTATAATTACAATTTTGATTTGACAATAGTTAATTGTACCGTCCTTTTTTCTGACACTGGTCGCCAATGGCACCAACTCTGGTAAAAAAATCCCAATGTTGATCACAGAGTTCTGTTCCCTTGTCTCATTTCAGCTTTATTGTTAAAACAATTACTTGTCAGGAAACTTGTCCCTCACTCAGCTGTCTCTGTTCATTTCTTTTTAGTTTTAACTATCAGGAACAAAAATTAATTCCTTTGTTTTCTTTTTTCTTACTGCAAGCTGATTAATGCTTGTATTAGTAATCATCATCATAAGAAATTTAAACATTGTTCTGAAAAGCCCATAATTCCATTGCATTGTGTAATTGTGTTCCAACATTTTACAGCCCTTTTATAACAAAAAAATTTAACAAAAATTGTAGGCCGGAGGCCCATATTACACAGTTAAAAAAGGCCGAAAGGACAGCAAGGTTTCACTGCCGGGGAAGGTCCGGCCCAACCTGCCACGCACCAACGCCACCGTCAACGAGATGCTACGGCTATTTTCCTCCAAGGGCCTAACTGCCGTCGACATGGTTGCATTGTCTGGCGCCCACACAATCGGGTTCTCGCATTGTGACCAGTTCACTAGTCGCTTGTACAATTTCCGCAGTACCAACCGCCCTGATCCCACAATGGACGCACGTTTGCTCAAGGCGTTGCGCATGTCATGCCCACAACATGGTGGTAATGGCGATGTGGTTGCACCGTGTGATGTCAAGACACCATTTGAGTTTGATCACATGTATTATGGGAATTTGGAGAGTAATTTGGGCTTGTTGGCGACCGACCAAGCGTTGTTTCTAGACCCACGCACCCGGCCGATTGTGCAGGAGATGGGGAGGGATAAGGCCAGGTTTTTCGAAGCGTTTAGCACGGGGATGGAGAAGATGGGGGCTATCAGAATTAAGAAAGGAAAGAGGGGGGAGATCAGGAAGGATTGCAGCAAGCACCTTAGTTCTTGACTTTCTTTTTTTTCGGCCTTTTTATTAATTTTCCTCCCACATTTTGCAAATATCAGAGGTCATTTTAACATTGACCACTTGTCACTTAGCGTATTAAATCTAAATAATGGTAGAAATTTTGCAAAAAGAATCTATGTAGTAGTGATACAAAATTAATTAGTGATACTTACCTAGGATTAATCTCAGATTCTCAAGACAGATTGGATTTTGGCGATTACTTAGGTGAGTGTGTGTAAGCCAGGCATTCGATCGTACGTGTCTACGGAGTTTATTTTAAAAAGAATATTTCACTCACTTGAACTATATATTTAGGAAAATTTTCATAGAAGGCCAAGCATCAAAAAATTTCAACAGATAGAGTCAGAGACACCCTAAAAATTGCACAGAGGGTCAAGGCCGCGACTAATAGTCACGCCCCTGACCCTCTGTGCAATTTTTAGGATGCTATTGATCCTATCTGTTGAATATTTTTGGACCTTGACCCTCTGTGAAAATTTTCCATATATTTATGAAAATTTTATTTGGAGTACATATATCATGTTCCCTATTGTCATTTTTTAACAATAGAAATAAAATAAGTAAATGATAATTAGAAAGAAAGATTGCTGAAAGCTTCAGAAATAGAAAAGGTCAGTATTTCGAACTTTGTCCTTTGTCCTTTCTCCTACAAACGGTATTCTGAACCTTGAGCATTAATCTCATAACGGTTATCTATTTTCAAATTGAAAACATAAACAAAAGCAAAAGGACGGTGTTGTGAACACCGCCCAATTCGGAAAATGGAAAAGGACGTGGTTGGGAACCCTGACCTTTAAGAATTTCTCCAAAAATACGACATAAACCTTTCTCTTCTCTGCCTCGGGTTCGGAATACCGTCCATAGGAGAAAGGCCAGGGTTCGAAACCCTGACCTTTTTTATTTTTTTAAGTTTCCAACGCAATCTTTCTGTCTAATTATCATTTATTTATTTATTTATTTTCTATTATTCAAAACAATCGGTCCCTATTGGAACATTTGAAAGTGAATTGGATATATTTGTGTACTCGTACTCTTTTAAAATTACTTGTATCCATACCATACCATATCATTATCCGTTAAAGTTCCACTTACTCGTATTCTATTCTTATTCATTAAAATTATAAGATAACGAAATGAAATGGATAATACTAAAATAATAATTTCCTAAAAAAATTATAAATGATTCATCATATTTTACACAAATACGCTAATTAATGCTTTATCAAAACAAAGCATATGCTAACAAAATAGCAAATTAATATAAATATCAGAATTCCAAGTATCATGTTTTATGTTATGAACTGATTAGTGAATTATTTTAAAGGAAGATGATGAGAGGGCTACAAAAAAAATAATGAATTGTATGTAATTAATTTTGGTACACTTTGTAATTTTACAATAAAAAATACAATCTTTCAATAATATTACTTAAGTAGTCTCTCAAGAAATTGAATTTAACAATTAATTATCCCCCACTTGCATATTATTATCATTACTATTGTTATTATTATTGTGGTTGTTGTTGTAGTATTTTTATCTTACAGAATAGTGAGTACGAAATAGTTTTTATTTGTATTCTTATTTGTTTAGCTAACGAAAAAAACTTTATTCATCACGTAGCAATTAGTTAAAGAAAAATTCTTAACCATGTCAGTATTATCAAATCAATACGGATCGAGTAAATGAGTAAAAGAATCTTGTTGACGGTCCTATTGCAAACCCAAAGACATTATTAGTATTTTTTGGATAAAACATATTTTAATTTTATGCTTCAGAGAGGTGTAAAGGAGGGGAGGAGCGATGAAAAAACTGTTGTAGAGACGAAAAATGATAGAGATGAATGAAGGAAAGGAAAGGTGAACAAAGAGAGATTCTATACTAAATACGATTGCCTCCGATTTGAAGGTTAATCTATTTCCTCTTTTGATTCTCTTCCTCTTTGTAGAGGTGGCAAATCGGGCGGGTAGGGCGGGTTCGGTTCGAGTCGGGCGGGTAGGGCGGGTTCGGTTCGAGTCGGGCGGGGCGGGTCGGGTCAGTTTTGCTTCAAAAGATTATCAGGTCATGGGTCTGATCAGGTCTGGTCTCGAGTCTCAGGTCATCCTACGTTGGTATTTGTCGAGTTTCGGGTCTTTCGGGTTTGAGTTGGATCGGGTTTCAATTATCTAGTTTTAGGTATTTCTCGAGTTTCAGGTCTTTCGAGTTCGGCTCGGGTCGGGTTTCAATTATCTAGTTTCAGCTATTTCTCATGTTTCGGATCTTTCGAATTCAAGTCAGGTCGGGTTTCAATTATCTCATTTCGAGTTTTTTTCGGGTTTCGGGTCTTTCGGTTTCGAAAAGATTATCGAGTTACGGATCTGATCAAATCTGGTCTGGTCGGGTCGGGTCTCGGGTCACGAGTCTGATCAAATATGATCTGGGCTTTCAGGGGTAATATAGTGCAAACATGTTTGAAATAATAAAATAAAGATGTAGTTCTTATGACAAAAAGGTTAATTAATGCTTTACAATTCAGAAAAGAGAAACTGACAAAGATTTAATGTTTAAAACAAATTTGCCAATTGGACCTTGAATATACTTTTTTATTTGCTCACATTTTTTTCGTGAACATGCAGCCAAGTGAGATGAATAATTTATGATTATGGAGTATCTATCACTAAGATTCGCACACAATAGAGCTGATGGTAGATCGAGTACTCCAACAATTCCGTTTGAATTGTATTTTGGTTAGGTATTTTGAATAGGAGTAATGGAACTGAGTATTTTGACATTTTGTAAATTTTGGATGTTGAATTGATATATGAGTTGTCTGTGTATTTCAAGTAAATCTTAGCTGTTATTTTGTATCGAATTAAATCGTTGGAGTTATATTATGTATCAAATAAACCTTAGCTGTTATTTGACCAGGACAATTAAGTTATATGCAAACAACTTTGGTATTTTGGTGATGAGCAAGCAACTTCGAAGATATGCTTATTTGACTGGATACTTAGTTTATCTTTATGTGCATATATTTTTTTCCAGAGCCACAAATACTAGATACCAAAATTGCAACTTGTAATTGATTACATTAACTCAAGACTTAATTTGATGGGTTTTAACTTCCACTATATAGGTTTAATTATTAAACTAAATTAATATACTAGTTTGCATGCAAATGTTATCATTTAATAGTTTTACTTATTGAGAGTAGGAAGCACAATACATTTGCATCTAAAAAAGAAGCCACTCAGATTAAAAAATCAATCAATGCGGCAAGCTATGATACTAAGCTGAAGTGTTACTTGACAAGTCAATTGAATAAGTGTTCTTATAAAAAATCATATAAAAACAAATGAACCAACCCATCAAATAAATAATAAAAATAAGTTTTTCCAATTTATAAAAGGTCCAGAACCATGAAATTTTCAACTCAAAATAAATCAGAGAATTCAATATTCCATGTTATAATAATTCAAATAAAAAATTAACTAAGCATAATAGTAGTTAAAATTAAAGAAACAAAACGAATTATTAATATTTATAATTTATACATGGATCTGTCACTCTAAATGAATTGGATGTCTGGTCATCTGATCTCAGGTCTCTAACATATTATGTTCGGGTCGAGTATCAGGTCATCTGGTGTCGGATCATCTCAGATTGCGAGTCATGTCGGGTCAAGTCGGCGGTCATGTGATCTCGGGTCATTTCGAGTTTCAGGTCATGCCGTTCCAGGTCGGGTCAGGTCAGGTCGGCAGGTCATGTGATCTCGGGTCATTTCGAGTTTCAGGTCATGTCGTTCCAGGTCGGGTCAGGTCGGGTCAGGTCAGGTCATTTGATCTCGGGTTTTTCGAGCTTCAGGTCATGTCGATCCAGGTCAGGTCGGGTATCGAGTGATTTGATGTCGGGTCTTTTCAGATTTCGAGTCATATCAAATCAGGTCGGATCGGGTATCGAGTCATCTAATGTCAGGTCTTTTCAGATTTCGAGTCTTTTCGAATTTCGAGTCATTTCAAATCAGATTGAATCGAATATCGAATCATCTAATGTCAGATTATTTTCGAGATTCGAATCATATGAGTTACTCCAAATTAAGCAGGTTTGTCGATCAGATCAGATTCTGCCCTCTCTGCATCCTCTAAAACGATCGGTCATTTTTTTCAATAGAAATTGACAGCTCCAACGCCGTAAAAAATGTCGCTACTGTAACATTGTGCTAACATTCCGACGCTGTGATTGAGATGCAGGAAGAGCCGGCTTGCCATTTTTAGTTGAGGTATTCCACCGGAGGATGTGGATCCCCCCTCCCCTCCCTTCCCTTCCCTTCCCATTCCCCTAAACTCGGGAGCACACTATTGTGGATCTCGCTCTCAGTCTTTTTTGTTTAAGAGGGAAACAAGCATCTTTCTCTGATCATTTCATTTTTTTTCTCCTTTAAAGAATACTCCGCTTGAAAGCAATCCTCCTACAAATGTTACATCATCGACCCCTTCTCCGCTGCTTATACTGTACTTCCTCTCTTTCGCATTTGCCCTTTGACCTCAAAAGGAGCTCCACCGTTTCCTTCTCTCCCCTCTCCAGAAATTCGATTTGCAGAGTGATATACAGACCAATGGCGACCGCTAGTGGCGATTCCAAGAGGCTTTTGTTGAGGCAATTGTTCGAGAAGGAATCCAGCACCTACACTTATTTATTGGCCGATCTAGGTCACCCCGACAAACCTGCTGTGGTCAGATTACTTTTTTGTTCATTATCAATTGTTACGATCACTAGCTTCATTATCAATTGTTACTTATCCATCAAATTTGATAATCTCCTCCAATTGAATCATCGATTGGGGTTGTTACAACTGCGTTTTAGTACATTGTTATAATTTTAATAATCTTTGCCTCTTCTGATTTCTTTTCCTAATTCTTTTTCATGAAAAAATAGTTAATTGACCCAGTGGATAGAACTGTTGAGAGAGACCTGACACTTCTCAACGAATTGAAATTGAAACTCATCTATGCCATGAACACGCATGTGCATGCTGATCATGTCACTGGCACAGGCATCATTAAGGTAGGAATCACCTTGTTCTTTCTTAGTTAAAAAAAACTAAATATCTTTATAAACTTTAACTAACTGGTGAATTTGAACACTCAACGAACAAAAGTACAAAAAAAAGGCATTACTCTGATACAGTTATCACTATTATAGGCCCCAAAATTTTTAATTAAATTCATGTTTTATTTCCATCACAATCAAATCCATAGAAGTTATTTTTCTAAAAAAAAATCCATAGAAGTTCCATTACTGTTTTTGTTGGCATCTTCTATACATGAATTTATCAGCTAAATGTTCAGAAGCGATGTACTAAAAATATTTCTATTACAAATAATTTATTCTTTTGTAGATCTTTATGTTAATTTGCCTTGAAACCTGAATATATCATATATAACCCTGCAGTGAAAACATTACTAAGGTTAAATAGGAAGTTTCTTTTCTATTTATTGTTTGTGCCTTGATGCTTTTGGTGTACTATTTTCTTTTAAATGCTTTAACATGAATGAAAGTATGAAACTATTTCCAGGGTAAGGTGCCTAGTGTAAAATCTCTAATTTCTAAAGCTAGTGGTGCAAAGGCTGATCATTTTGTAGAACATGGTGACAAAGTGTATTTTGGTAACCTTTTTCTTGAGGTAGTTTGTTTATTTTTTTATTTTTATGGATAATCTGCATGTATGCACCTACACTGTGACAACATCTAACATATCTGTAAAGAAGATGAACATCACTTTTAGTCTCTCCACTTTGAATTTTTGTGCAGTTGCCAAAATTGACCTATTTTATCCTGATTTATGGTGAGTAAAAGCTATCGATCTGAATGCAGTGTTGATCATCTTTCAGTATTGTGAGGTAGTGATAGAATTATTTTATCATTTTTTAAAGAGGCATATACAACATTGATTCTGCTTTTATCGTTATGCATGATTCTCTGAGTACCTTCAATTAGTTAAATGCTCCAAATTACTGTCCCCTTTTCTTCTTAACTCGCAAAAAAGTTGTGTTTAATTTAAGCTATTTTTTAGATAATGATGAGGGTCAAAGCCACCCAAATTTAAGTGACCAGAATGTTGTGTTTAATTAAGCTACTTTGGTTGACACTTTTTATTTAAGGGTACAAGTTTAAATACTACACAGGTGCGTGCTACACCAGGACATACAGCAGGATGTGTGACATATGTAACAGGAGATGGACCTGATCAGCCGAACCCTATGATTGCTTTCACTGGAGATGCACTTTTGATTCGTGGCTGTGGCAGAACTGATTTTCAGGTATTCTCTTTTTCACTTTTGATTACCTTCTCCCTTTTTTTGTCTCGTGTCTCTTCTAACTCTAGCTTAGTGAGCAGTGCCTTTAGCCAAAATTGACACATTAGATTTTGGTAACATCCTGATTAGTTACCACTTTGATCTGAATTTATGGCCTTTTTTAACTAATTTTCTTTCAGGGAGGAAGTGCTGAGCAGTTATATAATTCAGTGCATTCACAGGCAAGTTGATGATAAATTATATGCAATGCTCTATTGAAAGTACAGTAGTTTTGTTTTGGCTATTCTAATAGATTTTTTGGTGTAAAACCTAAAAACAGATATTGACCTTGCCCAAGGATACGCTACTCTATCCTGCTCATGACTACAAGGGTTACTCGGTACATAAAGGGTTTTAACACTTAGTTCTTTACTTTCCTTTAACATTACTTTCATAATGTTTACATGAGATGTATACGACCACCTTGTGGCTATTAGGAAGGCCACTCTATTCTATCCATGCATAAATCGCATTTTTGTTAGTTTCATTTCTCAGAATGTGTCAGTACCTTAACTGGTTCGCATTGCACTCATATTTGGTATTTCACCATATCTATTTAACCTTGAAACTGAATGTCAGTTTGTAAGAGCATGTATAATACTGCAATTAATTTCCAATTGCCATATCAGCAACTTTAGTGATTATCCCTTCAACAATTTGGAACCATCTTTATTTCTGCAATGCACTTCATTTAAATCAACGGAGACCATGAAATATTTCAGTACATTATAATTTCCATATCAGAATGTGAGGCCTATTTTAGCAAGATTGCCACATCTGAAATCGCAATGGATTTTCTGTTGGAACGTATATGTTCTTCGCCTCACCATTTTCTCAGCTTTATTTTTTTTTAAATGCGTATTATTTTTAGGTCACTACTGTAGGAGAGGAGTTGCTATATAATCCTCGGTTGGCGAAAGATAAGGTAAATTATATCATAGTTCTATCCTCTCCATTGATTTTATGATGTCTTTAAGTCAATTTTCTTGGTTAATGGTGTTGTTTTTTCATTGTTTCTGATTTCTTCCGCAGGATACATTCAAGAACATCATGGAAAGTAAGTGGCTTAGCTGCCAAATATTTTGCAGTGCAATTTATGCTAGAAAACTTGTTAGCTGTTTCTGTTTCAACATTTTATTTTTATCACAGATTTAAACTTGGCTTATCCAAAGATGATAGATGTCGCTGTGCCAGAAAATATGATTTGTGGGTTGCAAGATGTGCCCAAGGCACAAGTAGCTAAGAAATCAATCATTGAGAAATGATACTTATTAAAAGACAATGAACCAGTTCAGCTGGTGCATATAGTGTTGTACCATGCGGTTGGACCAATGTGTGCTCCATATTCATAGTAAGATTCTTTTCAGGTTTTGTTCTGAGAAATAAGCAGCAGTGCGTCCATGTTTTAGTACTGTTCATATTTTCTTCTTCAGTGTATTATCTTAGGAACCAGTTTCTGTATTTACTTTTTAGATTCTTTTACTATATTTGTTAATCGAGGGAATATTAAATTTGAAAATCATGTATTGTTCAATAGCAACTAGTTTTACTTAGCCGGTCACAAATCCCAAAAGGAGGAGAGTTGTGATAGGTTTGATGAGTTAATGTAAAAATTTAGTCAATCTAATGGAAATGAAATTAAACATGAGCTTCATCTCTAGCTTATTTCAACTTGTTTGGAACAAAAAACTTTGTTGTTGTTCATCAATGGCAACTAGTTTCTTGGTTGTGGCTCTGCCGCAACAATCATCCCCTGTTTTAATAGAGCAGTTAATTAATTTTGTTTAATTTTAGTTTTGTTTTCTTGATTGTAATATCATGAAGTATACAATACAATGAATTGATTTACTTCCTATTCATCACTTGGTTTGAGAAAATATGGTGCAAAATTTATCGAGGACTCGCCAAAAAGAACGTCCCTTTTTACTAGCCCTCGGCAATTCCAAAAAAAAAATATATAAAAAAGATCCCAATTTTGCACTTGTGCTGCTGTGATGTCAGCTCAATCATGAAGATTGTTTGGTAAATATCCGTTCAACTATTGGTATTCTGCCTAAGCAAACCTAAAAATCAAAAACAGGAAGTCCAAAAAATGGTATATATGGAACTCTAAAAAGCACAACTACATTTTTCCCAACCCCAAAAAAAGCTCGAGCGAAGTGGGTAGCTAAACATCAAAATCTGGTCAGAGCAAGAGGGACAACGAAGAAGCTTACAAAAGAGTTTGCATGTTCATTACAAGAACGAAAAGCAAGGTAAAACAATCATTTCGGGAAGGGATTATATCTGATAGGTTATAGAGGGTATGGAATGTCCAGGATATTGTGCTGAAAAGCCTATGCTTGCAGTGTTTTTCTCATTTTCTAGGCTCCCGTTAAAAACGCACTTCACACGAGCTCGTCATCAGTCCTCTCTGTCTCTGGCTCCCCTACTTGGTACCTGATTACATTTCTGTTTTGGCTCTCAGAAACCTTCTCAAGAAGCAAAATGAAGCCACCAACCATGGCCACCATTGTAACGATTTGATATCGTTTTGCGTTCCTTTCCTCCTCCACCTTAGTGGGCCTGACACCATTACCATTTACCACATATTCAACCAAGGACAATCAGACAATGAACTCTGGTGAAGGCATTTCCTTGGATTGGCTGTTCCGGTCGGTGTAGCATTCATGGTATTACTTAGAGGTGGCAAGTCGGGTCGGGTCGGGTGGAGACTTAAAGATCCATAATGTCAAGAACAGTGGAAATCCATTTTAATTCATAAATATAATAATAATAATAGGCAGAAATGATCCCCCCCCCCCCCCCCCCCCAAATTTTGACAATCAACCCAATTACGTGAGCAGATGGTAAATATCAATAAGAAAGTTGAAATAGTTAATGATTTGAGTACTAGGTTCTAGGAGGATACTTGGTGTGATAATGTACTACTCAAAGTATCATTTGCATCTGTATATAATATTGCTTGTGATAAGATCTTGACAGTGTCTGCTGCCCCTCTCCTCAGGTTTGGACTATCTCAATTTTAAAATGCAGTTATCCTTGATGCAGAGAGATTTATTCAGTCAATTGAAGGTAAAACTCATTGGTTATGTCCCACTCTCTTCTGAAATAGACAAGATATTCTGACATGATTCATCTTCAGGTCATTTTAGTACCAAAAAGGTATATAATTGGCTCTGTGATGGAGGGATACAGGATGATACCTTCAAGTTGGTTTGAGAATTGAAAATTCCAAACAAAATCAAAATATTTGTTTGATTGTTTGTGAAAGAGAAAATGTTAGTTAAAAGTAATTTATTGTGTAGAGGGTGGCAAGGAGACGCTGCTTGTAGATATTGTCCTCATTTTGAAACTATAGGGCATTTGTTTTTCATTTGTCATCATGGTCAAGGGATTTGGGTTGGATTTTAGCTAGTTTTAAGATTCAGGAGTGTCCCCAGAATTTAACATTTAGTTATAGGATTGTGATGAAATTAGAAAAAAGAATAGTATGTTACTCGTGTTGGTGTGTGCAGCTACTATATGGCTGATTTGGTAATCAGCTGGAGAGAAATAAAATGAGTTTCCAAGACCGCCATCCTTCATCTATTACAAGTTTTAGTGCTCAGTTGATGGTGTTGTTGAAATATTGGTCAGGTGCATGGTCACTGCATTTGCAAAGAACGCTTGGTGAGCGACGTGAAGAAGCAAGGACTGGAGGTGGCAGAGATGAGGGGGCTCCAGGGCTTGCTCATGCAAGGCTACTGATGAAAGGCAATGCAATGGATACAGGAAGGAACCTTGAAGTCATATGAATAATTTTCCTTTTTTCTTTGTGATGCTTTTCTTACTGTATTGGAGGCTTTCTTGCTATGATGTTATATGTGCCTTTGATTTTAGTTTAAACGGTTTACAGAGAGTGAGAATGGATTTATGGGTAAAAGGTGCTTTTGTGTGGATAGATAGTATTGGGGCATCAGTATCAATCGATTTTGATACGTACTGAAATAAGTAAAGGTTACAGGGTTTTATCCAAAAAAGGTATAGGATACAGGGGAGATAATATTAGATGGAGGAGTTAGGGGAGTTTTGAGATGTTTGTTTACTTTGTAACAATGTTTGCTTCTTTTTTCAAATGAAAAAATGAATTGGTGGGTTCTCCCACTTCAAAGAAAAAATTATTATACATAATATCTAAGAATAATTGGAACCTTATTTATAAACAATTATATTATATTAGATAAAAATCATGAGAAAAATGTTTGAGGAGTGAGAATGCTAAAAATATATATATATTTGTATCAGTGGCAAGAAAAAAAATGTCCCGGTTTGACAAATAAAAGCTAACCAGGTTAAATTTACCCACCACTAATAAGTCTATAACGCATATCTAAGAATGTCAATGGCGATAAGTGTGGAGAATTTGAAATGTTTTACATTGTTTACCAACGAGAGCAGTAGCTAGTCGATTAGCCTCTTCACGCCTCTAGGACATCTCATCGAGAAGAAAATTAAGACTTCTAATAACAAAAAAAAATCTCAAATTCTGACTCAATTTGCAGGTTATGGCATCCCGGTTCATCCTTCATATATTGCACTAACTAAACCAAGACCTCAAGAAGAAAGAATGAAAAGGTTGAAAAGAAAATGCACATAACAAATCTACACTGGCAATTAGCTCTATTTTCCTGTGTCGTATCTACACCGACATGCATGATAGCATTTAATCTGGGGAAATTAACTATCAAGCCAAAAAAAGGAACGAGAAGTTCCTGTTAACTGTTGCATTGTCAGTCGCTATCTGAGCTGCAAGAAATAGTCTCCCAATCTTTGGTCCCACCTTCCATTCAAAAACTTTTAAACTCATCAATTAGGAGATGCCTTATCCTCTGCCTAAGTGAGGAAGCTTCTTCTGGTTTAAACCATTTTCGACCAAACTGTTAAATTAACATATGAGAATAACTGTCAAGAGTTAAAAAATAATAATAATAACGGTAGTGATTGTTATTTTCTACATTTCAGTGGGAAGTGACTCAAATAATAAAACATGTGTAAGGAACAGGTCCCTGGACCTTGATAGCAGTACATCCCATCAACAACTACTTTGTCTAAATTAGATCTCCATATATTTTGAACTTTCTCGAAAAACCAATTCTACAAGAATATAATGATGATTTGATCTCTAGTATGCTAAGTTATGACTCAAAGTGTAGCCCAGGTTGGACAACAATAAACTATGAGTCAGGGAATAAATCATAATATAGGGGCTGTGCCAGTTTTGAAGCAAAGGGTTATGTTTGGTGAAATCCATGAAATTTACCCTATTTGCAGAAATTACCAATGATACTTGAGACTTAACTTTGGCATTCTCCAAAAGCTAATGTTCTTCGAAACATAAAAAGAATAAGTTTGATTGGATTTACCATGGCAAGATTGTCATTTCCAAACCTATCAGGAGCATCAGTAACGAAGCGCTCAATGAAGTAAAGCACAAATAAGCCGCAATCATACTCATTTCCCTGCTGTGGTACCTGACCAAGAAAAAAGTCCAAAAACTTATGGTTGCAATAGATAAATGTCCAGAAAGTTACAGTTACCAGCTAAAGGTAAATACTTATAAGCAAATGATGGAAGAACTGAATTCTAAGCAAGTCACTGCAGCAATATTTTACGAAAATCCCCTGATCGGGCATAACATTACCTAGCATTCATTTTAGTTTTGTTTTTTCTCTCGGATCTTTTTTGTCTTTGCCCTTTTGGAGAATAGCTCTAAATATCATGTAACCAATACTAACTCATTTCATTGAAAATCCTCAATATATTACTTGGCCAATGTGACAAGTTCAAAATAACAGCTTACCAAGATCTTTTCCTTCTGGATTTGATGCAGAGGCATTCGAGAGTTGCTCTTAGCTACATGGCGCCACTCTTTCTTGAGATAGCTTTTCCAAACAAAATGGCAGAAGAAGTTAGAAATCACGGATTGTTGAAAAGACTAAAAGGTGCATCATGCTTTCCATCTGATAAATTAAACTGTATACTTGCCCCTTACAAGTTCAGAATAATGACGGGCTAAAATATATAAATAATTTGTTTAAGGGATATACCGCTCTATGGTATTGAAAATAGTGCTGCTAGAGTGGCATCCCAAGGAGTCAAGGTGAAGTATGATTGGCCCTGATTGGCTCTCTTCTTCTGGGATGCATACAATGACCAAGCTCCAATGCAGCCTGACAACTCGAAAAAGAAAGAAAACGAAAAAAACATAACCAGATGATGCTTGTGTTATATTACCGAAGGAACCCATTGTGTGTATTGTCAATTACCTTCCATAGATTGGCAAAATGATGTATGCCTTCTCAAATATATTTACACCTTTCCACCATCTCCTCAATTTTGTAAATAATGAGTTTTGTTCATCCTGACAGTAAATACAGTGAATAAAAGTTGAACTTTTGTGAGAATTAAAGATTACAACTTAATGCAGTTCCAATCTTTTAGATGTAGTCTCCTCAATGTCGGCTTTACACCTTTATGATTTTCTGCTCTTGCTCGTGTTTGGGTTATGATATCTCTATTTTCTGAAGAGTTTAGGTGCCAGGCTGATTGTAGGGTTGAGGGTTCATATTTTGATTTTAAAGTTTATTTCTACACATGATTTTGTACACAGCCCAGAGTACGAAAGTGCATCATTCTAAACATATTGAACTCCTCCCAAAAAGAAAAAATATATTTTTGAAAACCCTATGCGGGGAGGCCGCCGCAGTAGCTGCCAGCCTCCCCCACCCACCCCAGCTACAGCAACCCTCCTCTGACTCTTCTCTCCTCCTCTTACCCTTATAAAAGCACACTAAGCCAAGTCCTCTCCACCACCATCTTCACAGCTGAACCACCCCACTTCTTTGTCTTGCCTTCCTCCATCGCCATCTTCACCACTGGCCCACCTCACCTCCACCTTTCCCTCCACTTTCCTTTCACTGATTGGGAGGGGGAACCAGCCCAAACTCTAGCGATTTTGAACTCAACGCCATTACTCATCCGCCCTCCACCTTCCCCCTTCCACCACCACCTACACCACTGGCTCACCCCATTTCTGCCTTCCGCTCCGCCTTTCTCTCGCTCTGGTGCCTTTTCCACCTAGTATAGGATATTACAGGCCTCCTCCACCTTCTGTGCTCACCAACCACATGGGCATCCAGATCCGTCATTACCCAATTGCCTTGAACCCTTCATCTTACCTCACCGTCGCCTCCAAATCCACTGCCTCCCCTTCTCGCAAACCCAAACCCTATCCCCTCCACCACCCCCAATGAACGCTAAGACTGAAATCATCTCTTAGAATTAAAGACGAGTACACTAGCAACTATTCGTTTTTTTTTTTGCTTTAAATCATTTCAGGCAACAATTCGACCTGCGGCCTCACCATCATGGACCTTTGTTCCGCACTGCCACTACTCACTTGCCTTCGCGTCGCTCAGCACCGCCATTGTCCACAGACCTCTGTTACACTCTACACAGTCACCGCCCAACATCTGCTTCGCTCCGTGGGTCCCCCCCCCCCCCCTTTTTCTCGCAGATGGTCCCCTTCTCTGTTGAAGGAGAGAGAGAGTGAATAGCTCTCAGGAGGGAGAGGAGGGAAGCTGTTGTACGATTTCTTCCAGTAGCCTCTCTACCTCTGCCTTAGCTCCACTCTCTTCCCTCTCCATCCTCAGCCCCCCTAGCCACTCATTCCATGTCTCTCTGGTCTTTGGGGTGTTAGTTCATGGGTTATAGTAGAATTTGTGGTAAATGTATTGTGTGCTTGTATTTGTATTTTTATGCCTTTCTTTACCATCAGTGTCATTTTTCTTGTATTTTTTTGTTTGTTTAATAAAATCATTAGTAGGCAATTTGCCTACTACAAAAAAAAAAAAGATTTTGTACACAGCCCATATTAGTACCTAATTTGTGAAACTCGCTAGCTTCCATATAATTTGTCCATATTGAACAAATGTGAATTTATAAGAAAATTAATTGTTCATTGCTTGTGAAGAAGAGACCTTGCCATCAAAAGCCTCCTCAAGTTTTTGGTAGAAGTATGTGTTAAATATGTAATAGCTTTGTATTGACCTTGAAGTTTGACAAAGGGATTGCTTCAGAAATCTGTCAACAATGCCATAGAATGTGGTACCGCTTAGAAATTTAAAACGAAAAATGGTAAAGATCTAAAAACCATGAGGACTATTGAATAAGTTTCCAGGTTGTCTTACATTAACTTACATTATGAACCCTTTTCTCACCTGACTTACATATATTCAAATCACAAAAAGTTTTAGCACTAAATTTGCAGGACTTGCAACTTCCAAAATTGACCCTAGATGACCTGAAATATAACCATAGAAACTCTAAATTGACCTAGTAGACTTGCATTACATTTGACTATTGACCATAAAATTTTAGTCCTTACAAGAAAACAAATACTTACTGAATATAAAAATTCATAACTGGGGATGATAGATATTCACATCGTTGAAGGCATCTAATATCTGAAAAACCAAGCTCGATAGCTTCTGGATCATTCCTGTTCACAAGGTAACAAATTTAAATTTAAAAACATAAAAAAAGGCATGTGATTAAGAACCAACTCCTTGCATACAAGATTTACCTTGAAGGATAGTACATCTTATTCTCTTTCCTGAAATATGCCCCATTTATGTATATTAGTGGAATGAAATGAGGAAATGATAAACAACAAAAGAAGGTAAAAGAATTGGACGATATCTTACCACTTGTCAGGAACTGCCTTGTCAGATGCCCGCTCAGCTGATTCTACGTCGTCGTCATCCAAAAGAACCACATCAGGTACCTAAACAAAAAAAAATATTTCAATTCTGAAAACAATACAACAATAGGTGTAGGGTACCTTCATAAAATTGTGAAGAGAGAGAAATGTATGACAGTATAAGTTGAAAAGAAAAGAGAATTTTTGAATCACCTTGTCTGAGTCAGAATCAAGTGGATCCTCAGGTTTAGATACTTCCCTTCTAAAATAAAATAAGTTTGAAGTATTACACAAACTAAATTTTAAGATCCAAAAAGTAGCTTGAAATAAATCGTAGAAGATGGTAAAATAACTCCAGGAAGGTAAACAAATTCATATATCTAGCTTTGGCTTATCTTGGAGCAATCAGGAAAAGATTTACGTCACAAGGCCAAGCCTATGAACATGATAAGGTCTAAATATGCATTGGGAATTGTCAACACAAATGTTTAGGCTTGACATTTCAATTTTGGGATCAATATTAAATCTATCAGATATCCTAAACTTCAACTTTTACATATATAACAAAGTTCATTGGAGCAGTTTGTGTTTAGATCAACTGCCGCTTATATTAGTATATCACTATATCTAAAGACTACAGGCGATAAATGTAATCCCAAATGTTACTTTATTTTCTGTTACATAAAAAATTTACTGTCTAAATATTCGAAGAATCATATACATGGAATTCAAAAAAATCAACAAAGCAACAAGGTAAAAACAAGTAATTCATGGAAATGACGTGCCTTTTAGTAGATAGGTAAGCATTAATATCCTTGTACCCAGCAGAATGAACCCGGCTACGAATTCTGTCAGGTAAGCTTCGAGAAGAAACTTTTCTTGAACACTTCTGATCTTTGACCTTCTCTCTACGACGGCTTCCATTGGAGAAGCTTCTGAAAAGTGGTTCTCTTGAAGCTTGTAGTTTTTCCCCCTTCTCACTGTTGCATTTATCTCGTCCAAGGCAGCAAAAATCATCTTCAAATGGAACTTTCCTCTGGAGCACAAGAAAAATCATTCCAAAGGGAATTATAAAAACAAAATGATCTAATAAAGCCCTGGACCATTTTTTCTCAGCATCACACTTATAGTGATAGGAAAGTATCAATGCCACAAACCTAGCTACATTTTCCTTCTTTTACCAACAAAGGTTAACTATATGTCATGTTTCCTCCAATGTCAAGAAAGGCGCAAAAAGTACAAACAAACTAATGAAGCACATAATTTAACAAAGACAGAAAAGAAACCTAATTGAAAGGAAAAACAAAACAAAAGCAAAAGGTTTGTCCAGCGCCTTTCTAAACTTTAAAAAAAAAGGCCTCCTAAGGCTTTGAATTAAAATAAGGTAACAGTGTACCTTGCCATAGAATTTATTAACAGCTAAAGATTCATAGCTCTTCTTGAAGGAATATCCATCACTGCACCGGTCTGATAAGATTAACAAAACATTCAGAAAACTTTATGTTATTTGTCAGAAGTGGTAACACCACGTAGCACAGTTAAGAAAATAAAAAGACACTGGTCGAACTTGATATCATGTTAGATATGATAATTTCCAAGATAAAATCTAGTTCAAATATACTTAAACTAAACCAAAGGGATGATGATGCATAAGAAGGATGAAAACAAATTGAAGAACAACATAAGGAAAAAACTTAATATAAATGTATTATCAACAATAAAATGTAATGCAACTGAGATAGTAGCTGAAGCTTTTACCAAGTGATTCTCTTTGTGTACAATAAGAATGATAAGAATTCGTCTCTCGAGATGCATCGATCTAGAAAAAGAAACTAAATATTAGCAAAACAGAAAAGAAGCACTGGTTCTATCTGTGCCCAGCTTAACTCAATGTACAATACAAAAAGATAAAGTCTTACATTTAGAAGTGGAAAACCAATTTTCAAAAGTAAACAAAGTTGGATAATTTAAAAGAACAAAAGTAACTGCACACTCAATGAATGTGAAGTTAACTTCTTTAAGACTTAGCACTTTAGCAGTTATCTTCATATGTTGCTCTTGATTAAACTGTTAACATGTGGTGGTTGTGACTTACTCAACAGTGTGCAACTCAAGCTATTCATTAATTCCTTGAGAGTCAATTTGAAATAATAAAATGAAATGCTTTTAATTTCAATTACAACTGGGCTAACTAATTACTCCAAATTCTTGGTAGCTTCATAGGAATTTCAGTTTCAGAAACATTCAGTTCAGTTTCAACATTTTCAAAACAAATTTGATTTATAACCCACAGTGCACTAAGGATGTGCTCCGTAAATGTAACTAGAGGGGTAGGGGGAAGGAAGTCAGGTGCAATAAAGATGAAGCTACCCTTCAAATAGCGGATACAAATTGGAGGGTAATGGTGCTCTTTTTTAGTTCCCATGCCCTCCCCTACACCCCTCTTCCCAAATTTTGATTTATGGAGCATGTAAACATGGATTGACCCCTCACCCCTCCCAGGGGCAGAGCCAGCAAAAGTGAAATGATGGGTTAAAATTTTAGAGTGAGTCATATATTTTATAATTATTTTGAAGTCCGAATGATATGTATATTTATAAACAAAAATTGGGCCAGGAGGGCCCCTTGATTTCTAGAGCAGATATGTCTGGATTATGCAATAAAACATGGAGGATGACCTAAAAACACAAATGCACTCACTTGGCAGTTACAATAGAAATTTGGCATTTTGTGAAGGAACTCGGAAACTGATGATAAATACATGAATTCCTTGTGACTACAATTTTGGGGTATACAGAAAGGTACAGTGAGATTTGGTAGGGTTTGCGTGAAATTGCTCCACAGAATGAAGCTAAGAATTAAGAAATTTAGAAGAAGATGGCATAGTAAGATTGAATTGGTTCTCAGAAGAAACCTTCCGAAGTGGAGTAGTTGCTCTCCTACGGACTTCATTTTCGCACTGCGCGACACTGATCTTCAACTTCTCCCCTCCATCTTTCAAGCACGTGGTGCCTTTGAGAAGGCCCCTCAGCCGGTAGATCTTCTCTTTTAAACCCTGATCGGACATTGCTGATAGCTCCGGGGTCCCCGCGAAGGTGGGGGTGGAGGAGGAGGTGGTGGCGGCGGCGGCAGATGCGGAGGAGGGGACGACAACCACGTCGATGAGGTCATCATCGTCAATCGATCCCCAGTCGATCGCACAAGAAACTCCCGCCATGGCGATGGCGAGAAACTGAAATGGAAAGATTCGGTGGGGAGACGAAGCGTTGTAAGAGGAAAGAGATCGAGGGAAATACTTTGCTGCTGTGTGTAGAGTGGTACAGTGCCAAATTATTGAATTAGGAGGGGGAAAAAGCGTGCGCTAGTTTTGGATTGTTGATATAAACTAGTGTTGTGCTAACACCCGATCCGGTCTGTTCGTGCTTTTTACCCGTCCAACCCGTTCTTTGATCAAACCCGTTGAAACTCGGACGGGTCGCGGGTGCAGGTCTAAGGAGGGATTTGGGTGGCGTCCTTGGAAAATCGTCTGTTTAAACCCGCCCGTTCTAAATCCGTGTCAGAACCCGTCCCGTCCGACCCGCCCGCCCGTCTACCTGACCCACCCGTTTGACCCGTCCCGCCCGCCCATTTGACCCGCCAATGATAAAATTTCAAAAAAAATTTGAATTTTATAGGAGGGAGACCCGTTACCCGCCCGCCCGCCCGTTTGACAAGTATTTTTTATTGTTTTATTGAAAATGTTTTATTGTTCATATTTTTTATTCACTTTTTTTTCAAGTATTTTTTATACTTTTTTGTATTCGGATTTTATTTCTTTTAAAAAAAATAGTTGTATACTTTTATACATTTTTTTATATTCGGATTTAAAAAACTTATATGTCTTTGAATTATTTTGGATTCGAGTTTGAAAAAGCAACTTTTTATAAAAAAAATTAAATTCATTTGTACTTTTTCAAATATGATTTTTCTTAGATTTTTTTGTCAACTTTTTAAGATTTTTTTGGAGTTATTTCAATTTTCGAATCAAAACATACCACATTTTCATATTTTTAAAAAAAACCCGTGTCCGCCCGTCCCGCCCGCCCGCCCATCCCACCCGTTTAACCCGACGTGTCTAAGAGCGGGTTTGGATCTCCCTTCCCAAATCCACCCGTCTCAACCTGCCCGTCGTAACCCGTCCAATCCGTCCATCCGTCGTCCGTCCAAACCCGTCGCTCGTCCACCCGTACCCCAAACCTGCCCGCCCGTCCCGTTAGCACAACACTAATATAAACAAAGGAACCGTATTTTCTGGAGGAAAAAAAATCATAAACAAAAAGTGCATGACTTCTCCGATAGACCGATATGGAATCGATGAAAATTAAGACTGTTGGATTGGCATCGAGAGGTTATGATTGCTAACTGGGCTGCCCGAGCTGACCGATTTATGGTTAGCGGCCTTGAACTTCTTGCACCGTTCGATTTTACATGGACAACCAAGATCTCAACCTTAAAATACCATTTTATTTTTTCCCTTTATTTGCCTGTTAACCATGATCATGAATACGGTTAAGAACGCATAGCTAGCATGGATGTTATAGATGTTCTGATTAGGTTTAAATTTCGTAAAAATTATTTAAAATATAATAAATGTTTCGGTTAACAAAAACTCTTATAACAATAAATAATGAAAATATAATATTATGAAATTTTCTGTCTCTTGATGGATTGTCTATCAACTATAATTGCAGGTCTGTCACTAAAAATATATAATTTTCAACTTAAAAGTTTGATCATTTTACGTTTTATGTTTCACAATTATACAATTTTAGTTGGGAACCGATTCCTCTGCTCACTTGTGGGCAGGAAATTCCTGCCCACAGTTTGTTTCAGCCAATCAGCATTTGACAGCTGTATTTTCTCACTTAATAATTTTAAATGCTGCTAGTGTAAACTCTGAGAAACATTAACGGAGACGGAAAATAAAAAAAACACTAATCTCTCTGTTAACTGATTTGGTAGCGAAATATTAACCTTGCACTGCGCCTCTTCGCCTTCCTCTCGTCTCAGATTCGTCGCCTCCTTCTCTCTCCTCTAGTTCAAGCTTCATCCTTTCTCAATACAACTTTCTCTCAATTCCCAGTGGCAATCGATCTCTCCTTGAGGAATTAAAGAAAGCATTGGAGAAAAATTCGGTACCAAGTCTCTTCTTCCACCTGCGACCTCCAATTTGGATCAGTTTCATCCTTTTATCTTAATTTGAATAAGAAGAAAGAACTAAATTAGAAAAGAGAGATTTTTATCATCTTCTAGTAATGTTTTTTTGTTATTCATTAGCAATTCTGAAGTGCACTTTGTTCTTCCATGATTACTTGTAGATGGCATCAGAAAATTATTTAGACTTGAACTTTTGTTTTGATGTGGCTTCTTGCGAGACCCCCAACAAATTTTCAGAATACAGGTAATTTTTGTTAGTTTATTATACATTAAGTGAGTAATACAAACGTATTTTCAAGATTCAAGGTTTTCAGCATGCTGAGCCATTGAGTGATGACTTATTCATTTGTAGCTACATCACTGATACTCATCAAAATTATCCTAAAAGAAACGTCGCTGTACAAATAGCTACAGCTATTACAGCCTGTGCAAGGGTCTATATACATTATCAAATTAAAATTTAATAGAAATTAACTTGCATGTGGTAGAGAAACAAACTTGTTAGTTTTATTATATAATTGTGGTCATACCAGGTTGATTATATACACAGATACTTGTTGGACGTGGCAGAGAAACAAACATAACTAAACTTTCAATTACAAAATAACTTGTATATATAAGTATTGTAGTCTAATATATATCCATTTGCCACCTATCAGGTGTATTGAAGGAGTGGAAAATGAACTTTGTAGCAATTTACAGATTGGAAATAATATTGATCTCAACAGCTCTGAAAGGTAAATATTAAACTTTAGAGAAAAAAAGTAACTTTATATATTCTTTACAATGTCTTTTGAAAGAGATTAGTTCCTTGTTGTCTTAACTTACTTTTCCTGATTAATAAAATGATATCAGTCGTGAGTTTGTTTGAAAAATATTGATAAGATAGGTGATGTTCACCTTGCTCAAAATTTCATGTTTTTCACAGAGTAATAAATGAAGAGCATGACAAACATTGTGACTCATAAAAAATACCTGCCTTGTTAGAGCATGAAACACCAAAACTTGGGATGGAGTTTAATGATGTGGAAGATGCATACAAGTTCTATAACAGATATGGTAAAAAGATCGGTTTTGGTATAAGGAACGACAATATAAGAAAAGTTCAGGGTGTGGTGAAGTTTCGCGGCTTTTGTTGTTCAAAAGAAGGCTTTCGTGGTGTGGATAAGCGAGATGCAAAAGTTGTGAATCACCGTCCAGAAACTAGAACAGGTTGTCGGGCAACTATGCATATTAGATTGCAAAAGAATGGAAAATTCAAAATTACAAAACTTGAACTGGAGCACAACCATTCTCTAGCTAGCCCTGGAAAAACTCATATGCTAAGATCACATAGAACAGTTGGAAAGTTCGGAAGTCTCTAATTGATGCAGCAGATAAATCTGGTCTTACTCCTAAGCAAGCATTTGATTTTCAAGCAACTGTTGCTGGCAGGCGTGAGAATCTTGGATGTCTCTCAACAGATGTGAAAAACTATTTGCGAACTAAACGACAAAAGGAAATGGAGAAAGGAGACGTGGCATCTCTAATTCAGTATTTTCATGATAAACAACTAGAGAACAAGTCATTTTACTCTACCTTTCAAGTTGATAATGAGGAGCAAATAACTAATATTTTTTGGGCCGATGCAAAGGGAATTGTAGATTATAGCCACTTTGGTGATGTGATTTGTTTTGATACCACCTATAAGATAAACAACTATGGACGCCCTGTTGCTCCCATTTTAGGTATAAACCATCACAAGCAAACAATAATTTTCGCAATGGCGCTTCTTTATGATGAAACAACAGAATCTTTCGAATGGTTGTTTGAATGTTTCTTAAAAGTAATGTCCGGAGTTCAGCCGAAAACCATTTTAACTGACCAATGTGCTGCAATGACAAAGGCAATAAAAAAGTTCTTCCAAATACACATCATCGCCTCTGCATTTGGCATATTTATCAAAATGCTTGTACTAATTTGAGTAATGTGTTTGCTGCTTCACGAAGCTTCACCTCTAATTTTAGCTCTTGTATTTATGATCACGAGGTAGAAGAAGATTTTGTAAAGGCATGGAATGACATGCTTAAGGAATATGGTTTGGTTGAGAATAAATGGTTAAAGGATTTATTTGAGAAAAAAGAGAAGTGAGCTTTAGTCTATGGAAGAAATACATTTTGTGCTGATATGATGAGCACACAAAGAAGTGAGTCAATTAATGCGGTTTTGAAAAGGTACTTGAACAGCCAATATAATCTCTTGAGATTTTTTGAGCATTATGATCGGTTGCTTGCAGATCGTCGGTATGAAGAATATTATGCTGATTTCAATACCTTTCATATGAGGCCAGTCACTTGTGCATCGACTCGAATGTTAAAACAAGCTTCTGATGTGTACACTCTTGAAGTTTACAATATGTTTGAAAAAGAGTACAAGAGATTTCTTGATTGTGATGCTTTTAAAACCGGCCAAACTGACACCATTGAGGAATATGATGTGGGTACTTTTGTGGGCAATCGATCTCATAAGGTGTCTTTTGATACAATAGGCGTTGAAGTAAATTGTAGCTGCAAATATAATCTCTTGATATTTTTTGAGCATCATGATCGGTTGCTTGCAGATCGTCGGTATGAAGAATATTATGCTGATTTCAATACCTTTCATATGAGGCCAGTCACTTGTGCATTGACTCGAATGTTAAAACAAGCTTCTGATGTGTACACTCTTGAAGTTTACAATATGTTTGAAAAAGAGTACAAGAGATTTCTTGATTGTGATGCTTTTAAAACCGGCCAAACTGACACCATTGAGGAATATGATGTGGGTACTTTTGTGGGCAATTGATCTCATAAGGTGTCTTTTGATACAATAGGCGTTGAAGTAAATTGTAGCTGCAAAAGGTACGAATTTGTGGGCATTTTATGCTCTCATGCACTAAAGGTTTTGGATTGTAATCACATTAAGTTAATCCCTGAAAAAATATATAATGAAGAGATGGACAAAAAATGCAAAAATTGGAAATGTAAATGACAAAAATGGGGATATAATTGAGAGTGATCCCAGTTTAGAACTTCGAAGGCGTTATGGTGTTTTGTGTAGTAGAATGGTTAGAATTGCAACTTTAGCTGCAGAACATGAAGAGACATTTCAATTTGCAATGGAGAACTCGGGTGCACTTCTTGAAGGAATTGAGGAAAAACTGAAAACCATCACAATTGGTGAAGCCCCTACAAAAATACTTCCGGTTGTTATGGAACCATCTAGCGCCTCCACTATTCCTATTGGAATTAAAAGAAAAGAAAATGAGTGTGGTCGTCGAAGATATCTGAGTTCTTTGGAGAATAAAACAAAAAAGAAGACTATGAGCAAGAAAAAGAAGTCTAAAAATCATGAAATCCATGCACAAGAGGACTATAGGCAAACGTCCCAACCTCCACTGCAAATGTTTGCTTCTAGTCATATCCCTCAACCCCTTCAAATAGATATTGGCAGCATCAACCAGCACATGATTTCTTATACTCAGTTACTGCAGGTAAAATTCGTATGTGTGTCCTTGATGGCAACATATAGACATGATGTTCATATTTTGATATCCATATTTTTTATTGGAAACCACATTGTCGCAACTTAATAAGGATATTCCAGAACAAACCACATCCATATATTTTATTGGAAACCACATTGTTGCAATTTAATCATCATAAATTGAATTTGATTATGATGATCAGAAGTTTATATTAAGATCTAACTACATCTGAAATCAATATCATTCATTTACAACTAACACTATGATGCAAATCTTTATACTGGTCAATCTTTCTAAATGCTTTTGATTGGTTGCAATGTGGTTGGATTATTTTCAAAAATAAAACTAAAATATGTAATTTATCATGCACTTGGTAGGAGTCGTTGATTCAATGACTAATTGGGACAATGATGATTTTGGAGATGATGCTTTTGAAGAAGAATCAGTTGGCAGTTATGATTGTGAAAGACAAATTCATTTGCTTATTTGTTTGTTTCTTTCTTTTTATGAGAGAAAATGTGAATTGTTTCTTTACTGGACAAGTGGAAGCAAAATTTTCTTTTTATGCATGTAATTGACTTCTTTTTATGAGTGAGAATCAAGGTCAAGCTGATGTTTTGGCAAGACGTTTTGGTATGTATTATCAATAGTCAAGGAGGATTATTAAAGGGGTAAGCAACGATTTTGAGGGATTGAAGTTGTATCTTTTATATTTTAATTGAAGTGTTGAAGATGGAAGTGTGTATCATTTGTCTGCTATTAGAATCAGATCTTGTTAATAACTTTTAAAAAAAACTTCATTCAGAGTTAAGTTTTCCTCCTATTTACCCTGAAATGTGATTTTCATAGTAATAAACAAATATAGCTCACTGACACTCTTTTGTTGTAGTATATGTGCTTGTATTACCTTTTGATCCTTGTTATGTCAGTACCTTCTTTTTGTTGGGGTGGGATTGTTATAGATTTATGGAGTTACATTAGTTAAAGAATAAATTGGCATTTTTTAAATTACAGGGACTAAACCGAAAACATACAGGAGAACGGGTTGGTACCAACGGTACCGGTGAAAGAATTGAACCCATTATTTGATTTTCTCAGGTTCTATGCTAGCAGCACAATTTCTATTTTTCTTGTATTTCTTAGGCATTTGCATTTGAGGACTAAATCGAAAACATACAAGAGAACGAGTTGGTGCCAACGGTACCAATTTTGTATTTGAAGTAGCTTACGGTATCAGTTACAATAAATATTAAGTTATTGTACTTTTATGTATGTATATTATAATAATGTTTGAAATGTGAAGAGGCTAAAGGAGAGAGGAAGTGCAATCGCTACCAAATCAGTTAACAGAGAGATTAGTGTTTTTTTTTATTTTTCGTCTCCGTTAATGTTTCTCAGAGTTTAGACTAGCAGCATTTAAAATTATTAATTGAGAAAATACAACTGTCAAATGCTGATTGGCTGAAACCAACTGTGGGCAGGAATTTCCTGCCCACAGGTGAGCAGAGGAATCGGTTCCTTTTAGTTGACATGTTTTTAATTGTAGGCAAATAAATGTATAGACAATTGTCCACTCAGAAGTAGGTGGACACCGAATAATTTACATAAAAAAAATCATTTTCTAGCATTTTATCTTTTGTCGCCCTTAAAAATATGGGTCCGAATCTGCTGCTGGTAAATCCCTGCTTGTCTTCGATCCGACCGCTCGATCGCCACGGACGGCTGTGATTTGATTAAGGGGCAGATGCTTTGGCCGTTATATGAGTTTTGAACGGTCCAGATCGAAACAAGCAGGAAAGCAAGCAGGGATTTACGAGCAGGAGATCCAGTTCCTAAAAATATCACATAAAGACTTTTTCATTCAACTAAAATAATTTATAAATACTAACACGGTACTTAAAAATTATAATTTTAAATATTTAAGACATTTCATAATTTTGTGTTTTTTAATTAATATTTTTTTACTAAAATGTTGTGTCGGTCTTTACAAATATCATTTTTATTAATTAGGAATTATAGCTTAAAATTGCAAAAATTTAAGCATTATCAAATTAATATGTAAAAAAAATCAATTCTCAACCACTCTGAAAAATAGTAAAAAAATTTATAAAAAAATAGTAAATTCGATCTCTAAGAAGATTTCAATATAGTAATTACGTTCAACGGTTTGAACCGGTTATTTAGACTTTAAAATTCAAAATACAACAAGTGCAGTGAGTGATGTGCTTTGTGAAGCACCATAGTCTCACTTTATATTTTATTACTTTTTAGCATAGAGTGTGACTTTGTTCACCTCGATAATAACAAGTTCATAATTCAAAATTAATGCATCTAGTTAGTCTAGTATTTTAATGATACTATGATAGTTAATTAGAATGACTTCAAAAGATCATTGTCGAATAATCGTGAAAGAAGAGAGCCGAGAATTCAAAAAACAAGAACTTGCATCCGTCATGCAAGAGGCCTTTATTCTACTTATAATCACAAGAATTACATGCTTTAAGTAATTAGAACATTGTTGGGAGCCATAACTTTGAAACATGAGAGTTTGCTAGCTTCTAGGCTCCCTTGTGCCTTCATATTTCCTCAATCCTTTGATGGTACAAAGGTTCCTTTATGTCCACCATGAGTTCCTTAGAGAACAAGCAAGATTTTGAATGCTAGATCTAATCACTTATTTCACTCGAGCAATTCAACAGACGCCTTGCAAGCAATTCGTCTCAAACAAAATATCAAGACGAGTGTTGGATGTCACTCGCAGACAAATATTTTCTCTACGAGAAAATTAAATACTATGAAATATAAATGATGATGAATTTTATTTATCATATTTAATGTTGGTCACCTAATATCTTATTCTCTAATAAGCATTCATGTGATTAAATAGATACTCTTATCTATTGATTTGTGAAATATGATCAATATTTAATTATCATGCTAACCTTATAAAGGTAATTAGTATTTATTGCTAATTATTTTGGTTAGAAATATTTAAAGTTTCACTATTTTTGAAAATAATGTTTCACAATTCATGTCCTTAAATGAACTATAATAATAAAACTTAAGGAAGAAATAACTAGTTTATCAATTTATGACACAAATACAAAAACCAACAGTTTGATCCTAAGGCACACAATAATAGTTATGGATTAAAAACTCCGTGATCACATGATCCCGTAATCGACATTTGAAAACCAACAAATATCGAGATAATAGTAGGTCCTTTACATCAAATTAAAAAAATTCAAGATTAATTTATAGCAAAATATATCATCTATGTATTAAAACAATTGTTTTGTAATAAAAAATAATATATCAAATAGGATTTTAATAAATAAATGAAATTTTATAATTTTCACAAATAATATACAGTAAATAGCATTTTGTTTTGACAATTCATGAAATTTAAAAATAAACTAAAAAAATAACAAACCTAGTTACAACTGCACTACGCCCCAAGTAGATATTGTAATATTGTTGGGTAATTTTTTTTTAGTGGTAAATATTGACCCCGCTAGCCAACAAAGACAGGACACAGAGAAGAATTGTCAAACTAATGAATAGATAAGAACAATGTTTATTTAAAGAAAGATTGCACGTTTGAAATTTGATTTTGAATAACTTTGAAGAAAAAAATTTGAATTAAACTTGAATCAAATATCTCACTTCCTCTGAAAAACAATGAAAAAATAAATATACTACCGCAAACATGAGAAATGAATTATGCGAATGACAGGAATGTTTATAGATGCTACAATTTTGTTAGATAACCCGATTTAAAGTCCGAGCTTGAAGTTCAATTTTGATTCATTGAAGCTATTAAATTGGGTTTAATTATAATTTTTGACAAACACAGATGAGCCAAGGCATGGGAAGAACGTGGTCGTGTCTGCTTACATGTCAACACACGCAATTTCCTCGTGCACACTGGGACACTTGTAAAACAAGGAGAGGCTGCTCCAACGACTGTATTATTATTTTATTCACCGTTCATTTTTATTTTTATTTTTTATGGACAGTAGTGATATTTTTATTAGTCAAATATAATATATAATATAACGGTCAAATTAAAAATAATTATCAAATAGTTGGTATGATAAATTTGTTATAAATTTGCAAAATATATAAAAAGAGGAGGGATATAATGCCTTCACTTCTGTGTGCCTCCAAAATCCATATCATTCATCATGCACACATTTTTATGCAATTAAATTTAAATCATTCATTAATTTTAATGAATGATGTGAATTTTGGAGGCACAACTAAATCTAGATCATCACGGATTATTAAATATTTATAGTTTATTAAGTAACCAATTAAGTAATATTTAACGGATTATATACGTATGATGAGATCGAAGGGCGCCTTTAAATTATAGAATATTTATAATCAAGGGCGGATATAGGATTTCGTCAGAGGATTCACAATTTACGATTTTTTTCATGATTTCGAAATGATGCATATTCGTATAAAAGTTCAAATACATGATCATTTTTTTTTAAAAAATCAAGGGGTGCAGCTGACCCCATGATTATATGTGGCTCCGCCACTGTTTATGATAACTTTATAATTCAGTGATGATATAAATTATATGAGATTTTCATAATAATACAATTATATTATTAGACTCTGAAGAATACAGTTATCTTTAAATATGAAAGGATCCAATAAGTAAGTTATGAATTTAGAATTTGACCCGCTAAGGATGAAGGATCATAGTATCATACAAAAGAAAAGGCTCCACTGCAACTTTGTTCTTAACAGAGACACCTTTTTCTCTTTCAAAATTATACTTAATCACATATAAATTTAATTGAAAAATAAGAGTGAAAAGTTGGATTTTGAAATATCAGTTCTCAAACAAAAGCAATCAGTATAGATGAAAAAAAATCAGATTATAAAATTACGATGAAGTTCAAGATTCAATCGTTCAAATAACTTGTTGGAAGTGTCTATTACAAAAAAAAAATATTATATTTCAGTTTGAGATTTGTTGTAATATTTTGTGACGACAATTAATGTACATAGTGAAGAAATTCCTCATAATGCATTGATGAATTTTGGGGAGTTCGGATCAATGCAGGAGGGTTTGGATTTGAATACATCAATAAAACGAATTTGGTTACAAAGAGCAGGGGTGCACGAAATATTCGTGACTCGTGATTCGCTCGTGTTCGAATCGCTAATAACTCGTTCGTTAACAGTTGGAGTGTTAACGAGCCGAGCCGATCTCGAGCTTTGACAAGCTCGACTCAGGTAAGTATTGAGATCTTAACGAGTTAATTTTGACCGTCGAACTGGTTACCACCATCTCTAAATAGATCTTTACCATAGATAATTTTCACGATTTTATAATTTTACTATGTTTTGTTAAACTATTTTGTTATTTTTCTTGCAAACAAGCTACAAACGAGCCAGCTCGAGTTGAGAGTTTCAACTTGTGACCACTTGTAGTAACTCGCTCGAGCTCGGCTCGTTTGCACCCATAACAAAAAGCATCAAACGGCTCTGTGGTGATTGTGAAAACAACTTTTTCGATAATAATTACGTAAATAGTTTTTAATTATAACATTTTAAATTACTGTTCAAATGTTATTGAAATCACTCGTTACAACTTACAAGGCACAGAAAAAAAGAAAAATAAATTACTGAATTTCTTTCGGTCTTATTTTAATCTCCAAAAATATTTAATTTTAATGCGCGTATGGTGAGTTAATGACTGATAGATTGTCATTTTCGCAACCCCAAATGTTTCCGTGATGGCAATTGCTAGTTGTATTTTGAAGCTATTTTTATATTAAAGTAAGACGACAAAGCTTAGCACTTTCCCTATATGACCCTACTAATATTAATATTTGTATTAATATTGAATTAATTAATCACCTCTGAGAAAAACAAGTGTTCTTTTATCTTTCTGTTTTAGCTAGTTTAAGTATCCATATATATCCAACCTATTAGTTGCAACTAGCTTCAAGATAATTTATCTTAGTCACATTGTTTCCGTTAGAATTTAAAATCCCTCTTAATAGAAGTGTATAACGGACGGGTCAATAATTATTTTATCAATATTTCGATCCAACCCGATATAATCAAATTAAAAAATTCTTTAGTTAACTCATTCGTAACTCAATCTAACCCATATATTTTCTATATACGAACTTTTATGAGTTATACGGGTTATGCGGGTTATAATTTTGATTGTGCATAGATAAAACTAATTTAATATTTGATGACTTGTAGATTATATTTAGAGATTAATTAATTTTAGTCTTGAATTATTATGATGTAGAGTATGTGATGACTTTATGTTGTAATCTATGCAAAGAAAAAAATGAATCCGAAATTTTAATTAGAAAAAAATAAACATGATGTTTTATTTTATCACTTCTAACTTTTAAAAAACAAGTTTGACCGACCAATTTTTTGGGTGATTTCTTTTCTTATTCTACAATCATCAATATTAAAATTAACCTTTGTCGAGCAATAGTAAATGTTGTTACAAATTTAAGAAGAATATGAGTAGACAATCGGGTTCGAATTTAGCTCGGCTATCAAGATCAAACTCATGACCCAACCCAGTGGCGGATCCACCATATGGCAGGGTAGGGCAAGTGCCATATCCTGGATTTTGTAATTCTTCAAATGTTGAATAGCACCTAATATATGTGCCCTATCCTGAAACCAAATTGCGTCTGACCATGGACCATGCACTTGTTGTGTTTTGCGCCAAAGGAAAAATAGATCTCTCAATATTTATTTTTCTATTTTTTCTATCTCATACTTGAGCGAACAAAAAAGAGAGAGTAGAACATATTAACAGACATTCAATAGAAAATAAAGAGATTCAAGAGAGTTATGCGAACTGGGCTTTTGTAGGCTTCCGACGTTTCCATAATTTCTATTTTATGCTGTTTGATTACTCTTTTGCAAAGTTGCGATGATCTAATACATAATATTGAGCCTTAGAAGAATTCGTCGTGCTACATTTGTGGCATTAAAAGGAAGCCTATATAGTTGTTAAAGGCTAAAATTTAAATGAGAAATAATTGCGTTATATTCTCAGCTTAAATTGAGCGCTTCTTTCTTAGTGATATATCAAAATTTTACTTGCAGTAGTCTTATATCAGTAAACTTTCATTTATTACATCCAATTTACATTAAATTCAAAACCTTGTTATCATCTAAATCCGATTTTTTCAGTTGTTCCCATGTCAAATCTGTATCAGATCTGAAAGTATAAATCAAGGTATAATTATATATACTCTTCTAAAATTTCAAAAGTACATACAAGCTATAGATTACGTCATAATTTCACAAATTAAGTTCATACAATGAGAATTTTTGTATTTTGAAGTACATATGATATTACACGTTTAGAAGAACAAATATGTAATTTTACATTTTATAGGGGTAAATTTTGAAATTTCGTCATAATTTAAAGATGCGAGGTTTTTTGTAAATTGACAAAAAATAGCTAGTAGTAACTGCACATGATGATTTACCTAGAGGGAGGGTGAATAGGTAAACAATGCAATTCTAGGGTTCTTTTTGTAAATTTCACAATTCAAAATTCAATTTCACCTAGAACCAAATTACACAATCTATTCAAGATAATTAAACTACTGAAATTAAAACAAAGAAAGTTTAGAAAGATCAAACGATCCGTAGAACGCGTGACACCGATATGATAACGGAGTTCGGCTATTGACGAGCCTACGTCTCCGAGACTCCCGATCCCCCAATGCAGTAACAGGATCGAGCCGTATGCACTATCACCAAATAGAGTCTTTTACAAGGGCCGAGATCTAATTCTTTACACACGAAGATTAGAGACTAGACCCGTACAACAAGCACGAAGCACAACTGCACAAGAGAATAGTATTAAGTTGATCTCTCAAATCTCACAAATATTTGGCTAATTTTGAGTCAATTAAGCTTGAGAATTTTGAGAGTTTGTAAGAAGCTTTTCAAGGTCAACAATGGAGGTTGCTAGGGTTTTTGAATTTTGCAAAATGTTAATTAAGAAAGGAAGAAGGAATGGATATATATAGCACCAACAGATAACCTTCCAAAACAGAGGATTTCGTCCTGAACCGTTATAACGCTTGACAACCGTTATAACGGTTAGTACAAAACTCCTGGAGTTTATTTGCTAGTTCAGTCAAACCGTTATAACGCTTTCAAAGCGTTAGGTAACGGTTCTCTCTGGAGCAAAACGGAGCACAATTCAAAGTCAGATATTTAATTTAACCGTTATAACGGTTAGGGACCGTTATAACGCTTAAGCTCAAGCAACAGGTTGAAAGTTTGGGATGAACACAACCGTCACAACGGTTAGTAACCATTGTCTAACGGTTCGCTCTGGAGAAAAGTGGACATTTGATATTGTAATTCGATTGAGCTAACCGTTATAACGGTTACTAAGAGTTATAACGCTTAGTGCAAAATCTGGACTAGTATTACAATTCGATTGAGATAACCGTTATAACGGTTAGAGAAGAGTTATAACGGTTAGTGTAAATTTCGAATTTTCTCAAGCTTAACCATACCCATATTGACCAAATTTGATTTTACATATTTAACTGACTTAGACCTATTTAAATCTTCATTTGCTCCATATGAGCATATTGCACTCTATAGTCTTCCGTGTATCCATTTTGCTAAATAGTACCTGCAATAAACTCAACACACGAACGAGGTAAAATTCAAGATTGTTTTGCAAATCGACAAATAAGAGACATTGTTACATTGTTAGACACAACACATGATATATCCACATATTACATTCGTGTAACCTTTTAAAAGTGGACATAAATATAATATATCCTTTTATATCTGATAAATATTTTAATATACTTATACTTGCTAATTCTTTTCCTCTATTATTTGTTTTTAATTATTTCTAAATTTCAAAAAATTTACACAATTAATTGATAAAACATATCTTATCATGTATGATTCCAATCTCTTGTTCGCAGATTTGGTTCCTTCTGTTCCAGGTTTAAGACCATTTCTATCTCAATATAATTCAAATGAGAAAGGCTATGTGCGTCAGCTTTATCTAGATAAATGTTCATGTCAACCTAACGATCATAATTTTTTTCAAAGAGATATAAGTGGTAAGACTATATTTTTTTCCTAAAGGTCAGCTCGATTTACCGTCGACTTGATTTTATTTTGTAGGTGTTGAAATATTTGTCGTGATTGGTTTTTTATATGTAAAACATACTATTTCAATATTTTGGTTGAAATTTATATTTTTATTTTGGGGAAGGGGAGCCTTGACGCAATAGTAAAGTTGTCGCCTTGTGACTAATAGGTCATAGGTTCGAGTCATACAAACATCATCTTGCAGAAAATGCAGCAAAATATTGCGTACAAAGACTTCAAAATTGTCTGTTCCTTCCACGAAATCCGTGCAAGCGGGAGCCTGGGAGCTACGCGTACTGGACTGTCATTTATATGTAATTGTGCCCTACTCTGATCAAAATTCTGCATCCGCCATTGACTCAATTCATAATAATTGATTTATCAAAATCAAAACTCGTACCTAACATGATAACACCTCAATCCGATATAAAACGAATCAACTCTAGCTGATGAATTAAACGGGTCGAACGAGTTACTAATTTTTGTATACAACCCTTACTCGGAATTTGCACACTATTTCATATTTGAATGCAAAAATCTTTTAGTCGTTGCATTGTCATATTTTTTTGTAGCGCGCGAAAAGATGGTCGCTAATTCCAGAAGTTTCACTAATATTAACCATGGATCCAAGAACTTTTGCAAAAGGCGATTGAAATAACTAGAGAAGATTAGTCGACTTGAATTAGAAAATGAAACATCGTACGTACACCTGGCTTCATTTAATTTTCATAATTTCTGATACAAGTAATAACAAGCGGAGTACAAGTAGTGTTGATCATACGAACAGATACGGATACGAATTGCTCGGATCACGAGTTGCTCAGCTATGAATTGCACAGGTGGAACGAGTTTGAATAAGATAGAATCTCATGATTTATTTTTTTTTAAATCCAAAAATTCTCAGATAACCAAAAATAATTTCAAAAAATTTGAAAAAATGAGGAGAGGGAAATAGCCGTTGGAATTTTGAAGAGTTTTTTTAACGGCGGGGTGGGCCTCACGGGTTGGGGCAAGTTGTCCGTTAACTCGGACGGGTTATCTCGGGTTGGGCGGGTTGGAACGGGTTACGGCTAGTTATGGATCACGAGCACGGACGAGGATGGGTTACATACGGATTGAAAGGGACGATTTACCACAAACGTAATTTTGAAGAACAACTCAAATCTATATGAAACTGACCTTGAAAAAAGTACGAACAGACAAAAATTGAGTTCACGAACGAATTCAAACGCGCAACAGGACGGACGGATGCAGGTCTGGTTGACCCGTATGAATTCTGTCAAAACAACAAGTCAACAAGTACAAGTAACGCTTCTTTCTGTAAGAGATATGGTGCAAGCATTTGAACATGCTCACGGTGTATGAAAGAAAGTGTTTCCTTCCTCTTGTGTGAAAGATAATTTCCCATGTAAAGTTCAGACTTCTCTGAGACTGACGCAATGTTGTGTTTGTGTAAACTGTAAACCAATTTCTGTTCAGATACCTGACTTGTGGGTCCACAGTAACCGCGTGACAAAGACTGTTGTCAAGAAGGCGAAACAAAGAATCAACAGTGCAAGGCACCGCCAAGTCAACATTCACTAGACATGGTTCACAACGGAATCATATCTGCTGTTATTCTGGGGATAACACAGTCTTATTATCTTCAGATCTGATCGTATATTTTTTAACTAACGGTTAAAATATATAATACATCGGATTCCGTGCAGTCCATCTGAGCCGTCCGTTCATCTGCGTGGAAATCTGAGCGGTCGGATCAGAGGATAACAGAGTCCTGTTATCTCCAAGAATAACAGCAGATACAGACTCGGTTCACAACAACAATAAACGGTAAGATGTTATTAGAGCATCATTTCTGAAACTCTTAAAATTTCTAAATAATTATCACATAAGTTTAGAAATTATTAGTTTCTAAATTTCACATTTCTGAAATTATAATTAGAGTTTTTAATTGTCACATCAGTCAATTATAGGAGAGAGAGCGTTGCGAGGCATATCAATTTCAGCCAATTATGAAACCACGTCAGAGTTTATAAACTCTGAAACAAAGTTGATAAATAAAAAACTCTAAAGCAAAATTGTTAAATAAGAAATTCATTTACATTCCTGAAATCCATTTAACAACTGTCATGTCAAATTAAAAACTCTAATAATTTCATAGATAAAAATGTTCTTAGCTCTCTAACCTCGACCTGTTAATCTGTTATCCTAATAAATGAAATACCTACAATGTTCTTTTCTTCTAAGATAGCATCTAAAAAATAACGTTATAATAAACAGTAAAAACATGATGTCAAATCTATTAAAATCATTAGCTTTATATACGTGAAAGTTTCACAAAAGTATATTTAGTAAAAGGTGCATTCGCTTAATATATATTACTTTTTTCTTTCTTTCTTTTCTTTTCTCAACCATAGATGATAGTTCGAACATGTTCGGTAAAAAAGTTTAAAAAATCTTGAATCACAAAATAACAACATTCCTCTATCATTGATATTTGTGCGAGAGCAATTTAGATACTGCAAACTTGTAAATTGATAAATATCAAATTTGAATTTACACAATTTTTAAAAGAGTAAATATAACTGTCCTTCAGTTCCTGTCCCCCTTACGCGTCTCCCCATTCAAATGCAATGATAAATTATTTTTAATTCTTTGTATAAATAATTTATTGAACAAATGCAATGATAATCATTTTTTAGTATAAAGACTTATACTAAAAAATATAAAGACTACTACATTTGAGTATAAAGACTTATATGAGGGACGTATAAGGAAGGTTTGTAAGGAGGGACAATTAATCGCTTCCTTTTTAAAATTCACTTTGCAATTATAAAAAATAATATATATGATCTTATCTATTTAAATATACTTTCGGATTAGATAATATCAATTTGAGATAAGTTGATTGCAAAGCAACATATATGAAAAATGCTTAATGAAAAATATTTTCTTTTAAATCACTATTTATCTATTGTTGTTATCATCATACATCAATATAAACTTCACTATATGAAATACTTATTACTTTTAGCATTCAACACACCAAAACTTATTCTCTCCTACTAATACATTACTTATTTAGGAAAAATATTCAAATGTACTTGAAACCTTACGCCTATAGCATCCCGAATTTATTTCTATCTTGTCAATTAGTACACAGTTTTTCTTGTTAAATATGATACAAATATAAAACATAATTGAGGTACAAACTAAAAATCTAACACATATATAATTGAGCTATGTAGCTTGTATGTAAAACAATACCTAATTGTTGATATAACATCATCGGCAACAACAATGTGAATTTAAAGTAATGGCCATTATTATACAATTACATTTCATAAGTAGCAAATTTAAAAATTTAAAAATAATTTTACATCAAAAGCAAAAGCAAGACATTCAGGCCTCGTTCGTTATAATTAACCCATCTCTTAGGATTGAGTATGGGTTACCACTCTAACAGTTATAAAGTTTCTACATGTGTTCGGTGGTGCATTTTTCTTCCAAGGATTTGAGCATGATTTCCCTTCCTCATTCCCATCTATATACAAAATTGTGGGAAAAAAATTATTCAATTCAACTGAATTTTTTATTTCCCACCATCGTCTCTAATTCTTATTATTTGTGAATATCAAATTGTGCATAATGCATTTAAAATTTCTACAACATATTTTTATTTGCTTATTTATATTACAAGTTAAATTAAGTTGCAATCTTATTTGAAAGAAATAATAAAATGTGATCTAGGTGCATATTTTTATTATATTTTTCATTTTAATTCCATACTACAAACGAACGCTTTTTTATTACCTTTTCCATTACAAAACTCATTCATATAATGGGCATGGGTTTCCATTAATTTTTCCCACGGTGAATACTAATTGTACATCTAACTAGTTTAATCTATAAATCATTAAGCTATTATTATTATTATTGAAATCTTGATTTTTTTTGCATATTAGTAATTCAATTTTGAATTTTTCTTAGTAAACTTCAATTCTACTTTTCTTAAAGTCAGAATAATTACTTATTTATATAGATTATTTTGAATATTAAAAAATAAATATTTTAATAATCACAATTAAAAAAAATATAATTTCTCAAATTTACTATCTTTTCTCAGTCGAAAGAAATTTTTCTTAATTTTAAATACTAAATTTTATTTATTTTTTATTTTGATCAATTTGTTTTCTATTAAATAAAAAATGTGCTAAGTTTATTAAATTGAATAATACTATTAAAAATAATAGTACTAATAATATTTTTATTCTTATTGTTAATAATAACAACAATCATAACAATAATAAAATTAATAAGATAGTTTGCATTCAAATCATATTATGAAAAAAATAAGTAAATTTCCCGCAATAATTCCCACAATGCAATCGAACACCTACTTCTATACTTTTTCCATAATCATCCCATTTGAATTGATTGTTGTGTTACGAACAGTTCAAAACCTGTCAATTGGCCTAAGCAGCGGAAAGACCGTAAAACAAAATTTTTACGTCTGACTTAAGCCGGGGATTAAGCGGGGTATGTCGGATAAACCATAGAGGGTGTCCACCTCCCATTTATCCCTAACATCAAAACCCTACTTAATCCCTAAACAGATCTACTCCTTAATTGAATTCTAAAACTTTAATCTACTTACAAATTAAATAGATTAATATAACATTAATACCTTGATCCAAATTCGAATTGGACCGCAGAAGACTCGGAAGGACGACCGGAGTATCAGACGTCTGATACCTCTACCAGATGTCCACCAGGACGACCAGAGACCGGCTTACTTCTTCTGCCAGAAATATTGAAAGCCGCGATATCCCGCAAAAATACTATTCACCGAGATACGGACTAAATAAAATATCTTCGTGAATCGCAGTTATCCAAAATATGGAATACTGCTCTAACACAAAAATACTATTTTCCGAATCCCGTAAACAACCGTATACGAGAAAGAGAGAAAGTATATTTATCGATACGAATCCGAGTTAACGAGTACGAATCGATTTTTGGTGCTCCTTTCTCTCTCCCTCTACCCCTCTATTTATACTAAAATGAGGAGGTTACAAATTACCAAAATACCCTTGAAATAGTGAAATTACTAAAATGCCCTCATCAAGGTCGGTATACAAAATTAAATATTAAGCTTGCTTTGGCCGACTTCATTTTTCTTCATATGCCATGTTGGCATGTAGAAATTCAAAGTTTGATTTAATTTGACCTAATCACCATGCATGCCGACTTGATTTTGGGATTTTTTATTTATTTATTTATTTTTAATTAAGATTTAATTAATTTTTAATTAAGGTTTTAATTTGATAATGACTTTCATCTCAAATTCAAAACCATAATCAATAATTAAAATCTAAATTAAATATATATAAATATACATAAACATATAATTGTTCCCAACAATTATATTTCTCAGGGTTTGGTATTGGTTTGGTTGCGGTACGATTTTATACAACGTATCGTATACGTTTATAAATTCAATCGTTGTTTTTGCTTGTCATTTAATATGACGTATATAATTTAATTATATCGCATATAATTAATCATTATGATTCTCTGATTTAGCTCCTATACGGTGTGACCTAATAGGATATGTGTTATGTTGGTAAATAGAATTAAAATCATTTTAACTTCTATAATCATAGGAGGCATCTGACATCTGCGCTATGACCATCCAATTACACAGACAATGTTGTACTTATGCAATATCACGATCCACTAAACATTTTAGTCGTGCTAATTCTTTCGTCTCACAGTATCAGATTAGTTTCAAGGCAGGTGTGTGTCATCCTTGCAAACTTAATCTTTTCTCGATTTTGAGCAGACTTATCAAATATAATTACTCTTGTAATTATACCGCATGTAGATAATCTCACTCTATCAACGGGCCCAGTGATACTGTAACTCGTATCAAGATACGAGGAACAATAGTACTTTCAGTAAACCATCACTACCTCAACTAAGCTATGTATACCGAAAAGCTATCGTTATGACTGCATTTTACCGACAGCGTTATATAACAATCACACATACACATTTCTTAGTAGGAAAGATGAATACCTCATACTTTAGAACTTAACACTGAATGAAAACATTAATGACACGTACACAATTCCATTTAATGTTTCATTCAAGGTCTTTCAAATACTATGTTCTTCTAACATGTATTCATGTGATTAAAACGACATCTCATGTCTATGGTTTGTAAAACTTAACCATCTTTTAATCCACATTCTAACCTTGTAACGGTAAATTAGTGTTCCTGCTAATTACCTTGGTTAGAGACTTTTAAGAATATATATCATCTATATTATGAAGTTTCACAATTTCAGTTATTGACTCAAGTCAGATAAATGAATAATTCATAAATTCAATAATACTCAAGGTAACAAAGTGACAGTTTATTAATCACTCAATTCATGAACAAAGCTTTATGATAATTTATCGTATTATTGACTTCTAGATTATTACAAACTAACATTGATTCCCCCAAATTTAATTAGCGAGATCTCACGCCTGCTAAATTCTATCCCATACAAATGGGAAGCAAACGAACGGACCCTCAAGGAGACAAGGATAAAACTTAAATTTGTAAAACAAGCTTAGAACGTAAGTGAAGAGACCATAATCATATAGTATGGAACGCGTGCACGCAATAGAGGTTCCTTAGTGAAGCGCAGACAAGCTCCACTCAAATACTAATGAATTTTTTTAGGACCCTAAAAAAATAAGAATAAATTATATAATTTTTGTTTCAAATCTTCAAAGATAACTCTATTTTCTAGTGTTTACATTCAGATGTGTTATCTGAACATAAGCATTCAGAAATCCCGACAAAACAAAAAAATTCTAAGTACATGTGAACACAACGTTCGGACTCTGCGTGCAGACAGTGTCATATAAACACTGCGTTTAGACTCTGCATTCAAACTCTACATTCAGAAGTATTTTCTGAACGTTGCGTGCATTTAGGCTGTGCGTTCACAGTTGCAATTTTACTTGAAACTTTTTTTGTTGAGAATTTAGATTTCTGAACGCATGAGTCCAAATAACACATGTGAACGTGAACGCTAAAAAATAAAATCATCGTCGTCAAAAATTTAAAATGAGGGTTATATATGTTATTTCTATTTTTTTCAGGGTCAACAGAAAAATTCAATGCTAATAAGAATAAAGAATGGCCAGTAGGTCGTGGATTCACATCACCTACTTTTCTTTTAAGAAAAGTGGATCCTGTTATTCAAATCTCATCCGTTGAATTCTTAGTAACGGATGGAGATTTTTTAATGTCAGCCCCTAAGTCAAACTACGAGCAATCTGATCCGTCCTTTATTAGTTGGACGGTCCAGATCAAAATTATAGGGATATCCTTTTTTGCAAAAATAGTAGCAGATTCGGATCAGTAGGTGGTAGTCCAGGTAACAGCTCAGCTTGCACGCATTACCATTTCTCTCATTACTCGTTACTAATTAACTTCCCACTTCCCATCTCTCCCTCTTCTCTCCTATGGTATCGCTCAAAACCAAGTGCACTCTAATTACTTATATTAAGCTCATTTGTTTATTGCCCAAAAGGAATGAACCCGACCTCTCACTCATTCCCTGACCGCTTGCACTCGCTAGTCTTGCACTTGCTAGAGAGAGAGAGAAAGAGAGAGAAGACAGGGGCGAATCGCAGTCACGTTCTCTCTAGATGCATTTTGTGTGCGAAAGGGAGAGAGAGAGAAAGGATAGAGAGAGACTGAGACCCTGTTTGTGTTCTGAGCTCTGTTTCTGATTTTTAATGGCGGAAGCAGATAGATAGATAGATAGATAGATTGAGTTCCTGTTCATTAATGCGACGTCAACGATTTCCACTTCTTCCTCCTCCGGTTGTTCTGCCACTGGGCCCCACTCTCCTTTTCCCTGAGAAAAAAAGATTGCTCGCGTCACCAATGATTTGATTTGTCTGTCGGTGTGATTATTGTTATCGTTGTTGGTTATTCTTAATTATTATCACTATTATTATTGCTCTCTCTCTTCTCTCTCTCTGTTCTCCGCCCGGTGGTTGGCAAAAAGCGAGCGCATTGCATTCTATTGCCATTGTATTGCATTGGTACCAGAAGGGATTGAAGATTGATCTCTCCTTTTCACACTTCATCGATTGATTCATTGATTGCAATTACAAGATGAGATCTGCGTTTCAGAGGAAGTAAGCAAATGCTTATCACGCTGTAATTGTTTGTAAAGATCCCAGCTTTGCTTTTCATTTCATTCAGAGAAAGAGAGAGAGAGAGCAGATCTCCAGTTTGGTCAAATGGGTTATGGCTATAGCTATGGCTATGGCTATGGCTCTGGTTACAGCTACAGCTATGGCTATGCTTCTCCTCCTCCTCCTGCAGATGCCACTTCCTCTCAGCCTCCTCCTTCTCCTACTCCTACTCCACTCAAGTCTTCTTCACTCCCCCCTCCTCCCCTTCCTCAAACCACTTACTCATCACCACCACCACCCTCGCCATCTCTATCCACACCACCGCCCATCCCATGCCCCTCTCTCTCTGCCGCTCCACCTTCCCAATCTCCACCGCCTCCTTCCACCTCACCACCACCAGCATTGCAACCGTCACCGTCCTCCCCGCCGCCACCAGCCTCATTACCTCCACCTCCACCTCCTGCCATGCCAATACCTCGTGTGTCTCAGTACTATTCACCTCCTCCCCCTCCCCCGGTTCAGGAAACAACTTCACCACCTTCCTCTGCACCCCCACCGGCCATTCCCCCAATCAATACTGAGCCCTACAGATACATTTCCCCACCCCCACCTCCGCAAACCATTCGATCCCCACCCCCGTCAACACCGCCGCCAGTACTGGTACCAACATCGCCGCCAGTACCGGTACCAACATCGCCCCCACTGTCCCATGTACCAGTTGCACCCCCTTCATTACCACCAACACTTGCTCCTCCTCCAGTTGAGCATCCAATTTCTCCCCCGTCTTCTTCTCCAGTTGCCATTGTACACAGTCCCCCACCTCCAAAGCATAGACCATCACCGCCACCACCCTCAAGAACAACAACCAGACCAGGTGCAGTGAACCCCAGTAACAGTTCAGCACAAAATATTGTGATTTCGCGGGAGGCAGCTGCAGCGATAGTAGTTGTGGCTGGGCTAGTGACACTGAGCTTTGTTGGGGCTGCGTTCTGGTTTGTGAAGCAACGTAGGAGGCCTGAACCGGAAGAGCCAGTAAGCTACCCGCGCAATTTCATGCCCTCTCCCACCGTAGGATCACAACTTACAGGTACTAGTATTGAATATTGCTGCTTCAACTTCGGTGTGGTATTAGACCATGAAATATTGGTGTTGTATAAGACCCATTGGTCATTGTATATCACCTTTTATTTAATTTTGCCTCAATTGAGATCTTAATTTCCTGAATCAGGCAATTGTAGGACAAACTAGCAAAGGTAGCACTACATAAAGAGAAAAACTATGTTGCATTAAGTGTATGCGGCTCTACAGACCGAAAAATTGGTATGGTAGAAAATGTGCTCAAATTTCTTTTTGTTTGTTAAAGGACCATTATCCGCTCAATATCATACTACAGCTATAGTAAGGTTTTATTCCAAAAATACCAAATGACTCCAATATTTTGAGGAATGTAGCTGACAAATTCTCCAATAGCTCGCCAACAAACTCAACAAGCACAAAACCATCCAAGGTTGAATACTAAACAGTATTTTACGAGAAATGATGCAGTTCCCTCTGTGGAACTTTTCAATATTTTTACAATTCTCAAACATCTTTGTCTAGAAAACGCCATGCTGTTATTCTGTACTTCTAACTTTTGGGATGTATAATTTGTATATAATTTGGTGTATAGATACCTCCGTCCAAAGATCCCCTGCTTTCCCGGGGAGAAAATACAGCTCAAGCAGCTACGGGTACACAAGTTATTCCCCGTCAGAAGCAGGTTTAGGCATGTCCAAGCTGTGGTTCACTTATGAGGATCTCTGCATTTTCACCAACGGGTTCTCCCAGAAAAACCTCTTAGGCGAAGGTGGGTTTGGGTGTGTTTACAAGGGGTGTTTGCCAGATGGGAGAGAGGTGGCAGTGAAACAGCTGAAGGTGGGGAGCGATCAAGGGGAGCGCGAGTTCAAGGCTGAGGTGGACATCATAAGCAGGGTCCACCACCGGCACCTCGTCTCATTAGTTGGGTATTGCATATCAGACAATGAAAAAATACTTGTTTACGACTTTGTGCCAAATAACACACTTTACTACCATCTTCATGGTAAGAAATTTTCTCTTATTTTTTCTGTCTTGATATTATGAAGTGTCTTCAATTGCATTTTGGAGTGTCCATTGAGCTCTCACCAGTTATAAACAGGGTTCTGCTGAGTAATGGACTAAATGAATGCATAAATATGCACATAGAAAAGTAATGAAGTGAAGTGTTTCATGATAAGAATATTTCTCTTGTTTTATCTTTATTGCCTTGATTTTTTATTATGAAGTGCTTTCATTTGCATTCTGGAGTGTTGATTGAGCTTTCACAATATTTGTACTTGCTTTAAATCAGAAATCAACTAAATACATGCACTGGTAACTAACTGACAAGATAAATAAATCTAGTATGTAATTACGTGTCACTTTTTAAGATATCTAGTATACAATAAGTGAATAAATGATCAAGATAAAATAAATCTAGTATATAATTATGTGGAACTTTTTAAGATATCTAGTATAATAGTATATAATGATAATGATCAAGATAATAAATCTATTATATAATTATGTGGCACTTTTTAAGATATATTATTTTAATATTATACTGCAGAGCACTTTAGTGGGCTACTGCTTTTTAGCTATCACATTTTCCTTGTAAATTAATCCCAGTTATTCTGCTTTAATTCACAATAAAGAAGCTCAGCGTGCTACCATATATTTTCAATCCAATTTTTCACTCAGATATAATAGGTTTTCTCTGTGATTTGGCCTGTCTTTACTGTGAAAACATATGAGGTGCTGAAAGTAATATTACCTATTTGTGTATTTTGACTTGTAGGCAATAATGAGACAGTTTTGAGTTGGAGGACAAGGATTAAAATTGCTGCTGGAGCAGCTCATGGCATTGCATATCTGCATGAAGACTGTAAACACCCCCACCTCCCTCCAACAAAAAAATAAAGAAGTCACGCACCACAGACACATGCACACAAACACATAAATATGCATGCAGTTATTTTGGCCAAATTCATGCTCTTAACATATAACCCTCGGTCATTTAATTCCCAATTTACACAATAGCATCTCAGTTATCCTCAATTTTGCAGCCAAGCCTAAATCCCAACAAAATCCTCACATACCATCAATTGCGCCATTTAGATAAGAAAAAAGAAAGATAAATGTGAAATGTGGGAAAAATTAGCGGTCTTGAACCAGTGTTAATTAGTACTGAGTGACTGGATCTAAGCTAAATCAGAATTGTTGGATCTAACTAGTTCCATATTGATTTGTACAGACTAGATCTATAGAGATGGCCAAAAAATGATAGAGAACCAGTGTTGCTTGCAACAAATAGGTCAATATATAAGATTGTACCTCACTTTCTTTTTCATCTTTTCAGGTCATCCGCGTATTATCCATAGGGATATAAAATCCTCCAATATTTTGTTAGATAATAACTTTGAAGCTCAGGTACAATACAATGTCCACAACTTATTATGAAACCGAATTAAGGAAAATTTAGTGCCCTCAAAACCACACGTAAGTCTATCTTGCATAAACTGCAGAAATAAATGCCCTACTTTTAGTCAGATTATAAAACCCAAGGTACACGTGCTGTCAGTCTCATTTATGTAGGAAGAAAAAAGGGTTGAGATGTACTTTGGGTAACATTTCAAGAAACTAGCATGCAAGGGCATATATGCAACTTTGAAGCTTGTAGGGTCACAACTGATACTTTTTTGCCATTGCGAGGATATGCATGATATGTAGAGGTTTTGAAGAAAGCACTTGAATTTGTTCCACAATTAACAAGCTTTATGTATTTTGCTAAGTTTCTATGGTTGACATGTCAGGTATCTGATTTTGGACTTGCAAGGCTTGCCATGGATGCTAACTCACATGTGACAACACGAGTGATGGGAACTTTCGGGTAGGCCAAGGAAACTCTGGACAATTTCAGCTTTCCTTTGTCCATAAACCTAAAGTTTATAAATTCCTACAGTTTTCTTGTATTTGGTGATATATACCTCTGTGGTAACTGCCATTGCAAATTTAGTCATGCCTAGTTAAGGTTATATTGGGTTTTATTATGCCTTTATAGTACCAATTTAATAGCAAGTAATATAGTTCAATGTTGGCTGAATGAGTTCTAATATACACCAACAGAGGCATAAATAACAAGGTTCATGGTTGCACAGGTATCTTGCTCCAGAGTATGCATCGTCAGGCAAACTGACAGCTAAATCAGACGTTTATTCTTTTGGAGTTGTTCTTTTAGAGCTCATTACAGGGAGGAAGCCAGTTGATTCCTCTCAACCATTGGGTGATGAAAGTCTAGTCGAATGGGTCTGCATCCCCTCTTCAAAACCCAACAAAAAACATACATTTGCAGATGCACTCACAGGAACAGCATGTAATATGTGAACTAATTTTTGGATGATGTGCAGGCTAAACCATACCTAATGAGAGCACTAGAGAATAAAGATTTTGGAGACTTGCCAGATCCACGGCTAGAGAACAAGTTCGATGAGGCTGAGATGCACCGTATGATCGAAGCTGCAGCCGCATGTGTTCGGCACTCAGCCAGCATGAGACCTCGAATGAGTCAGGTAATTCATTTTCATTGTCCTTGTTTTTATCTTATAATTAGTTAAAAGTTGGTTTTGGGGTACAATATGCAATTCTGCCATGCCATTTATAATTTAGCGGTATCGTGTGTCTTTTCTGATCTGAAGCTTTTGACTGAAGATATGTGCAGGCTTCTCACTCTCTTTTAAGAATGTGTGGAAAGTACATTTATGCCCTTTCCCCAAGTTGCTGTTCTTTATGCTGATTCAATTTTGTAGCAGCAGCTCTAAGACATTTCTTTTCATGCACATCATTACTCAATACACACAAAGTTGGCATATTTTGGTATAAGCAATTAACTAGGAAGGTTGTTCAACAGGTTGTGAGAGCATTCGACAGCTTGTTATCTGACACAAATTTGACAAATGGTGTCCCACCGGGTCAGAGTGAAATATTTGATGAACCACAAACAGAAGAGATTAGGATGTTTCAAATGAGAGAATTTGGAGACCGCAGCAGTGAAATGAGTCAGGCCAGTAGCTCCAGATGGCACAGAGGAAACTTGTAAAACAAAAAACACATCACTTTTGTTTTCTTTGACTTTATTTTCTTACATTTTTATTGATTTTTTCATGTAATTATTTCTTCTTTTAACACATTTCTATGAAGAGCCAATTCTTTATCAGCATTTATTGATTTTTTTTCCCATTTTTTATATGTTTATTTGATTTGATGGTTTAAGCTGGGTAAATTTTGGATGGGGGTTTGGGGGGACATTGGATTTCATCGATATTGTATGATATGTTAGAAATGTTTAGCAATAAAGACTTAGCTTTAGATACATACACTATCAAGCCTACATCTTATTTTTACTGGGTTCTCCTAAAAAATCTAAATGACTAATGTGGTGATAATTTGCATCATTTTTGGTTGGGAACTTGCTGTTTGTTCATTTAATTGTTATATTTCTTCGATGTTGCTGCTTTGATTACAATATCTGGTACAATTCTTGTTGCTTTAGCATGTTTTCTGCGGATAATAGCTAGTCCAAAGAATTGCAACTTGCAAGTACATGTACACTGGTGCAGGGAAACTTATTAAAAAAATCTAGCCAGCAAAGTATCAGCACTGGTGATGAACATTTAAATTAACAGTAAAATTCTTGTTACTGCATACCAAGAACTGGTGATTTGTAATCATCATCTACATGAATATACTGGCGGCATCTTTTATGTGCATTTCTTGCAATTCTTTGCATTCTTAGTCTAACTAATATAGTGCTTTGAGAAATTACAGTATTTGCTTAGATTAAAAAAAAAACATTTTTCTTCCAAAATCCGGCTGCCAAGTTCACCATCTCAAATTTTTTTATTGTCATGTGACTCGTGTTAGATTCCTGGACAAGCATTTGGTTATGAAAAAGTTGTGAATATTTATGGTACAAGAATATTATGGCATTGGAAGACTTTATCTTTAATTCAAATATCGTAATAGGGAACTGACAAAAGAAAAGTGAAGTTCCAACTGTCCCTGACTTTCTAATACAACTAGAAACCCACAAACTGTTCTGCATATGTGTAACAACCGGATCATTGATTTAGATATTTTTGTATTGAATACAGGAAGGTAAGAGGGAAAGTGTACAGATAGAAAAGAGAAGAAAATGTAATAGCACTATTGCAAAGAGAGAAATCGATGAGTAAATTCCAGTAAAATAGAGTAATTGTTCATATGCTGCATAATTCCCCTTCACTACTCGTGCTACCATGTTCATATTACAGTAACAATATTTTACATCAGTCATTTGTAGGATTTTACACAGTCCATCTAATTTTATTTAAAAAACAAATCACTTTGTAATAATACAAAATATTACAGGGCAAGCAGTTAATAAGAAACAGCAGCTGTAACTGGCTATGCTATTGAGTAAGAAATTAATAAGAAAGCAAGGGTTTTTTCATGCAAACCTCAAAATCACGCTCAGCCACATAAATCGGGATGTGCGGTTACACGTTGTTCGTCCAATCACGAAAATCATCAAGACCTGCCAGCAGAAGAAGTTTCAAAGAAATGGATATAAATGTTTGGTTAATGAGAGACGGATACAAAGTTGCCTACAAAAAAAAAAAATTCATCTGAACTAATACACGGGGTTTTTTAGATATGGGACTCAAATCTCGAGGCAATTGAACTGTCCAGATCGCATGCAACACGGTGCCGCACGGTAGGTGATTGGGTTCCGCAGATCACTCGGCTCAATGTGTACGTGGTCTAAAATGTCCATAAGAAAATATATACAGTATACCCCTATATGTCCAATATATATATATATGTACGTATATATATACAGTACAATTCGATTTGGTGACTGTGAATCTGGCCTAATCCTAAACTTATTTTCACATAAGAAAAAGGGTTTTCAATCACATTCATTGATTAATTTACATGGATGTGACAATTTGATTGTATTGACACAAATATAATAAACATTACAATATTTCACAAGCCCGTCAAAAGAGTTCCTTGCATTTTCAATATTCTGTTCCTCAAATATTTGTTCATATTCAGACATTAAGTAGTAATACAAAAAGAACGAAAACAAATTACTTTTTGTACAAAAATTAAGGTTTTCGTGGAAATTTGGAGAAATCCGGACGTCTGCGTTGTAGGTATGCAGTCTTGCCTTCATTTGCCTCCTCTGATCCATAAAATATAAGCGTTGCATTACCACCAAGCTCCTACCAAAGGGTATCAAAACAACAACAATTAATAACAGTAGAAAAAAAAATTAATTATTTTATTGATCATAAATACAAGAAGGAATTGCCAAAAAATATTTATTACCTGCAAACCAGCATGTCCATCATCTACAGCATTGAGGGAAGATTTAAGAACCCTGATGGCAGTCGGACTGTTGCGCAAAATCTCCCTGCACCATTTTACTGTCTCCTGTTCTAGTTTCTCAAGCTGTAAATTAAAAAATAAAAGAAAATAACAAACCGTTACACAGAAATTGTAAGAGGAAGAAGATGTTTACTCCCACCAATTGCTAAGTGAGAGTCTAAAACGCACTGCTTTTCTTGGATATACATAGTAGGAATTATCTTAGACTTTCCAAACTATGAAGTGAACAAGTTGAAACTCTGTGCTTCACGAGGTATGGAATTGATCAAACCAATTTATATTGAAAGAACTTACGGGTACAACTGTATTGACAAGCCCCATTCTCTCTGCTTCTTGGGCTGTGTAAAACCTTGATAGGAACCACATTTCCCGTGCTTTTTTGGGGCCTACCTGCTCATGTGCAGTAAAATGATGCAGAAAATAAGATATCTTACTATTTAAGGTCTTGCATTGAAAGACTTATTATATAATTGCAATTTTGTTCATACTATAATTAATGTTTCAAGAAATGAAGCACAATGTTTTAACAAACGAGTTGATTCTCGAACAAAATTCATCAAAATTACACTAACAGTATTAGCTTACCAAACGGGACATGATTGATGATCCATAGCCAGCATCAAAGCTCCCAACCTGATAAGTCATAATTCGTTTTATTCAAAGGGTTGCAATGTTATACAGCACTTAAGGATGATGGAACCAGGTGGAACGATACACACAAGTATTGTACCTACTTTTGAACAGTCTATTTGGCCATGCCACGATGCCTGACTGGTGCATGGGTTCTGAAGACAGCCAACTCCAAAAAAAAAAGAACACCGAAAAATTTCAAATAAGAGTATCATGAAGAGTCGGTCAACAAACTTTTATCTATATCACTGTTGTCAGGCTGCTAGCACATACTGAAACACTACTGCATTCCTGTATGCTACTACAACTTGGTAATTTCATAATTATCCCATCATCCTAGTGACATAATCTGATGGGAATTCGGAACTACAGTCTCTAGGATAATTTGATACCAAACTGTTTTTGTTGATATAACTACAACATGACAACCCATGGAAATCACATTGGAAATGACAAAAACCTATGCAGAAAGGTTTCTGTGACTAAGATTGTGTAATGCAAAACAAAACGTAAGGGCTTGTTTGCCCTTAAAATTTTGGTAGTCTAAATTAAAATATATGAAAAGGGGGTATAAAAGTGAAAAATGGTCAATCACCTTAGGACCTGTCTGTCCAAAGATGGCATTATCAGCTGCAATTGTGAGATCACACACCATATGCAATACATGTCCACCACCGACTGCATAACCCGCAACCTAGCATTACATATTTTAAGTTACCTCTTCTTTTCTGAAAATGAGTGGATCAACTGTGCTACCAGTTTCCATATATCTAATAGAACTCTGTAGGAAACATCAAATCCGAAAAATTATTTCTATAACAGACCACTAATAACTAAAGGGGAAAAGTACCATGATCTCAGTACAGCAATGGAAAAGAAAGGCAAAATTCAACCATCGTGGATCAAACCCGTCAAGCCAAATAACTTTTTAGTTGCCCTTAGTGGAGAATATGAGATGCAATAAAACATCTTTCTAGTGTAATTGGTTGCACATACACGTGAAACAAAATAAAAGTTGTTCTTTGTCTAGCTTGGTTGTATTAAGTTTGAAACAGTAGGCACAGTTTGAACATTTTGCACTCAACTTTGTTAAATTTGGGTAGGCTGTTCTTTGCAAACAACCCTAAAATTGTAGGCAGTGCTGACAACAAGAAACATAAGGCCAAATTAACAAATACAGAAAAATAAAATTACAACTTTTAAGAAGAGAGTAAACAATATGTGTAAGGTGCAAACAGTGGAGCATGGGATGAGAACGAGATACCATTGCTATTACTGGCTTTGGGAGGCGGCGAATCTGAACCTGAGGAACATGGGGAAAAAGAAAACAGTAAATTACATATAATTTAACCCCTGCCAGTTTGCTTTTCCAACAGTTCAAATTGAAGTTTTCCCTTATAAATTGGTGCTGGTACACAACTGGATTAAATCGAGCACCAACTTGACAGGAGAGAACAATTGGAAAAAATTATACCATGTTTTCTTTTGAAACTTAAGGAAATGAGAATATGAGGCAAACCTGGAGATCAAGCACATTTAACCGGCCAAAATTTTCAAAATCGGCATAGCCATCTGAACTCCTCAGTTCCTGATCACCACCACTGCAAAATGCTCTTGTTCCCTTTTTCAAATAAACATTTAATGCTGTTAATGTTAGTGTTTTAACCCTACCGCAATTGGTTCATTTCAATGCTGTCAGGTATGCTCCGATAGTTCCATATTATACTGGTACCAGTTTGGTCCGTACCACCGAAAATTGGCATCATTCTTTATTTAGAAAAAGGAAGTGTTGTAGGCTTGTATTCTGGTGAAATTCTGGTGCTGAAAGGGACAAACCGGTACTGAAATTCCAGACAAGAGCAGCACTACAAATTAAATATATAGCTAGAATTAATGTGTAATACCCTTCCAGTCAAGATAATAACTCCAATTGAGCTATCATCACGTGCATCATTAAATGCACGGATAAGCTCTTTGACAGTGTTGGGTCGAAAAGCATTTCTTCTCTCAGGTCGGTTTATTGTGATCTGAACATCATGAGAAATTAAAGAAGATAAGGAACTCATGTGATGAAATAGAACCAGTTGACAGGTGTGATTCATTATATTTGCACTGATGAATAACAGAATAAGGGACAACAGAACTCAACAGGACCAAAGCTGCTAATATTGAGAAATTGGTGATAAGTAATGAAGCCAACCAAGTACAGATATGGATTTACACAGATACTATATCTATAACGGCCCTTGACAAAATTACCATTTTGCCCCTGGAATCACAATGTCAATTGCTAGCTCTTACTTTGTTATGTATGTTTGCATATAAGGTTTCTTCTTTGGCACAAAGGAAGCAAGTGTAATATATCTAGCTACATTCCGAGTCATACCAAAATAGAAATTAGAAAAAATACAGATAGTTGATACCTTAGCAATGCCCTCACCAATTGCCTTCTCATAAATAATGTCAACGAACTCCTTCTGGGACTCATCACAGGCAGCTTGCCACGTGACCTCCTTATCTGAGACCTCACCATGAACCCGGCGATACGTGTCGGTGGATGACACCATCGCCATGGATGGTGCAACTGGAGAGGAGCATGGGAAAGAGGAATGGAGAGAAGGCTTTAAGTGAGCGGTCAAGCGCTCTAATCTTCCTTTTGCCATGGCTGCTGCATCCTTGGTCGCCATGCCCACGACTGATGACTCATGGCCATGGCACGTGGCGGGGTTTATCTCTTTCTATTGACAAGGAATATTTTTCACATATGACCCTTGATTGAATTGATTCATAAAAATATATTATGAATCAAACCTCCCCAAATAAAAAAATTACATGCTACGCACATACACGTCATTTTGGGTACGAGGGTTCCCACAGAATTCTAAAAATTCCTTTGCAAAAAAAAAAAAAAACAACGGAATTGTAACTTGGATCACATTGTAGCGGTATTTTTCAATCCGTTTAATTTAGATTATCGAAAGAATCTTACGATAGGGAAAATAAATAAATAAATAAATAGAAGTGTTGAGGCTCTTCTCTTTTCGTTTAATGCCTAATACTTATTTGTTAGGGGGTGGGGGGTTCTCTGTCGGTATTTTATTTAATTATTATTATTATAAGTCAATTAGTGATAGATTATAGTGAGAACAAGCTTACTTGACAAATAATAAATTAAAGTTAATTCTGCTAATAAAATTAACTTAATTTCATTATCATTGATGGTAAAACTAACTAGATTGTGTAATTGTTAATGATAATCAACGATTTGTGTTTAAAATATTTGTTCATAACAAACTCATTCATAAATTAATGTTGAAACTAAAATAGTTAAATTATATGTGTTCTCTATGATGGTGGGTTATGTAGAAGTTGATAAAATTTGTGAAAATAAATTATCTGGTTACCGTTCAGTTTAACCCCACCTGATTGGCGATCAAGTAGTTTTCAAATTATACCAATTTTGATGCATGATTTATCTAAGTAATTATATATTTGCATTTTATTTTTGTGGATTTATCTGATAAAACGTTTAATTTATTTAGTAAAGATAAGAGTTAAGCCTCTTAACTTGTAAGTTATTCACAAGTTAAGCCTCTTAATTTGTCAAGCCTATCTAGTGTAGTGGTAAGATACAAGATCTTCATGGGGAGGTCTGGGGGTTCAAGTCTCGATGGAGGTAATTTTAGAAGGGTTTTTCAAATTTGTTTTCTAATTTCTTTGTGGGTGTGTGTGTTGTAAGCCTACGGACAATGAATAAAACAAAACTCTCCGCTTTTTTTTTTTGAGAAAAATGAGAGTTACGCTTCCGTTTTATTCATCGAATAAAAATTCAATTACAGACCTAAAAAGAAAAGATTGATCTTTCGTAAGAAATGAGATTTCTTGAATAAACATGAGAAACATCAAAGAAAAACTAAAATAAGACATTAAGTTGAAATAATAAAATTACATTCATGACTCTCCCAGCAATGTTATATTCTTCAATGACTTCTCGTAATAAAGTTCTTCCATTCTTAGATTTATCACAAATATTCTATTACACCTTTCTCTCTAAAGAACAAAATATCCTATCAGTAAGATTTCTCTTTTCTTCTTATTGCATTTCTTATTTAAAATTTGTAGTTGGGATTCAGGATATATATCAGTGAACATATTGACTAGATATGTTGTATCTGAAAGATAATTTTCACAGGCAGCATATGCATTGTGAAAGCACACGCAATGAACAAATGTGTCATAGTTTTCTCACCATGTTTGCATAGGTGGAAAATTTCAGCTAAATTCCATCATCTTCGTTTTAAATTTCTCAGTCATAATTTTATAATGTAGCATGAGGTATTCAAATATCTGAATTCTTGAAGGCACCTTCAAATCCTAAATGCAACTCAATTGAAATACTGGTTATGGCGTATTCTTCAAGTAATAAAATTATTTTACTGTGTATTTGCTAGCCTGGCAATATTGTCATGAAAATCATCTTATTCATATCCTCCATATACATCCAAATTCTGAAACAGACATCATACATGTCTGAGTTGCTAACTGGCTTCCTCTGAGAGGTTTGTTGTGTGAAAAGTCTGCTCATTTTGCAGGCCATGTCTTTTAAGATCAGTAAGCAGGCAATTGACATTTCTTATGTATGAAAATTGAAACTTCAAGATGCCATGATCCCAATCATGATGCCAGAAAATGACATACATTTCTGAGATAGGTTTTACCTACAGTCTGCTTTCAAAGACTTGACCAATTTCTTTGACATTTTTCAACAAGATATAACCAGTGTCCCATGCCTATTTTCTATCATCAATGCCTCATTCAAATCCATCCATAAACATTTTTCTCTACATTTAGCCTACAATGCCTCATTAAACATCCTTAGAAGTTAGATCTAGTATCCCTATTCCTCCTATGTTCTTTGGCTTAAAAAATGTATCAACTTTACTATGTGAATCTTTATGTCTTCAATTTTTGTTCCTTGCCAAAAAAAAGTATTTCTTATTTTGTCAATATATTGAATTATCCATGATGACAACTTAAATATTAACATGTAATACACTGGTATGGAAGTCAATACCGCATTAACTAATACCACCCTGCATGCAGACGATAACAAAGCTGCTTGCCATCCCTGCAACCTTCTCACAATCTTTCCGGTTAGTGACATGTAGTCATCCTTCTTTATTTTTTTTATAATACATGGACACTCCCAAATATTTCATGGGAAACTTACCGACCCAACATCCCAACATTGTTGTCCATCTTGTTACTTTGATAAAGGGGTCAACAGCCTCAAATGATTGCGGGAGCGTTTAATATTTTCAAGTGCTATTTTTGGATCTTAATCACCTAACTAAGTTAAACAAGAAAGTAATGGTGTAACTAAAACAATTCAAGCAAGAGTAAAAAGAGTAAGAGCAAAAGAACACGTTATATAACGTGGTTCAACTTTCAAACAAGCCTACAGAAATAGGACCCCGGATTCAAAATACCTTTCGGAACTGATTCCACTAAAACAAATATTTTACAAAAAGAGAGTCTATAAAAAAATTCCAAAACCTTGCAAGGGGCAACACCGTTCTACAAAGTAATGGTCTTGGTAGACAACACAATCCAAGAAAATGATGATCTACTTTACAACACAATGTAGATCATCAAGCAAAACAACTAAATGTTATCACGAATAAACAATTAGAGAATATCTATCCTAAACACTCTCTTGAGTTCGGATGCTGGAAGAAGAAGGCTTAAGTGCTCTTTTTGGTGCTCTTTGAGTACTTGTAAATCTGGGGGATTGCTTTCTTATTCTGCTGGAACGTAGGTATCAAGTTTATATAGGCATAGCATTTCTTGGATACTTGAAATCTTGATCAGTGCTGCTTTCATTATAGATTTGTCCAACCTGTTATTGAACCTGTTGTAAAGGGTCTGCACCTTCCAAGAAATGCCATTATTTGCGTTTATGTCTGGCTTCTAGACCCATTTCTTCAGTAAATCGTTGTGATGGGTGAGGAACCCGTTATGACGGGTTGAAAATTCATTGTGACGAGTTTGCTTGCGACTGTAACACAAGCCTCTGTCAAAAACATTCTTCTGCACTGACTTTTGAACTCCTCTTCTTGGGGACCTGTTACAATGCCTTCTAGATCTGTTGTGATGAGTTCTCATGCGTTACTGTAACGCAAGCCTCTATGAGGCTCTGTTTTACTTGCTCTTGATGTCAACATGCTCCTCTTGACTTGTACGTGCTATGTGAAGCCCTTGCAATGCTTAATTGTACCTATATAAATCTACAACTCATCAAATTGTGCAAGATTAGTATTGATTTGTTTTGCAAATTATCAAATCAAAGAAGAGTTTAACTAACACATCTATGTCCATCATTTCATGTATCTAGCACCACTGTTATTTCAGATTTCTCCCTATTAAGTTTAAATCAGAGATCTTTCTCCCAAATCATCAAAATCAACCTAATCATTTGGAAATTCAGTAAACTAGATCTAACAATGAAGAGCAGAACATCGTCATATAAGGTATAAGCCCCTAAACCTCTCAAAGGAATTGTTATTGCATTAGTTTGTTGTAACATTGAGCATCATTTTGATAGAAAATCAGTTGTGAGTATAAACAAATATGGAGATAGTGGATCTCTCTGTCTAACATTAGCATTATCTTCTTTTCTAATGCTCCATTCAAAATGATCTGGGATGATCCTTCTAATACTGAATGTTTTATCGAGCTGATCCATTTCTCAGAGAACCCTCTCGACCACATGTTCTGCATTATAAAATCTCAACTGATTATGTCAAAAGTCTTATGAACATTAACCTTAAATAATGCAGACGTTGTATGCAAAAATGTTCGGAAAAGAGTCGAACAACTTTGAAGTCTATGTACGCAACATTTTCTGTATTTTTACAAAAAGGTTGTTTCACGACTCGAACATCTGACTTCCTAGTCAGAGCACCATAAATAACTGAAATGAATTATTATTGTGATTACAAAAATAACATACTAGAAAATGGAGCATCATGCATTATTTATTGTGATTAAACAATGTACTAGAAAAAAAAAAGGAGCAACCTAATTAATGAGGAGACACATGCTGCATCATGCAAAACAGCAAAAGAAGATTGAACTGTAGAAAGCAAAAACGGTCCTGCAATTTTTGTTACTTTTAGTCGATTTCATTTTCAAAGTATCAGAGCAGATCTCTTTTAGAGGAAAAGGAAGGTTGCATTTCTTTTTTTTCTCTTTTCAAAAGGAAGCTTCTCTGTTTTTGCAAGAGAGATATATAGAATTATAGATCCACCTTTCCTCGAAAGCCTCATAATTGTTTTTCTTTAAATATCCATTATTATATATAGTTGTCTATTATCATCACTGTATTATCAAGAATTGGCACCGAAATTCTAAATTTAGTACAGTTTTGAATTAATTACCTTGCTTTCTTAGCTATATACTCTTTCTCATATACAAATTAAATACTACACACACGCATATTGATTTTGTATTTTACAACATTAGTTTATTCGTCATCTTTTTTGTTTCGTCAATTTATGTCATTGTTGTCGTGTCGTGCAATCTCTATTTTGACTTGTTGATAAAATAATTATGGATATATGATATCATTTTCCGGAAAAAAAAAATACTGATTCCGAGTAACCAGTATGATAATTGATTGGATTTGAATTGAATTCTAAGATGATTTAAATGCAATTTCATTAAGAATTTACATATCTATATCTAATTGAAAATTGATGCAAAATTCATATTCACTGTTTTAATGTTTTCTTAGATCAGATTAATTTAGATCATATTTCGAACATAATATTATATTGTCTAAAATAACCATCATGCATATATACATGAGATGAAAGAACATGAAGCATTTGAGTTATAAAATTAAAGTTGAGAATTTAATTTAACCTATTTTTGTGGCATAGCAAGACACCATTATATTGAAAAGAATTCGAGATTCTAGAAACTGAATAATCAATTACAATCACAAATATATATTGCTATAAAAATATTAGAAACTTCTGGAACAATAATTATTGTTCGGATCATAATGTATAATGGATCTAGATTTGAATCTCGTAAATTAAGTATAGGTCCAATAAACAAGTGTTCATCACTTTTAACATCCCCATGCAAAATTACTAAGAAATTTGATATAATTTTAGAATCTACGCATGAATTCGAGTTAGAATTATCAAATTTTGAATATCTATTAGTAACTAATTTATGTAGCTAACTTTTCTTAAAGATCTGTAGCTACCTTCTACAGTAATAAAACTTCCAAAATATATCTAGCAAACTAAAATAAAAATGCAAAGTTGAAAAAATAATTAATTAACCTATATATATCATAGAACACCTATATTGTTATTTAATGCCTCAGAGCGTGCAGAGATACCAACAAATTGACATGTCTCTAACTAAATATAAGAAAGCCTTAGCCATTAAGGGATACTTGAATTTAAAAAGTTTTATTGGTGTGCTCTAAAAGTGGTGCTAAAAAAGCAATTAGTGGAATACGTGAGCTTGCCATTTGGGACATACATTATTTTTCCTGTGTTTATGTTGGGGCTCCTTTTCATTTCTTGGGATGAGATGTGCATGTGTTGTAATTGTTTGTGAAAGAAATATTAATTCTCACTTTCTAAAATGTACCCTTTTGCTGCTGCACTAATTAAGTTGTATTTTACATTTTTACTATATGCAAGTATGCGACCAACTAGCTCGTTTGTATATGGCATGCACTGTATCATTTCTTTAAAAAAAACAAGTAAAAATGTAAATTATATCAAGCATTTGTTGGTTAAGATGTGTTGTTTTTGTGTGAATAGTATTAACTCTTTAAGTTTAAATTTATCTATGTGTGACCAAATAATTTGAGTAGTAATTTTATGCCACGTTAAAGAAGTAGCAGCAAAAGTTATTCTCTTTGGAAAATATATTAAAATTTGGAATAAATTTGCTAATATAATTTGATTTGGGAGTTTTGTAACTCTAAAACATGCTTTCATATATTATTCCATTACAATTCAAAATAAACTAGCTCCACTATATTGATGAGCCAAATTAATGCAATTAAAACATTCAACTAGTATAGTAGTGAATTATTTTTGTATGCGTCAGACATTAGGTTGTGCACTCCGGAAAAGAAAGAAATTAAGATGAGTAAAATGAATGGAAATAAAATCGAGGAAAGAATGAAAGATTAATGTTCTAAGTCTCAAAATCAAAGAGGGTAAATTATCAACTAAGTGGTTCACTTCTCCTCACCTTCACTCACCTCTTTTATTTTACGCTCATGATCAAGCAGCTCTCTTCTTCTTTTATCCCACCTCCTCTGCTCTTCTCTGAGGCCTTGTTCGGAGATTTCTCATGAGATGGGAAATGTGAAGAATTTGAGTTGATTTTTTCGGAGTGTTCGGCACATCAAAAATTGATATATGGGTTAGAACAAATTTCTCAATCACAATCCTATTTCTTTGTTATTTGGTGGAAAAAAATATTTGATCAAACTTGTTAATTTTTTCCAACCATGGATTGATCATACATCATCTAAATATAAACTATTCATTTAGTTGTACATCTAACTTGTTTGACCTATAAATCATTGAAGTTATTATTATTATTATTATTATTATTGAAATCTTGATTCTTTTGCATATTAGTAACTCAATTTTGAATTTTTCTTAGTAAACTTATTGTACTTTTATTAAAGTTAGAATAATTAGTTATTATGTAAATTATTTTGAATATTAAAAATAATTTTTTTTTCCCAAATTTACTATCTTTTGTCAAAGTCTAAATATATTTTTCATAATATAGACTAAATTGTATTTATTTTTTATTATGATTAATTTGTTTCTATTAAATAAAAATGTGTTAAGTTTATTAAATTGAATTATTGTCAATAAATTTAATAAAATAATAATAAAAAATAATAATGCTACTATTTTTATTCTTATTGTTATTAATAATAATAAGATTAATAAGATAGTTTGCATTTATATCATATTATTCAAAAAAATAATTAAATTTTCCGTCATAATTTTCACAATGCAACGGAACACTTCTTTCTATATTTCCCATAGCCATTCCATATGAATGGGTTCCCACAAATTTGATTAGTGAGATCTCATATTCGTCAAATCTCATCCCACGCGAATGGAATGCAACCGAACGGACTTGAAGCATAACCTTAAGTGCATGCATGTATAGTAGATTCGATTTCTGTTTTTTCAACAAGTATCTTTGTACGATCCTTATAATGACATGACATGTGTTGACAAAGTGTATTACATGTACCAATACAATTTCTTTCAAAAAACAATTTTTTTCTAATTTTGGGAAGTATCAGAAAATCTAAAAAAAAAAAGGTCTAGTTATTGTGAAAATAATTATCAACTTAGAAAAAATTATAAAAAATATAGATCACAATTTACAAGTTGCTTGTTATCAAGTATTAACTATTAAGCATCAACAAGGTTAAGGCTTGAGAAACGAAGGGGTGCACATTTGCTAGGACCCAAAGCAGAAAGAGAAACAGTAGCTTGAATTGAAAATAGTAAAAAGGAATTAGATAAAAAAAAAAAAAAGGAGAAGAGAGGTAGGGGCACTAAAAACATGTGGGCTGCACTGCACATTTCTTAATGCATTTCCACTTGTGTGATGCTTGTGGAATGTGGAGTCTAGCCCGGAACCAAACCCAACAACTCGAAGCAATTCAGTTATCACCCTCTCCAGTCTTTTCTCTACACAGGAGATATCCATTTATAGATATGTAGGTTCAAAATGTTTCCAAAGCATACACGAAAAATTTTCTTAGAGAGTCACAAAACAAACTTTTTTAACTGATAGAGTCAAAGGTAATCTGAAAAATTAACAGAAAGTTAAGAGTGCAAGTATTACTTGTTTTTCTATTTTTTTTTTAACTTTTTTTGAACTTTCGTTCATTTTTCTTAAGATTGCAGTATAAATTTTATACTTTTGAGGTGCAATTATTATTTTTTGCGCCTCCAAAAATATTTAGAGGCGCAAATACTAGTTGCATTCTTGATCCTCTGTGATATTTTTAGCGGGCAGTTGATCCTATCTGTTAAAAAATTATTTCTTTGATCTTATGTAAAAATAAGTCACTCATGAGTGCATGTGTCCAATGAGAAAGAACTTGAGAGGTCCAACTTTCTACTGTGCATCTTTTTTTTTAGAATATTTTCATAAAGAGTTAAAAAAGTAATTTTTTTAACAGATAGTGTCAACGATCTCTTAAAAATATTCAGAGGACTAATGATGCAACTAATATTTGTATCTCTAAATTGTAAAATTTATTATGAAACTTTTTAAAAAAATGCATCGAAGTTGAAAAAAAATTTAGCAAGCGCAAGTATTAAGTGTGACATTGACCATCTGTGATAATTTTAGAGATTCTTTGATCCTATCTATTAAAAAAATTATTTTTTGATCCTTTATAAAAAAAATTCCTTTATTTTGGGGTGATTGAGGGGATACGGATATATTTTATCTCTTTTTTTTCTTTTTTTATTTGAAGAGGGAAAAAGGTGAAATGTACTAGGTTCTAGATTCGCACCATCTTCTTCCATGTGATCAATTCGATTCAATTGACGATCCAAATCCAATCCTGATTTTGAACAGCAATGTTTGATAGGACCCGGATCTGCTGTAGCGTAGTACCGCACTACAGCAGATGGACGGTTCGGATCGACCGTCAATTTCGCGACCGATCGTCGGAGATGAAAATCAGGAAGTCTTTATACTTTGGCACGAATCTTGATGAAAATCAGTGAAAATCGAACGATTCTGATGCTGCGCTACACCGTCTCGCGCAGCACCGGATCCCATTCCATGTTTGATAAGGGAGGCACGATATCAATTGAATTGAAAGGACATTGAAAAAGCAAAGCTATGGGAAAACAAACAAATTAATTGCAATAACCTACCAAAGCAACATCTAGACCAACATTTTGATTTGATGTGATGTGATGTGATGTTATTTCACAATATCCAACTCAATACCAAATTGATATCATTATTATTATTACATGTAGCGAAGCTGCGAAGTCAAATTGGAATTAAACTTCTCTTTCAAGATCTATTTTTTTTTCTTTCAAGGGACATTCTTTTCATAAGCATAATTGAAATATTGAATATATTTTGTCTTGGTGTAAGCTTTTCTCAACCAATTTTGATTTTTTTTATGGCAACCACACAAATGACAAATATATTAAAGTCTTCAAGGGCACACATAGTAACAATATTCTAAGTTCCTAACAAAGACAAAATGAGCAATTACTAATAAGTATAAAATAAATATTAATAATATAAATTTTTGCTGGTATTTAAAAAAAAAGGGTGAGCTAGCATCTGAAATTTTGGCAGAAGCACACAGAGATCAGAAAATACAAAATTTCCCACCATCACCCCTTTTAGTGATATGTTAAAAGAATAATAACTAAAGGATAGGTTAAATTGACTAACCAACATACCTTTACGATTTTGGGTCTTCTATTACGATGTTTCTGTAGCTTTTGGTGTGGAGATATTTTATAAGAAAAATTCTGCTTGTTATTCGCGAGTCAAATCTGAACAATATTTTGTTAATTATTTTACAACGTAAATTCTCACATATAGATTTTATTTTGTCCATGTTTAATTTTGCTCGTGAGGTTCATGACTCATATCAATTGTTAAATGAGAACTGTTGGGATGCTAGTTGATTAATTAAAGTGCATAACTGTGCATGATGGAAAGAATTAACCATAAAATGACACAAATGTAATTTATATGAAATGGAAAACAAAGGAGAATTTGATTCTGATAAAAGTTATGTTTGATGGCTTTTGCTAAATGCTTCTAGTCTTCTAGAAGGCCTTATGAATAGTTACACAAAGTTCTCACAAAGTCGAACTTTGTGTGGCTATTATGTTTTTTCATTTATATTTTCAGTATATTACTTAATGAATTTTATTATGCATGTTGACGTAGAAATTAATTGAGATGTTATATTTATCTTCTAAATTGTTATATTTGAAATACTTGAAACAAAATTTGTCATTTTAATCTTGCATTTATTATTTGTTATGAATAGTTTCTTATGACCCGGTTGTTTTGTTCAATCTAGCATTACTAATTCTCATCTTAAAAGGTACTAATTTTTTCGGTAATATTTCTTTCATTATTTTGTCTGGCTCAATGATTGTTTTGATTTATTTTGTTGATTTATTGTCGAGTGGAGATTAATTTGACAAAAAAGTTTACGCGGATAAATTTTTCCAATAATATTCGCTTTAGCGGGTACGATACGGGTCGGATAAACGACCAAAAGAGTTTCATTGACAGCTCCAGTGAAGAAGTGCAGACCTATGAACTTTCTTTTAATTCAAATTATATCATTTATTTCTCAACATTTTGGTAGAACCATTGAATATGAAAAATAACTTGTAATTATGCATACTTTCTCAATATTCTGTTAGTTGGCGCCTTTGTGAGGAAATAGTGAAGAATTTAAGAGACGCGATAAATTGATTTTAAAAACAAAGAGGCACAAATGGAGAATTAAGGAGATGCAATAAAATAAATACAGACATGTACACAAACACTTATCACTAACTTCAAAATTATTATCGATCATCGATTATCAATTATTCTAGTTAACTAAGACATCTTGTTTTATTTTACGACTCATAATTTGCCTTTAAATTAAACAGTAACTTAGTACTGCGCTTCAGAGGCGAAGCTACATGAGGTCAGGGAGGGGTAGCCGCCCCACCTTGAAATTTTTTTTTGCAAAATAAGTTTGTGTATTTGTACGATTTGTTAATTTTTTTACAAAATAACCATGTATATTTAAAAATGTGCATAATTTTGTTCCTTCCAGAAAAAAATAATAGATCTTGTCTCTCTCTGACGAAAATTCTGAATCCGTCCCTGATGCGCTTAGTGGATCCAGCGTTGATCCAATTATTTTTGAAAGGAAGATGATCTCATCCCCACAAATTATTAAACTAAGGGAAATCGCCGTTGTTTTTTCTCCTCTGTTTGCGTGCTTCATGAATCATGCCAATTTGTCTTATCTAGGTATTTTTAATTTTGCTTTACTTCATGTATCGCATTTACATTTTTATTATCCAATATAAAACATAGGTCCCATGATAATTGATAACCAAACACATTAGGTGACGAAAGATCAATTAAAATGTATTTTTTTTTAGTAAAGTAGATACCAGGTGAGATAGTTTGCTACGTATCAATGTAGTATATTCTAATCTCATTTATTGACTTTTAATCTCATTTAATGATAGCTAGTATATACTATTAGATGCATTATTTGACTAAAAATGAACATTGACCTGTTCATAATTTTTTTAAACAATTACGCTGAGACGGATTCAGGATGGTTTGAAATTTAGAATTTTTTTTATGATGATTCAAAATGATGCATATTTTAATTTTTGTCAAATTGTAAGCGTATTTTACAGAATTTTTTTTTTCAATTGTATGATAAATTTAAAAAAAAGTTCTAAAATGGTTCAGTTGATCTTAATAGCTCTGCCACTGCAATTATGAGAATAAACTTGAAGAAAGAAAATAATCAATTGGGTAGTTAGGTCTTTTGTGAAGATTTTTTCTTTGATTATCAGATTTTAATTGATACTAGACTTGAAATTTGAGCTTCGCTCAATCTAATTAGAAATGATGATATATGCATACAATTTTATAAATTATTCTTATATTATTTTATATACATGAAATTTTATGAATTATTTTTTGAAAAATATATGAATTATATACATTGTGACATGAAAATAATTATATGAATTATATACATGTGAATTATATGAACTATATACGTGTGATATGAAAAATATACACATAATATGATTTATAATTTATGATGTGAAAATACTAATATGATATACATAAATGTTTTACAATATTAAATTTAATGTGATATAGAAAAAACATACAATATGCAATATTTTATATGTAGATAGTATGAAAATATATACATCTTGATATTCATACATTTAATAAGTGACTTTAATATTCATACAATTAATAAAAAAGAGCATAATTGATAAAACATTACATATAACAATAAAGAGATAATTAATATAAATATAACAATATGCCAAATAATTCTCTGTTTAATCCATGTGGCGAGTGCGACGCAAAGGAATTTAGCAAATTTCAAACTTCTACACAAAAATCGCAAGAAAAGTTGTCACATATTATCCAACCAAATAATATACGGCTCCGATTAAGACGATAAAAGAGATAAACTATCCAAATTGAAGTGTCGGCGTGTCCTTGAAGACGACACACTGACACACACCCATTTTTATACTATTTTAGATTACTATCTGATCTGAAACGGTAAAATTAAGGTGGGTACAACCACACAAATCACCATACAGCATGCACCTCAGAATATCCATTGGCATAATAATAAATGCAATTGCAATCCCCTTGCTTTAATCATTGGAGAAATTATCCGAAGCGGATAATTAAGAAAGCAACCACATGCCAACCCGACCCGTTATCACATTTAAAATCCGGTAGCTGTGTGTATAAATTCCACCCCCTTACATGCCCCAATTCCCTTTTCCCACTCTCCTCTTCCCCTTACTAAGGTCACCTCTGCTCAAACCCTCTTCTCCTCTCTCTCTCTTTCTCTCTATCTCCTAGGCCTTCTTTAGAACTCAATCAACAAACCCATTTCCGGAATAATCATTAATTATTCCTGCTTCTTCCCTTGATACCATATCATCAATTCACCTCAAAAAGAAACAACACCAGGAAAAGGGATACATATATTACAAGGGAGCTTGTATAAATTCTGTGAAATTTTAAGTATCTTTGTTACACATTCAACAAGGGTACACTCTGCCGAAATTTCGCGTAAACGAAACCTTTTTAATCTTGTACACAAATTAATTGTGGATATTTTCTCTTGATGAATCACCTCTTCACTTGGTTATTTCTGATTCATGTCTGCTATCCTAAGTGAGATCCTCCGGTCCGGTTTTATGATAAATTCCTCCCTCCGGCAACGCACCCACCTCGTCCAATCTTTCTCAGTTGTATTCCTTTACTGGTTCTATGTTTTCTCATAATTTATAGAGTTCATCATAAGCGACCCGATCGAATAATTCTTCGATATTCCTACATATAGTTTTCTTTTATTATATATTTTTCTCTTTTACAAGCTTCAACGATTGAGGCATATCACATATCAGAACTTTATTGCAACATTTGGAGTTCTTAAAAATAATTAAAAGAAGATCTAGTACAAAAGAACAGCTGTTGGATATTCTATGGCGTCGTCAAGTGGAACATCGTCTGTGTCTCTGTCTGACGAGGATATGAAGGCCAGACTGGAACACCGCAAGCGGCGAAGGATGGATTCAAACAGGGAATCCGCTCGGCGATCAAGGATGCGCAAGCGTGAGCAGCTGGAGAATCTGACCGCTGAGGTCGAGCGGCTCAAAGCCAGCCGCAACACTGCTATCGCTGCGCTCGCCACGGTGAATCAACACTACATGGCAGTTGAGGCAGAGAACTGTGTGCTAAGAACACAGCATGGGGAACTCAGCAACAGGCTGCAGGCACTGAGTGAGATCATAAATTACATGAATGGCATCAATAATAACACCAACAACAACATAAACGGGTTGGATCCGTTGTATAACGGGTTGGGATCAGGGATAGGGTTTGACATGAACCCTTGGAGTTGGAATGTCTCTGGTGGTGTCAATTTGAATCCTCTCATGGCCTCAGGAGACTTGTTCCACTGCTATTAGCCTACTACTAATAAATGAATATTTATTTGCTGTAATTTTGCGTTCTGCACCCTGCATATCTGAATATTGACATTTTGTGTGTCTGTTGAAGAGGGAATTTTGTTTGATGGTGAAGGATGTATTTCTGGTGTATTTCTGAAAGTTTCACCCTTTTATGCATGTAACAAGAGCTTTAATTTTGTGTGAGAGTTTGCTTTTGCTTTTTTAAGATTTGTGAGTTTGGTATACTTTGATTGGTATTTGGTGGTGGTCTGGTGGAAAGAGATACTTCTGGCCTCTTTTGGAATTGGGATCCACCAGTGGTAAAGTCCATCATTACCTGAGGACTTTAAAGTTTAAAATAAAATAGTCTCAGTGGTTTGTGAGGTGTGACTTTGTGTAGATCGGAAGAATTCGCATCTCCGATCAGCCATTTCAAAACAGAAATGATCAATTTTATGTGTGTTGATACTGTAGTAATTATTGTACGAACATAATACGACGTTGTAGTAACGATGAGAAATCAGGAGAGCTGCTGTCCATTTCAGTGAGTTATTTCAAAGATGTGAATTCAGATCAGAAAGGTTATTGATTTGTAAAACTGTAATATTTGCATTATTGAATGTTGTGTGAGTTTCCCACCAGGACCCATGATTTTGTACTAATTGCGGAATGTTTGTCAAGTACTTCCTTTTTTTGTATGGAATAGTAAATTAATATTTACTGAGGTCGTGCTTTGAAATTAATAAGGGGCACAAGTCTTAGGCTATGCACCAGATATCATTTTTGGGAGGACATAAAAAGAGGTCACAGAAAAGTTTTAATGTCACCTGCTTGGATCAGTTTAATCGGAGGAAGAAAATTACTATTTTGAGTTAAAAAAAATTTATTGAGTAGTCAAAATTTGTTAGTCTTTGAATTGAAAGATAGATGAGGTTAACTGTTTAAATTTACATTGATTTATGTTGTTTCTTTTCTTTATTCTGCTTTCGTCGCTGAAGCAAGTGAACAAATTATTTATCTTTCTCTTCCTTCTTTCACCTTCTTTTTCTTTTTCTTTCATCCTTTCTCTCTAATGATGTTGGGGCAGATTTTTAGAGTGTGCTCCAACACACTAAAAAAAAAGAGAGGTTAAGAAAGATGAGGTGAAAGATTGATATTATTTGCTTCATAAACTCTATTGAAGAAATGAATGAATTTAACGTAGGTTACATTATTACATTAAATTAGTTATTTTTTGTTACCTTTCAAACCGAAGGATACAGAAGGTTACAATACTAATTTTAAGCATTTTTTTCTTGGTTCCTTTCTTCTTATTGTGGTTGAATTTGAACAAGTGAGAATTCAAGATTTTCTTCTCTATCGTTTCTTACTTTTCCTTCTCTATATATTCACCGGTTTTTATTAAAAAAAAGCAGAGTTAATATCACTTAGTATTTTAACTCCGGTTGTTACTAAAATTCGATAATAATTAGATGGCACTAAAATCTTTTTTTGTAGTGAATATATAAGTAAATATATATAATGAAATAAAATGATACAATGATAAATTGTCTCGATTAAAATTGAATTCAATCTTGCGGCAACATGTGTTGTTTCTTTCGTATCGTCTGACACGAATAAAAAATGTAATATGATTGCATGTAAAGTATCGAAAAAGTATCGGTGAGCATTGATCGCAAATTGATATCGAAAAAGTATCTAATGCAAGCATAGTTATATAGTGTCGTACGCACATTATAACCAAATTTTTTTAGAGGAGGCCTGAGGTCCCTTTTTGCCTAATTAAAAAGTAATTTAAGATCACACATCACGGTTAATCTAAAATAGAATAAAGATTTGTCCCTGTTCAAGATTAGACTGAAATGAATTTGTATCATTAATTACAATATATTATATATCTCGGTCGTTGATTTTTGTAGAGATTAGGTGTGGCGAGTTATTTTGTGTATTTTGTGTAGAGAGCGATTTTATGAAGTTTGTGCAATTGACAATATAATTATTACATATTATTTGTCTTATTGTTCTATTTGCATTAATTGTGTATCTTTATTATTATATGTAATGCGTTATTTAGTATGCTCTTTTTATTAATTGTATGAATATCAAAAGTCACTCATTAAATGTACAGATATCAAGATGTATATATTTTCATACTATGTACGTATAAAATATTTATATTATATATACATATATAGATACATCATATATTATAAATAATATTATGTGTATATTTTCATATTATCTACATATAAAATATTTCATATTGTATGTATTTTTTATATCACTTTAAATTTAATATTGTAAATAATTATATAAATCATATTATGTATTTCACATCATATACTACAAATTATATTATGTGTATATTTTTCATATCACGCATATATAATTCATATAACTCACATGTATATAACTCATATAATTCATATAATTATTTTCATATCACGTGTATATAACTTATATGTATTTTTATAAAATAATTTATAAAATTTTATGTATAAAAATAATATAAATATAATTTCAAAATTTTATGCATATATATCAGTTCTGATTAGATTTAACGAAGCTCAAGTTTCAGATATACTACAAATAATAATGTCTTTTGTACATATAAGGAGGAAGTTCAAGATCCGATTGCAAGATGGCGCGGTGATCAAAAAATTATTACCAACTATTTTTTGGGTTAGTAACAAATAATAGTGTCTTTTTGTATAGAAGGTTACAATTTCAAAATCCAATTGAAATTTGACAAATTCTGCTGTGGATCAAAATTAACTTGATTTTACTATTATCGATGCAAAATTAACTTAATTGTACAATTATTGATGATGATCAACGAATACAATTAATTTGAATTTAATTTTTTTTTCATAGAAAGCTCATTGTTAGATATTTAGATGAGAGTGATTGACTCTTACTTTTATTATAAAAAACTAATGGTGGTCCGGAAATTCTGGCGATCTCCTACGGTTATTTTTCTAGATGTACATTGCAATACGTAACTATGCTTTATGAGCTTATTCTATTATCCGGGACCATTTGAAAATTCTATAATCACTTTTCTCTTTGAAAACTATTCTAAAGATACATTTATAGATACCTTCGTTACTTTTAATTGATACATGATCGTTGTATATATTATTTTTATGTTATTTTGGTATTGAAAAATAGTTATACATATTATACATGCATAACAACTCGTCTAACATGCATAATAACTTGTGTAATATACATAATAACTCCTAACATGCATAGCGATGATGTATCGATATTTATTTTTTTAACTTAATATGAATAACAACTCGTCTAACATACATATTTATTTTTCAGTACAAAACATACATAACAAGTTAACAACTCGTATAACATACATAACAATAACACATGCGTATCGATGAAAGAATATGTATGTCAACTCCCCAAATTCTCTTAAATACCCCTATTTTTATGGTTCGAGAAATTCAAGAATAACAAAATAGAACAACCGATATTACAATTAATCTCGAAAATTTGATTGAGTCCTAATTAAACACATCACCTTTGTCTTGTATATATTGTTGCAATTTTTTATATAGATTAATTGTTTGCTTATAGACGTGACTTAGGCCCTGTTCAAAATTGACGTCGCCGAGATTAAATGTACCTGAACAAGTATTATCTTTACACAATTTATTTTTCTTCAGAACGTACAAATATTTTGTTTATCCTATCATTTTCCTAATTTATTCTTCTTAAAATTATCATAATATATTTACCAAAACACTAAGGGTATGTTTGGCAAATCAATAAATAGCACTAGAATAGTGGTAAAAGTAGAATAGTTTTTAAAATAGTGTAATTTTGGAAGAGTGATATTCTTGACTATTCGGAAGAGCAAAATTGTTGTTTGGCAAGTGTTAATTGGAATAGTAGAAATATTGATAATTATGATAATAATAATGATTATGATATAATATAGTAATGATAACAATAATAAACTAAATAATATAATAAAAATAACAATAATTTGCATTATTTTTCAGAATAAATAAAAATAATAAAATTAATGATAATAATAATAAAATAATAAAAATAATAAATAAAATAATAATAAAATATATAATAATATTTATATTATTATCATATATAATAATAAAATAATAATGATGATGAAATATTATAATACTAATAATAAATAATAATAATAGTAATGATGAAATATTAAAATACAATTAAATAATAATAATAAATAATAACATAATAACATAATAATATGTGTTATATTCAGTTATATTCAGTTATAATAAAATTAAATAATAAACTTGGTGATATATATAATAAAATATTATTAATTTCTAAATATAATACAAGACAATCAAATACTAATTATTATTCCACAATTGCTAAACCGCTAAACCACTTATTGGTTGGTTTAGTGAAATAGCAAAATTTTGCACTATTTCGAAAATTTAAAATAAATATTGTTTGACACTTACGTGAAATAAAATAACACTCTATTTCACTATTCCGCACGTGCCAAAGGACCTAGTATGTTAGAAAGTCACATATAAAACAATGATGGGACTACATTCCTCTTCGCTTTTCACTTGGGATAGTTCCCTACTGAACTTTTATTATTCACAATTAATTATTCTTTCAAATCATGAAATGCATTATGCAAATTTAAAATAGTATAAATTTTGGTCTGTGTCTCCTGCACAAATAGTTGGACGAGACTGAATTAGATTTTGGTCATTGATGAAAATATATTATAAATCATGATTATTGATTTTTCTGTAGAGATTAAGTGCGTCGAGTTATTTTGTGTAGAGAGCGATTTTATGAGGTTTTTGTAATTGACAACATAATTAGTCAATATTATTTTTCGCATTGTTCTATTCATATTAATTGTGTATTTTTATTATTATATTTAATGCATTATTAATTATGCTATTTTTATTAATTGTATGAATATCAAAAGTCACTCATTGAATGTGTGAATATCAAGATGTATATATTTTTATACTATGTATGTATAAAATATTTCATATTATATATACATATATAGATACATCATATACTATAAATAATATTAGGTGTACATTTTCATGCTATCTATATATAAAATGAGCATGGCTAAAATAATATGCATAGTACACCTCATTTTGTACTATGCATATAGATATAGGTCATTAAATTGAGATTTAAGTTTCTCAATAAATTCTTCATATGAAAATATTGTAGGAAATCAAATTTCGTGATTTTTAGAGCTTTCTAGCTATTTTTTAAATATTTTTTAAAAACAGTCCAGATTTAATACTACAAAAGTGTCATTTCTGGGCTGTTTTTAAAAAATATTTAAAAATAGCAAGAAAGCTCTAAAAATCACGAAATTTTATTTCCTACAAGATTTTGATATGAAGAATTTATTGAGCAACTTAAATATCAATTTAATAGCCAAATTAAATACAAATGGACGCATAGTACGTTATGTGGTGTACTATGCATATTATTTTAGCCATGCTCATATAAAATATTTCATATTATATGTATTTTTCTATATCACAATAAATTTAATATTATAAAATATTTATATAAATTATATTATGTACTTTCAAATCATATACTATAAAACATATTATGTGTATATTTTTCACATCAGGCGAATATAATTTATATGACTCACATTTATATAATCCATATAATTATTTTCATATCACATGTATATAACTCATATATTTTTTCAAAAAAAATCATAAAATTTTATGTATATAAAGTAATATAGAAATAATTTATAAAAAATTATGTATATATTATCAGTTCCAACTAAGTTGAGCAGCTCAAATTTCAGGTCTAATTAATAATATTAATTGAGTGATGATGCAATGGATACAAAGATTCAACGATTGTACACGACACCTCTAAAATTTGGACTGTCTCATTAAAATTTCATTCATCTGATTTTACAATACACAATTTTCTCTGAATCATATAATTAACGATCAAACATTGAGATATAATTTAAAGATCCAAAAAGGAAGATGTGATCCTCAGGTATTGAGAAACTTAAATTGAAGTTACAGGTTTAGCGAGTAAAACCTTACAAAAAGGAAAATGAAAAAAAAATGACTGGAGTTGGAAGAGCTGTGTCACTGTCATACCAGAAACTAAAAAAAATACCAAAGAATTTAGACATATTCTGAAAAATAAAGATAAAAAGAGCATTTTCATCCACTAAAAAATTTAGAAAAAGTAGTAATAGTTTATTAACCAATGGAAATCACTATAAAAGAGCATTTTCATAAGAGGTCAAATAAGGAAAATTTTCATAGAGGTTCAAAGAACAAACTTTTTCAACAGATACGATAAAAAACATTCTAAAAATTTCAC
>CAXKVX010001073.1:0-67655 GCA_964058865.1 Eleocharis quinqueflora
CGGAGATGACAGAACAGATTTTTCAGACCTGAATCAATGGATAAAAGTTGCAAGAATTGAAATGAATGACATTTTGATTTAAGATTTGGGTCACCAGGGACAATATTTTTCTGATTTTCTCAACCAGTTTCCATTTATCAGTTCAGTCCAAAATAAATAATAATTGCAAATGTGTACAGTTAAGGTTGCATCTTTACCAGAATGTCTCAAGTGTGTAGGGAAATTAGAACTAGGTTTTGAAGTCAACACCCACATTTCGCACCACAGGAAAACATTCAATCTTTTCAATAAGGGAGCTGATATACAGATCCCAGATTCGATACCAAAATCGATACCAAATGGAGGGATGCAGAAGATATGCACTGGAGGCGATTCTCCACTCCCTCCAGTGAGATTTGGCAGCCAAAATTTCCCGCCAATATTTCCCGCCAGAATTTCTTGCCAGAAAATAAAATAAATTAAATTGTTAAAAAAATTAATTAATTTTATCATAGTAATTGAAAAAAGGCAGATAATTTTCTGGGAAATGTATCAATATGTCACAAACAAGTTGCATAATAAGATGAACTAAAAGCATAATAACAAAAAAAGCATAATTTGACAATGTCACAGCCAATAATATTCCTAAATTCGTGCATAAAATCATTCAACAACAATGCAATTCAACCAATTCTTCCAAAATCAACAAACATAATTCACCAAATTCAACTACCCAATTCATCCACCAAATTAGCTCAAATTTAACAGACAAAAATTCATTATATCACAAAGTACAAGAAATATAAAAGAAGTACACAAATTTAACAGAGAGAGAATTCAACATATCCAAATTGTTGACGCCTAGTTCTGCAAAAAAAGAAAGAAGATGTTTAGAACACATAAATATATCAAAGACGCATAATAAATTAAACAATATGCATAATAACTATCGTAACAAGAATGTATCTGTTTCATCACTTGTCTGCTTATAAAATGAATTATAAAAGATATAAATCTGACACAAAAACTAAATAAGATGCATAACAACAATAAATAACATGCACAAAAACATATAATTAGAATATTATGAACAACAATATTGTAATGTACAAAAAGAAGGATATTTAAAACTTACTTTCTTATTAGATAGCGATTTGTACACTGTTGCTTTTATCTGTCAACAAATTAAACGTCAGTAGCTCTCGTTCTTTGCTTGTATCACCCTGGAAAATAGTAAGGGAAATTTACTGTAACATAATGAACCAAGGATAAATAACATGCATAAAAACATATAATTAGAATATGCAAGAGAAGTAAACATACCATTAGAACATTTGTGGGACGGCCAAGAACTAAGCTGACAAGGAATCTTATCAAAAATATCCCGCTGTCTTCCTGCCTCGTTTCAGATGGTAGATCATCAACCCAAATTACGTTGAATGACATAAATTTTCTGTTACCTAATCTCCATGTCATAAAGTTCTTGATCCAAGGCAACATCTAATTTACTTCACCAACTAAACCATGTCTCTTGGGTTTAGAGGTATAGATTTGAACAGACATTTCATCCGATTTAATGCAAAATAGTACCCAATTTTGTGAAATTTGAGTCACAAAAAAGCAGAATTTTGCATTTTCTATCTCTTCATTGAACAAAGAGATGCACGGTTGATAACAAGCATTGATGTCACCTTGACAAAGTAAGTCCTGTCAAAAAAATATAGGGTTCCATTGCTTAAAAACAAAATAATAAACGTGCATAATAAATACAAATAAGATGCATAATAAATAAAAAATACATTCATACTAACTGAAACAACAAGCAGACAGTAAAAAAGATACAATTTTGAAATTCCACTGAGCACAAGTAAAAAAAACAAACATGCAAAACAAATGTAAATAAGATGCATAATAACTACAATAAAATGCATACAATAGAAACATACAAGTCTGAAATTATACAAGTAGAACAAATTTGTCTAAATTATAAACATGCATAATAAATATCAATAAGATGCATAATAACAGGAAAGATATGCATAAAAAAGAAATATTTACCAGCACTTTAGGTAGGACAACAACAAAAGCGTGCTTGGGTTCGATTTCACGGGCAATTAGCTTCAGAACACCTTCCATAACCTGAAGTAAAAAAGAACAAATAAATACATTTGTTAAATAACATCTTAGGAGAAGAATTAAATAGATAAACCAAAAAGAAAACTTACATTTTGAGCAACATGTCCTCCAATTAAGAAGTAATTCATTTCTTCTGCCGACGCAACAATTTCATCAAATTTATAAACAGCTTTTTCTTGATCTTCAGCAGCCAGCTTCAATTGGAAAGCATCCATCCTTTGGGACAGTTGCCGACTAACTTGTAGTCCATCGGAAAAACAAAATTCCCTCCAGAATGTTTCCACTTTTTTCTTTCTCTTTCCCCTCCCACCAGTTGTTAAAAAAGGATCGGCATAAGGACTACCAAATAAAGCACCTGAAAAGAAAGGATTAAATAAAAATAATCATACAATTTGTAACTAATTTATCTGTATAACAACTAGAAGTTATAGTTCAAAATATTTGTTAATATGCATCATGATTTAAAAGGTTAGTTACATAATAAATACAATAATAAAAATCACTAAAACAAATTTTTACCTTCAACAGGATTAACAGCTTCATTCATTGGAGCAAGAGATTCACTCCCTAATGATATAAATAAAATAAAAACAAACAATACATTTAAGATGCATAATAATCATAACAAAGTGCAACAACAGTTATACGAATTTTATGCATAATTAGAAGAGGAAATTACCTGAGTTAGAACCGGATTTCCCACTGCTACTTTGTTGAACTTCTTTAAAAGAAGAACCATCACCTGCAAAATTTAAATTATGTTCTAACAGAATTGGTCATCATTAATATGAGTATAATCTTAATTTTTTTCACCTACTACAAAATGTTGCAAAATTAAAATAACAACATGCATAATAATAGTAGAAACATGAATAAACTATTACTAATAAAAAAAATAACCCAAAAACAAAACAAGTTGCACAATAAAACAAATAACATGCATAAAAAGAGTTGAAACATGAGTACTAATCAACAGAAGAACCTCTAGAACCAGCAGTAGGAGGTTGTTGAGCAGGAATTTGGTCACCAATAATACCATCCTTTTCAAAAGAGTGTGGTTCCTCATGTACATTTTTATCACCTTCTAAGATAATAGATAAACAAGTAAAAATCATAATAAACACATTTAACTTGCATAATAAAAATACAAAACTGAATAATTTACCACCAGAAGGAACACCCCCAGAAATAGACTCAACAACACCAGCAGTACAACCAGCTCTTCCAGCAGCAGTAGGTTGCACATCTAAATTCTTAACACATTCTAATAAAATACATAAACAAGTAATAACAGATCAATAACATTAAAATGAAACAACTCGCATACTACATGTAAACAAGATGCATAATAACAGCAAAAAAAGAATACTTACCACAAGAAGTAGCAACAGTAGGACCAGCATGAACCACATCAACACTGGAAGCAACTCCAACATCAGTAGGAGGTTCCTGAGCAATTGGACCTTGCTCAACAGAAATAGCAGCTTGCTCATCAGCATTTGGAGCTTGCTCATCAGCAATAGCAGCTTGTTCATCACCAATAGCAACTTGCTCATCAGCAATAGCTGCTTGTTCATCAGTTTGCTCATCAGGAACTGGAACTTGCTCATTAGGAATTGGAGCTTGCTCATTAGTAGCATTTTCCTGAACTGAATTACTTCCTAAGAAATTAAATAAAGAAGTACCAAATTAACAATAACAAAATACAATATGCATAATAAATATAAACAACATGCATAATAAACAAAAACAACATGCACAATAAATATTAACAACATGCATGAATGTATTACTTACCACCAGAACCAGATTCCCCACCAGAAACACCACCAGAAACACCACCAGCAACACCACCAGAAACCCCACCAGAACCACCAGAAGCTGAATTACTCTTGGTCTTATCTCCTAACAACAGAAATTTAAAAATGAACAATAATAAAAACAACATGCATAATAAGAAACATTAGATGCAACATAATTAGAAAATTGTTGTCCAGAAACAGAACCTTCATTTTCAGTCTCTTCTCCTTCAATACTCTCCTCTTCACTTTCTTCAGTATTCTTATCTGCATTTGCAAAATTTAAATGAAAAAAAGATTGTAACTAATAGAATAATTTAAGAATTTTTACAATAGGTTTACATGATTACCATGAATATGAACTTCTACATTTCCTCTTCCACTATGTCTTCCCCTACCTCTTTCCCTACCTCTTCCCCTACCTCTTCCCCTACCTTTTCCACTACATCTTGCACTTCCACTTGCTTCTCCCATTTCGACACTAGTTCCTTGAACTTTTTGTCGCTTGCGACTAATTTTCACTTCATCTGCAACTCCATCTGCAAAAAAAATGACAACATTATTATTCATAACAGATAGATTAAGTAAGTAATTATGTGCAGCATAACTAATACAACATGCATAATAAGAAAAGAACATGATGAAAGTAACTTGGGATGTGTGAAATTGGATGCATTACAACATGCATAATAACTAAATCAAGATGAACAATAACTATAAGTACATGAATTATATAAATGCAAGTGATGATTCTTACCTGGGATATAAATGACCATTAGTTCTTCATTGCACTCATTAGCAATGACTTCGCTCTCACGACCTTTAAGGTCAAGCTCGACCCTCCTTACGCTGGTTACCGATAGTCCTGTGATTAAGGATTCTGCAGAACTTCTCCATATCTTATGATTCAAATCCCAGTTATAGTACCTGGGTATACCACCAGACATGTTGCGATAACCAGGTAGATTGGTATGTTCAAGGAACCAAACCTAAAATATCAGATAAGAATAAAATAAAAAAGTTAGATTAATAAATAAGTATTTCTACTAACAAGAAATGAAAGAAAATAAAGTAATATTAGTAAAAAATGCTTACAAGAATTACTATTGAACAACCACCAAAATTAACTTGAGAATTTTCATTCTCATTTAATTTTTTGGAGGCTGCCTCAAGAGAAGCCATAATACTTGCATGAACTGGAAAAGCCCATGCATACTTGTGTAAATTCTCAAGTCTCTCCACATACGGTATCATTCCTGTGTTGACTTCACCACTTGTGGTGGGGAATAAAAAAACTGAGAAAAGATAAAGTATCAATAAAGATACAAAATCTCCAACATCAATTTTTTCAGTTTCCCCAATTAAATTTGTCAACAACACCTCCAAAGTATGAGTGCTGATATGATGTTTCCCTTCGAAATATTGCATGTGCAGCCGACTCTTGGGATTTCCTGTTTTTTTTTCTTGTTGTTCTTGTTATTGTACAACTTGACGTTGTTCCCATCATCATGCTTTACACCTGAAAGCAGTTAACAACAACTTTTTAGTCTGCATAATAAGTCAAATAACATGCAAAATAACTAAAACTAAATGAATATGTTAAAAATGTTAAATGTCTGCATTATAAAAGAAACAACATGCATAATAACATCATCTGCACGAATAAATAAGAATTGCCTATGAATGACATAACAAAATAGCAAGTGCATGAATTATAATGAAAACAACATGCATAATACCAATAGTTGCATGAATAACATAACAAATGCCAAGTTTAAATTTAAGAATAGTAGAGAGAAACTGTAAAAAATAGGTAAAGTGATATTTAATGCATAAAAAGAATAATATGGGTAATTGAGGAAACTGCTGACCTAAGATAAGGGACACATCTCGAGGTGTAAAAGTTATCGAAGCACAAGAAATTCTAAAGCACTTTAGGCCTCGGTCAAATAGCATGGTTATAGCTCGAAGAAGCTCATTCATTGGCTTCATTTTTGTCATTTGAAAAAAATGCCAAAAAGGAGTAGCACGTAGAAGAGCCGTATGCTCTTCACGCAATTCCGCTAGCAATTTTTTCTCAAAAAACTGCATCAAATGTTCGGGTCTGCACCGAACATTGAAACCTCCTTTCTCTGTAATGAATTCAACAACATGAATATTAACTGGTACAGTACTATTAATACAATAAAATGCATGTTTAAAGTTCATAACACATAATAATTACATGCATAATAAATAAAACAAAGTGAATAATAAGTTGAATATTAACTGGCACATTACTATGAATTCAATAAATAGAAAAAAAAACGAACATGCATGATAAATATAAATAAGATGCATAATAACTACAAAAAAATGCATACAATAGAAACATACAAACTACAACTAAATGCATACTAGATAAAAGAAAATGAATAATAATGAATTAAAGTTAACTTAATATTTATTACAGGATAAATCATTTAAAGATAACATGAATAGAATTAAGTAAAATATGAATAAAACTCACTTTTATTTCCACTGTCTTCTTGCTCCTCTGCACTATGTACTTCCTCATCTCCAGTGTTATTTTCAGTTTCAGAAGATTCAACTACATTAGTTTCTTCATTCTCTGTAAACCATAAGAAAACAAAGAATTATAACAATTAATGTATTCCAGAACAATAATAAGTACATATAATTACATATTATACACAACAATTAATGTATTCCAGAACAAAACAAATCATGTATAAGAATTAAAACAATTTCATTCATCTAAGAGAAAATTAAACAAATCAATGAGTAAATAAATACATAAAGTATAACAACTTAAACAAATTACATGCATACTTAAAAAAACTACCTGCATATTATTCATAATAACAGATCTATGCAAAAAATTAAAATAGTTGAAATTAGTAATAATGAAACAACAATTCTTAAATACGACATAATAATGAAAAATAACAAATCTAGAACACTACATGGAAGTAATAACAGATCTACGGAATAAAAAGAACAACATGCATAATAAGAAATTCTAGATGCATAATAACAGATCTAGACAAATATCACTAAATCAAACGTTGAAATGATATCAAAACTTAAGAAATATTTCATTAGACAACAAATAATCCTACATTAAACAAGTTACATTAAATTGAGATCAAATTTTGTAAAACCTTAGGTTTCTGAATTGATCAAATGAAGCAAAATGAAGTGAAATTGCCTGGATTAAATGCAACATTTTCAGGCGCAAGACTTCCTCGTCCTCTTCCTCGCCTTCCTCGTCCTCTTCCTCGCCTTCCACCTCGTCTTCCTCCTTCATCAGGTGCGGCAATGGCTAGTGGTTCAACGTCTTGTACCCTAGGTCTTCGCCTTCCTCCTCTTTCTCCAGCCATTGCTCCAAGAAAGATCAAAATGTAATGAAACGATGCCTTGAAAGATCGTGTTCTTCAAAAGGTTCAAAGAAATTTTACAGAGAGCGAAATGGAGTGAGAGGGTGAGGGCATCGGAATGGTGCAAACTGCTAAGGGCAAAAATATAGAGGGAAGAGATCGTTTTGTATGAGCCGGGTCCACAAAGTTCAATTTGAAAAAACGGTTATGAGTGTAATCAGATACAAAGGCAGAGATTATGCATGTTAATTTGGTCCAGGAGGTATCGAACCCGAGAACTTTCTTAGTCAACAAGCTGTAGCGCCTTCCAGGACCGGCTGAGGTATCACAGCTTCCTGTCTGGTTGTTGCGTGTAAAGAATGTAAGTGTTCTTAGATGTAAAATTGTTTCAACAAGATGCATTATAACTTGATCAAACTGCATTACAACTTGTACAAATGGCATTATAGCTTGTCCATAATTTTGGATGTAAATTAAACAATGTATAAAAAATGATTTCAATTAATAAAATTTTGTAATAATAAAAATTGACTAATAATTAAATATAAAACATAGAAATAATAAAATGATTCCTTTTGATTAATGTTGCACAATAAGTGATATAAGTTGGCTAATAATTGCATAAAAAGAAGAATGAAAATGTAGACTTACAATGATTAAAACAATTCATCCAAAATATAGTAAAAATAATTCAATTATTAATTTCAATTAAAGTTGCATAATAAGTTGTACAAAATTGGATGTAGATTTTAGTTGCATAATAAGTGATATAAGTTGTGCATGATTATTGTAATTAAAGTTGCATAACAAGTGATATAAGTTGAATAATAGTTATATAAAAAGACATATAAAAGAAACATAAAGAATTTATATTTAAACCAATTTAGATGTACATTAAAATGCTATATATAAAACCTTTCAAAACAACTCAAACATAGTTTTCTATATTGCTCAACATGTATATCAAAAAATGGAAAAATATAAGCCTAAAAAAATTATGTCTTTCAGAAAATTATTAAAAATAACATAAAACAATTTTTTTTTTCCCAAATTATATAGGTGCATTCAAATCAAAAGTCCATGTTGGTCTTCCTGGATGAAATGAAGAATTTGGGGATGGATGGAATGCTTCATTTACTAAACTATGATCTTCCTGCAAAAAAAAAATAGAAAAAAAATATAAATAAATATACATACATAATATGAAAAAAGAATACAATTGTATTCAAATAAGTACAATTATAATGCAAATTGCAACATATAAATGATAATACCTACAACAATCACAAAAAGGAGAGAATGGTAAGAACGTTTACCGCACGAATAGTTGGAGAATCAGAATTTATGGCTTCTTTACTATGATTATTGGCAGCTCTTTTCCTTGCAATATTGGAGATAGATTGAGCTTTTCTTTTATTAATTTTAGTTTTCGGAGAAATCAGATTAATACTTGTATCGCCTGCAGACACAGAAAAAAACTGTGTGAAATTAACAACTTGCATAATAAAACAATCAACCTAAATAATAATAAGAACAACATGTTGTATCAGTAAAATAATATCCATAGTAATTGGAAAAAACATAACTTATCTGATATGAATTACAAAAGGAAGTACATACATAACATTATAAAGAAAAAAATATTTAGTAGGGCAAAAATTATCTGAACCTGTAATTGTTGGAGAATTGAGCTTTTTGCCCTTCTGTTGACCCTTTTTCTCTTTTTTGTCATTTACTTTCGGACTTCGAAAACTATGTATATGACCTTTGCGTGGACGACCTCTACAAGTTGAAACATTGGGATTCTTCACATTCACAACTGCGCAAGGATTTGATGAACCAGAATCAACTGGGAAAGAATGGGATGAATCATAACCAAACTGCACAACAAAAATAACATATGTCAATAATAACATATTACCAAAAAAATAAGAATAAGAAAGATAATATGAATAATAAGAGAAAAAACATGCATAATAAGAATATGAATAAATAACAACAGAAAGATATGGCAAGAATAAGATATTACCAAAAAGAAAATAAATAAAAAGATGATTTGAATAATAAAAAAATAACATGCATAGTAAAAAAAACAACATGCATAATAAGAATATGAACAAATAACAACAGAAACATATGGCAGAATAACATATTACCAAAAACAAAAGTAATAAGAAAGATAATATGAATAATAAAATAATAAAATGCATAATAAGAAAAAGTACCTGCATAACATCGACAACAGAAATACTGGAATTTCCCAATTCAGTACTAGAACCTACAACAGAAGAAACCTTGTCTTCTAACTGCATCATACCACTGACAACAATCCCTCTAATGTCATCATTCTTGGCACCTTCTTCCACCAATTTGGAGAAAATATCATGCAGCTGAGAATACAAGGAAGAGTATTTCTCAGCTGCAATTCGATTAGAAACACCTAATTCTATATCCTCCAAATGAGACCAAGCCTTAGCCTTTGTCCATCTTTGCATAATATAACACTCATCAACTTTTTTTACCTTTTCCTGTTTGAATACACTTAAAATGTGTCTGCATAAAATACCAGAAAATTCAAAAAGGCGACAGACACATGCTGCTCTCTTTTCAGTTCTGTTGAAGAATACCCTAAATTTATAATTGTCTTCAACTGATTCATCACTCACCTCATAGATGATGCACTCTCCAAGAGATGATTTAACCTCACAACAAATATCAGCCAACGCCTTAATTTCCTTTTGAAACTTAAAGAACATGTTAATGGTGTAAGTCTCCAAATACTGCTTCTCAATTTCAAGGTTTGAGAAAGGTTCAATCACTTTGTCAATGCATCTGTATTCTTCCTCTTTCTCATTCTCCCTTAATTTTGCAATAGCATTTTCATATTGAATGGCAAAGGTTTTAAGACATGTTTTATTATTGAAATACTTTCCAAAAAAAGAATTGATTGATTCACTTCTTTGGGTTGTACTCATACCAGCCCAAAAATGGTGAGTAAGGTATGCTGGTACCCATTTTTCCCTACAATCAAACATTTCATTCAACCATTGATGATTTTCCAATTCATATACTTCTAATATATGACCACATTCTTCATCAAATTCTCTTCTACTATTAGAGAACCTTACTGTTTCACTAATCAATGATTCAATCGTATCCCTGTCAGCACCATTAATTTTCTCTGGCAACTTTCGCAATATGTGCCACATGCAGAATCTATGTTTTGTTTGTGGAAAAACAACACTTATACCACTTGCCAATTGAGATCAGAAATGGAAAAAACCAACAACATGCATAAAAAACAAAACAGCATGCATAACAACTGCAACAACATGCATCAGTAAAGAACTAACATGCATAACATCTACAAAAAAATATAAAAATACCCAAACAATTTATATAGAAAATCAGGAATTAACCTGAGATTGAAGGACACTGGTCAGTTATTATTGCATCAGGATGTTTGTTGTGCATGCACTTTAACCATGTGTCAAATAACCATATATAAGATTCCAACTGTTCATTTTCAAGCAAACCACAACCAAATAAAATGGTGCTGCCATGATGGTTTACTCCAATGAATGGGCAAAATTTCATATTGTACCTACAATAATTGCATAATATAGTTCAATATCTGCATAATTAACACAGCAGCATGAGTGACAGTGATTTTTTTCTAAACTGTAGTAAATGACAACAAGAAAGCAAAAACGTTGCATACTTAAAGAAAACAACATGCATAATAAAACATATTATATGAATCACAGAATAGATAACAAACCTATTTGTGCCATAGGTAGCATCAAAAGACAGAACATCTCCAAATTCCTTGTAAGCCAATCTGGATCTAGAATCAGCCCAAAATACATGCTTTACAGTACCATCATCAAAGAAATCAACATCATAGTAAAATTCTGAATCCTCTTTCTTTCTTTTTACAAAGTATGCAATCAGAGCTTTGGCATCACTCCCTCCAAATTTTTTCCTTCTAATGGCATTGACCTCGTTTCTAATTTTTCGTTCTGTAAAATTTACATTCCCAACACCACCTCCTTGAGCAATAACAGATTTAACATTATTTGCCAACGACAACCCAGCTTCGTCATTCAACTCAATCTGTTTTCTCAATTGTTTTGGAATTTTATTATGACTTGGCATAAACTGAACCATATTAGGTAGAAGTTTGTGGTTATGTGTAAGGTAAACTTCAGTGACAACCCAATTATTCACCAAAAGTTCATCTTTGACAACCATTTTTGCTTGACATCCAGTTTTTGATGCAAATTTATTGCGACAATTCAATGGATTCAGGTTTTTGGATTTGGAAATTCCTTCCTTAGAACATCTAAATATTCTATCTTTAGGTTTATCACCCTTATTATGGCCACCTCTAATCTTTGTTCCAAACCCACCTAAGAAACCATAGTTTGTCCAAAAATCATAAGCTTCTTCATAACTTCCAAATTCCATACCAACTTTTGGTATATTTTCATCTGAAACATGATCAACAGTGAATATATTCACACTATCATCAACTTCTTCTGAAATAACACTAGGAACAATTTCTTCAAAAGAAGTTTCTGACATATCCTACAATAACATAAAAGGTAAATTGAACACAATTTACAGTCAAATATATAAAATGCATATCTTTCCATATACTTAATCATACATAACATATTAGCACAATATATGGATAACAAAATAAACAACATGAATAACAACATGAAAATCTAGGTACAGAAAATTGTGAACAAGTATCAGTTCTGGCATTGTTGTCAGAACATTAAAAACAACCGTAACAACATGCATACTAAACAAAACCACATGAATAACAACATCCATAATAACATCATAACTTATTATGCATGTTGTCAGAACATAAATAACAACCGTAACAACATGCATAATAAACACAACAATTTGAATAACGACATCCATAAATAACACGATAACTTACTAACAGTAAACAAAATGGTAACATAATAACTATAGGAAAAGAAATATCAGTGTTTCCTCAACTTGTGAAATTAAAATACAGAAGAAAGATTTTAAATTAAAAATTAGCTCAATAAAACAAATTGAGGATGTTCCGTCTTGTAATCACATCAATTAGATCGAAAGAATATTAACTTACAGAAATTGAAACAATTACCTCAATCTTCAACTCTATATTGATCAACGGATAGCAAAGTCGAGCAGAGGAACCGAGATAGCAAGTTCTGTGGCGAGAGCAGAGATCGAGCGATAGAATCCAGCACAGAGATTGCAAGTTCTGTGGCGAGAGAAAACTCAAAGTCGATCGACAATGAAGATAGCGATCTTAATTAATCAACGGAAAAGAGAATTGTAATGGAGAGAGAGAGCATCGGAGGAAGAAGGAGAGATACATAAGAAGAAAGTGGAGCGAGACGGAAGAAGAAAGTGGAGCGAGAGATCACGGTAGTTATTTGAATTTTGGTATTTATTTCAGCGAGTCGGTATCGACGATGGTATCGATGTTGGGATCGCCCAAACATTTTCCTTTCTATAAAAAGAGGCTTGTGATGTTGTTGCGCCTCTTGTTTGAATTTGTTAAGGATAAAAACGAAAACCATTACTTAAAAATAGAAAGAAAGAAAAAAAGGAAAGGTGATGTAGACCCACTGATAACACCAAGTCATGTGTGCGTAGAAAAAGACCCAACAGATTTGCAAGCTGGAATTTACAGCTAAAAAATGCCATCCTAACTCTTCTGGAAAATCAACTATTAACAAAACAAGTGTCAACAGTTAATTATAGATTAATACCTCAATACTTAAACTATTAACAAAACAAAATGCTATTAGCAAAATAAACAACCATGTAAAATATGTAATGATTTAGCTATTAGCAACAACAACAAAAGCGTCCAGTCTCAACTTGCAAAATTAACTATCCTGTACCTATAAAATGCTAATTATATTATGTGTAATGTGTGAACGATATAAATATGCTAATTATATTTGTGGCGTGTACAATATTAAAGAAAATCACATGTAACAATTGTGGCGCTGAATGCATCACAAAATGAGGATGAATCTCCATTTTTTTAAATACGGGAGTTTTGAAACCTTCAACATTTATTACTAAATAAATGTCTTCTAACGAAATCGAATCTTTGTGCTTACGGAAATTTGAATTCATAATTTCACTAAAATCGTCATAGTCAGTCATCACTAAACTAAACTGCTGCTTCTATCACAAATCGCGATCATAATAAATAAAGGAGTCAAAACAAAACAATACAGGACAATATATCTCAAATAACAAAGAAAAACAAAGCTCCACAGTATTAGTTTTGCATGTCTGTTAATCACTGCGTATCTATTGAAAACCACGTGATGTTCAACTAAGATGTGAGGCGGTGTGCAATTATCGTGGAAATTCTTTAATTCTTTTGCATCTTTTTCTTTTCATAATACAAATTTCATCATGGTCTGTATTTTTTTTATTGATGTTAAGAATATAATAATGAAAGATTAAAATACTATATACTAGTAGACACGTCTGTATTCTTTAGTCGTCTTTTTTTTATTCTAATTTAGTCTCGTTTTTCGAAAAGACAATTAGCAGACTTTAATAAAATCCAAGATTTAACTTTCAAATATATATATGTCCTTGACCCAAAATAGAATAAAAGGCCGAGCGAAGACTCATAATTTACTCAAATTTACGTCTTCTTTTTCGGAAAAGTAGTTTATGGGTTTTATTAAAATCTTCAATCTTCAAAATCTTATATTTTATCATATCTCCTCCCACAAACTCTATACCCTCAAAGATCATAATGTTTCAATTGTTTGTGTTCTGTTGGTTTGTAATAATGTCTTTTAGAGAAATGTACTCAAATGACAACTTGTTTACCTCATGTTCAATTTGAACATTTTTAATAATTTATCATTATTAAAGAGTCTAACTTGATTTGAACATATCCATATTTCTTGAAGATTCAAATATTCATTCAAATTATTTTATGGTTTAAGCTAACTAATATTGTGGAGCTTTGTTTAGAGTTATAATATTTCGCTTTATGCTGCAGTACTTTAGATTTATAATGATAGATCTTAACAATAATTGCATCATTACATTTTCTTTTATTGCGAATAAAATTCGACAATATATAAATGACACAAATTTAATTAAAATCTATCATATTCCTGAAGTCTTAACTTAGATGATGATAGTAATATGTATCCATATCTACATTAGATGTTAAAATAATATTCCTGTCCTTTTCTATTATCCATATTAAATGGATTATAGATATTTTGTATTATTTTACATCTATCACTCTTATTGGATTCATATTTCATCATTCTTATTGATTTTGACAAAATTTCTTTTGACCCAAAAATTTGGTCATATTGTGTAAAAACTCTGGTGGTTAATTTTAATCCAAAAAACTTTTGTATTAAATTTTGCAAAATATTTACGAATGATAGGCTTTATCCAAAAAGGTGCTTAGTTGAAAATTGAAAGATAACTTATTTTGAATTAAAATAATTTTCTATTTCAAAATTAAGTAGAATTTAATACTTGTCTTAATTTGAAACAGAAAAACATTGTGATATATATTTATATGTATATATTGTACTTTTTCATCCTTACTTAAATATCATGTATTTCTAAAAATTATTTTAGTCTTAGGCAGTTTAAAGTTTGGAACTTTTAACTTTCTTAAATGATGATATTTTTAACCTTTTATATCACAAAATTCAAATATTTCAATTTTTCTAAAAACAACCTTTATGCCTTCATTTTAGTTCCTTTCATTACAAAATAATGTACTAGATTCTGCAATAATAATGCATAAAAATTAACGTTTTAATTGTCAAATCAACCTTCAAACTTTTCTGCAGCATACTTGTTATTTTACTAATCATGTCATTTCGCTTTCTTGTTTTACACAAACGAGTTTTGGTAAGAATATATTTTAATATTTCTTGTTATTCTTAATCAAAACAAGTTTATATAAATATTATCTTTAGCAATTTGACCTTCTCTTTAACGTTGCCCCTTGATCTTTTGATTTTGGATTCAAAAATATAAATGACATGATCATTTATTTTCCAATTACATTTCATTTTATTATATTCTGAATAAAATGTATTACTTTACTCGGAAAAATAAACGATCATGTGTCATTTTCTTTATCCATTCAGCTTTAAGCAATATTCTTTGTAATTTAGCAAACAAGGAAGAATAAACTACACATCATTTTTAATTAAGGCTTTATTCATATTATCAAAACGAGATATTTGATTCCTTTAATGAACCTTCTTTCGATGATATCATTTACTTTACATATCTGGTAGTAGCAAACTAAGTGTTGACGATAAATGATCATAATTACTCTGCTATTGGCACAGATAACTGATCATACGAAACATTATTCATCACCACACTTATTGTATGCCTGGTGCTTGACAAATAACTGTCATGATAATCTTCTATGATGATCATTATCTTTCCTTGGGTCGATTAATGATGACATGAAGCTTAAGGATTATCACATATGTCATGTAAGTTATATGATAACTTGAAGCCTAATTTTAAAAATATGTGTTTAATCATGTAATTAACTGTCATGATTTATTCTTTAGTCACAATTTATAGTATATACAAAAGCCTTGACAAAAAGAACCCTAAAATGACTCAATTATTTTTATTTTAACCAACAATACTATCCAGTACGAGACCCCGAAGGGGAAGTCAATACTCTTAGGTATTTCGGTGTTGTGTATAAGTACAAATGAGCTATTTTGCCGCTTTGCCGATGGGCCCAAGTGACATACCTGCGTACTAAGGACCAAGCCAGTCAAGTGAGGGAGGTGAGTCACAAGCGGAGTACTTAAGTACCAAGCCTCAAATGCTTTTCTAGACATCACTAACACGTAATATCTCATTACTTTTCTCATCAGAATCACTCATAAATTAAGTACTCGTACATGAAGCACATAGAGTGATACTCAATGCTTCTTCTTTGTGTTTTAGTGAATGGTTACAATACTTAAATGAAGTACTCGGAGAATAAACTATTCTTGTGGTAAGATATGATGCTTTGTGAAGTTTTTTTTGAAAGGTTACCACTCATAAATGAAGTACTCTGATGAGAAACATTTCTTAGTAGAATATGTTGCTTTGTGGTGTTTTATTTAATGGTTAGCACCCATGAAAGAAGTACTCAGATAAGAAACACATCAAACAGTAGGGTACGATGATTTGTGGTGTTTTCTTTAATGGTTACCACCCATAAATGAAGTACTCCGATCAAAATCACTCATAAATTAAGTACTCGGACATGAAAAACTTAGAGTGGTATCTATGCTTCTTTTTTTTTTTTGAACAAGTGGGCAAATACCCACCACTTCTATTTCCATTTCAATGAAAGAGAAGTACACAACTAATTCTATCGTTAGACTCTTCATCCCCTATCCCTATTATCTAACTATTGGTACCAGTCTCTGGGATAAGAACTGGTACCGCCATCCTATCTTCCTTTTCGAATTTTCACACAGCCCCTAATCAACAATATAACTACAATATCTTTATTACAAACGATTAGCTTACCATCTTTCCTTACTAACACATTCAGGAAAATTAAAACAAACATTAGCATCAAAAGACCCAAATTCACAGAATGCATATTGAAATCCGACTTTATCATATCAAGCCTTCTCAGTACCCTGCACTACCTTCAATATACTTTGGCATCTTCCCGCGTGCTCCTTCCTGCAGCTAGTTCCTTCTCCTCGGTATCCCTTCCATTCCTTCAGGCTACTATGCAGTTCCTTAGTCCAATTACCTGCCCAGTAGTGTAACAGTGAATTAATCTCGACAATAAAGCTACTAAGCTGTGATATGGTGTAATTTTGAAAAATTCGTTTATTTCTATCCAACCAAATGGACCAAATAACTGCTGAACATAGATGTAGGAAGAAAAAACCAGTGTGTTTATCTAGCTTAAAGTAAATTTCGATCAAATCCCCAATATGATTAGGTAACACCCTTATTGTCAAGGTCTCCAAAACCCATCCCCATATCAGTTTTGAATGCTGACAGTCAAAAAACAAGTGTTGTATGTCTTCCAACATAGGACAATATTCACATTCCCCTCCCCCTTGCCAACCTTTGCTAATAAGAATAACTTTTACTAATATCTTCCCTTTAGCAAATAACCATAAAAAAGCTTTGATTTTGAGAGGGGTTCTGAGTGACCAGATCATGTCAAATGAATGATCTTAAGCTCCACCATCTAGCAACCAATTGTAGATATCTTTAGTCTTCACTACACCCCCTTTGCCTCCACTCTGCCATGCTATTGTGTCCACAGCATCACCCTGTAGAACACAATTCTCTACCCTATATTGCAGCATTTCCAATTGGGCCCTTTGCACCCCTGACAATTGTCTCCTAAATCTTAAATTGTCAACTCCCAAAGTCTTTACTTCTGACAAACATATTTTTTTGTCAATAGCAATTTGGTATAAACTATGAAATTCAATACTTAGGGGACACTCACCACTCCAATTGTCTAGCCAAAAATTGGTATTCTTCCCATCACCTACCAGTACCAACTTGTTAATCCTCACAATACTCTCTAATGATTGAATTTCTTTCCAAAAGGGAGACCATTTCTTTCTATTTCCTGCTTCTTTATACTTGATTATCAAAATATCTTTCCACCACCCACTATAGTTAGGATCTTTGAGTTTCCACATCCATTTACACAATAATGAGATATTCATTTCCTTAAGATTCAATATCCCTAAACCCCCCATCTGTTTTGGTCTACATACTTCTTTCCAATTACACAAGCTATATTTTCTTTTTTTTCCCACTGTTCCACAGTAGATTCCTCCTCAATTTATCTAGTATTTTCCTTACTGATACAGGCATGTTATATATTGACATCATGTATATTGGTAGAGAAGACAGTATACTATTTATTAATGTGATTTTTCCTCCCATTGACAGAAATAACCCCTGCCATCCCTGTAATCTATTTTGAAAATTTTCCACTAATGGTCCCAATCTTTAACCCTTGTTTTTTTCCAATGTATGGGCACCCCAAGGTATTGCATTGGCCACTCTTTCACTTCACAGCCAAAACTATCAGCCAATTGTTGAGAATTACAACTATCAGTATTAATTGGATAAAGATCACACTTATTAAAATTAACTTTCAATCCTGATGCAGACTCATATGCAATGAATATCCATTTTAACACCTCAATCATCTTCCTATCAGCTTTGAGAAAAACTATTGTATCATCTGCATATTGCAGATTTGTGATTGCTTTGTCATTTAGAATTTGAGGTCCTAAACCACTAATTAGACCTCTATCTCTTGCATTCTTAATCATCTTGTTTAGCACATCTGCTACAAGATTAAACAATATAGGTGAAAGGGGGTCACCTTGTTTTAAACCCCTTTTAACTTCAAAATATCGAGATAAAGTCCCATTGATGTTAACACATGTGAACCCCCCCTTCAGCAGCTGTTGTATCCACAGTATCATTTTTGTTGGGAATTTTCTTTTATCTAATACATCTAATAAGAACTCCCAACATACTCTATCATAAGCCTTTTCAAAATCAATCTTAAGCACTACTCCCTTAGTTTTATCCATTTTGGTGGAGTGAATAATCTCATTTGCACATACTACATTGTCCAATATATATCTCCCTTTCATGAATGTTGCTTGAGATGGATCTAATAATTTGTTTATCACTGGTTCCAATCTCATAGTTAATACTTTGGTTATCCATTTGTAGATGCAATTAACCAAAGAGATTGGTCTAAATTTCTTAACTTCATCTGCATCTTTAGATTTGGGTATCAAACAAATCATTGACCTATTTAATTTTGATACATTTAGATTGTTATTATAGAACTGTTCAAACATCTCCACTATATCTCCCTTAATTAATCCCCAAAAATCTTGAAAGAATTTGAAATTCATACCATCTGGCCCTGGGGTTTTTAATCCATCTGATTCAAACAGAGCCTTTTTTTATCTCCACTTCATTGAAAGGTGCTATCAGCATCTGCATATCCTCTTCCGAGACTTGTTCTTCCTGTGCCCAAAAGTCCTCTTTCAACTGGATCATCTGTACCCCTGAAACACCAAAGAGATTTTTATAGAATTCTAATATATGTCTTTGTATATCTTTCTTATCAGTACATTCAATGCCCTCTATCTTCAGATGTGTTATATTTTTCTTTTTATTATGATGGGAAGCTATTTTATGAAAGTATTTTGAATTTGAATCACCCAATTTTAACCATTGATTCTTTGATCTAATTTTCCAATACAGCTCCTCTTCTTCATAAATATTATTCAAAGTATCATTGGATAATATGAGTTGTTCAATTTCCTCATCAAGAAAATCCCTATCTTCCTGGATCTTTTCGAAGTGAGAAATTTCATCTATCATCAACTGTTTATCTCTCTTAACCTTGCCATAATGGTTTTTTGCCCAACCATTCAATTTCTTTCTCAATATCTTTACTCTTTTAATCCATTTAATGGCCATATCTTTATGGGGGCAATTGGATTCCTCCCACCATTTATGCATCAGAACATCAAAGCCTTCCACTTTGGACCATGATGCATCATATCTGAATATGTGATTTTGATCTATTGGGTTCAAAGTATCTAAAATCAAAGGTGTGTGATCTGATTTATATCTAATCAGATTTGAAACCATTGTTGTGGGATATATCTCTTCCCACTCTTTGTTGTACAGGAACCTATCTAGTAACACCAAACAAGGCCATCTTCTCATGTTAGACCATGTGAATCTATTCCCTTGCAACTCATACTCCATCAGATTATTATCAGAAATGAAGTCATTGAATTTGGTTGCACCAGCTATATTAAAGTTTTTATTATTTTTCTCATGGCTAAATCTAATGGTATTAAAGTCACCACCAATTAACCAAGGGCCTTCCCACATTTCTCCTAATTTATTTAATTCCTCAAAGAAGTGATCCCTTTCATTGCTTTTCACTGGCCCATATACAAAGGTCACACCCCACACTTTTTGACTCATATCTTCCTGAATTACCATTGATATAGAATATTTACCTTTAAAACTAGCAATTCTTGTATATTTATTGGAATTAAAACCCAACAGCATCCCCCCTGAGGTACCCCTTGCCTTAACATGATTCCATTTGAAATAACATGGAGAAAAGGACAATTGTACCCTTTTAGAAAATTTATCTTTCTTAGTCTCCTGTATGCCCACTATATCTATATGATTATTTACAATTAGATCTCTCAAATATCTTCTTTTTATTCCCTTATTCATCCCTCTAATATTCCAGCATAATATTTTCATATTATTATAGAGTTTTGTACCCTACTGACAATCTTATCTAATTGAACTCGTTTATCTTTTTCCTTTTTACCAAATTTAGTCCCATGATTCAATTTAAATTCCATCTCTTCTAATGTTGAGTCAAATTGCTTCTTGGATAATCCCCTTAGAAATTGTACAAATTCTATACTATCATCTCTTGTGTCAGCAAGTTTAAAACCAAAGCAGTGAAATAATTCTACCACTTCATCATCAGTTAGTTCATAGAAAGGGAAATTTTTAATCAGAGAGTTTGTACCTTCTTTTGTGACTAGACTCATAGACTTATTCTTTTGAATAATTGCTTTTTCAAGTGTTGAATTATCAGGGTTATTGAGTCTTTGCCTTAGGCTCTGTCTAGTTGGTTGCATCTGATCTAACCTTGACCCCAGGGTCTTCATCATGTCTCCATCTGGGGGAAGCTGAGCCAAGGGCATGACAACTAGCTCTTCTTGTGTATTATCAACATATCCCTCTTCATGAAGCAACCCTTCCCCAACCTTCTCATCTTGATTCACCTGAGAAGATGAGGCTCCATGTAGGTCAATACCCGTACAACACACAATCTGACCCTCATACTCCTTACTGTCCACCTCATCCAACATAACCTCTTTCCCCTTTGCCCTTGCAATTAATTATGTGTTCTCCTGCTCAGGTTCTGAGTTTTTGATAATATCCTGCACCTCCTTACCAGCATCATTCTCTTCTTCCCATTCATTGTCACTGAACCCCCTTTCCTGTTCATACCCTCTTTCACTACCATTGTCTTCCCCTTGGTGATTACCACCTTCTTCATCTTCTCCCTCATTAGCTTTGTTACTATTCTGGTCTTTCCTTCGCCATACTCTTTTTCTTTTTACATTTTCACTCTGCTGATCCATCTGTCTGGCATAGAAAAACCTTACTCTATTCCAGCATATTTCATTACGGTCATTCCTAAACATGATTTTGGTATACCTCGGTATATCACCTATCTCACATACACCAATTCTAACTTTAGCATCTTTCAAGTATGATCTGCTAATTGTATCTGGATCTATTTCTAAAACCTTTCCAAAACCATCTATCAACTTTTCAAACTCTTTTTTGTACCATAATTTTCGAGGGAAGCCTACTACTGTAACCCATACGCTTTTCAAACGCGATCTGTTCTCAAGCGATGGATCCCATGGCGAGACTCGGAAATTCACCTCCTCAATTCTTGCATTTTCATGCCTGATTACCCGATCTCGCCACCACCCTGGTCCTTCCACCAGAAATCTATATTCCGCCATCTCAGCAATCTTCCAGGGGAAGGTAGGAGCTACCTTACGCAGGCTTGCCTCGATTCTAGTCTTATCGAATTCTTGATTCACCTGGATCACCACACACTTCTTCAGATTATCCTCTATTTGTTGAGATTCTCTAGTATTTTCGAAAAACATGATGTTGTTATCTCTATTCTTGCTATCAATTTCAGATATGTTTTCGATAATCTTGTTGGGGTTTCATGTGTAAGTTTAAGAGGACGAAAATTAAATTTTTTTGCCTCTATTTAACTCAATACACAAAGGATCTTATTTATATAACAATTGCAAGCAAGAATACACAATGACATTTCATCGAACACCTCTTGTGCATCAACAAAACAGAAAATAACACATTTATTTCTTGCACAAGAGTGAATAAAATAGTATACCTAAAGAGATTGTCAAATCTCTTCGTAGAGAGGAGTCGATTCCTCTTCTAGGTCTCTTGGAAACTGTCGTCTTCCTTCTTCGGCCATGGAAGCACCCTTGTCTCTTGGTTCACCTTGAACCTAAACAACAACCTAAAGCATCCTTAGATAGATGGATGTAGAGGTTAGAGCTTAGATCCAACCACATAGATCTTCAATCTTCAATGAACAAGCTATTTCATTCGGTGGCTAAACCTTGCAAGAGAAGGAAAAGAAGAACAATGGAGTTTTTCTTTCTACACACAAGAGAGGGGAAATCAAGGGTTACTATTCACGGATTACTATTCATCCCATTGTGGGAAGAGAGAGAAAAAGTCATTTTTCATCTCAAACATATCCCTTTATATAGCCAAGTCCTAGGGCAACACTTGTGTTAATTATTTACACAAATGGCTATGATTACTCTCTTGTTATTCCCTAATCATATTTTGCAAGGATTTAATTTATGAGTAAATAATATTACTATATTATTCTAATATGAATTAATTTATTATTCTTATAATGCTCTCAAACATTATACAAAATAATATTCACACATATTCTCATAAATTTATTTTATGATCTAAGCATGTCATTTTACATGACAAATTACTTTAACATTTTATCACATGCATTTTAACTCATACATTATGAGATTAAATACATCATTCAAAATGTAAAATACTTGTTGTTTCTGTTCAGTTGGTGTGACCTTACAGAGGATCTACGTCATCTTGGGATATAATATAAAATACTTTATATTATGGACTATAAGAGGTTCTATCACTACATTATAGTCTCCCAAACGACATAGTCGTTACGTGCTTGATCCACTTAATTCGTGTCTATCCTTGTCTCATGATATTTTAAATAATATGCAAAATAGGATCGTGTCATTTTTGCATTATATTATTTTCTTGGTCTCTCAAGTGAATTATAAGTATAAATACATCAGTTATATTGCATGCAATATAATTTCACTTTACCAAGGGGCCCAGTAATATCATAACTCAAATAATTGAGGGACAATAATAATATTGACATATAAATTTCTCCCGCACAAGTTGTACATAACGAATTACTATATTATTCCAATCATTTGAATGGACTTTAATAGTAATCACATTATATACTTCTCATGTGAAAAACTGACATGTCTCATATATAAGATTCAAAGACACATTGGAAACATTAATGACACAAAACTAATCCATATAATGCTCCATCTAGTTAGGTCATGTTCAGTATATAAAGAATCACCATTTTATATACTCATGTCATTGAATGATAATCACTTATCAACATTTATAGAACTACAATGTACTTTCAATTGACATGACAACCTTCATGGTAAATAATATTCCCTTTAATTACCACGATTGTGAACATATTTATGATTATATGTTTTCATCTAAAGAGTTCTATGGTTCAAGACCATGAGCATCTTTTAAAACGCTTCTAAAGATATAACATATCAATCTCAAGGAACATAAATGTATAATAACATTTAAAATCATAACAATTCATAAATTTGTTATAAAAAATATAACTTTCAAAACACACAACCTTCAGTCTCCCACTTGTTTTTAAAGTTTCTTATATGCATAAACTCTAAAAAAAGAGAACCCTTTGAATTTAGTTTTCAAGCCATTCTCCATGATCTTGTAGAATCATGGACTCGAAATGAATTTCGTTCTTGGCTTATGATAAAAGCGTTTTCAAGGAATCAGCTATGTTGCTGTTTGTGTCTACCCATATTAATATAATTTTGCCTTTGTCTATAAAGTCTCGAGTCACGAAGTACTCTCTATCATGTACTTTGTCCTTTGATGTGATATTGGCTCCTTGATTTGCATAATAGATGCACTATTGTAGCAAAACAACTCCAAGGATCCTTCACAGGACAAGACAGCACTAAGTTTCTTAGGATACTTTTTTATCCATTCTTCTTTGTTTGCCTCTGCGGCCGCCATGACTTCCGCTGAGGTGATTGAGTTTGTCATAGTTGATTACTTCCAACTATGCTAACTCACTTCACCACCAATCAGAAGAAGGACGTATTCAGATTGATCATCTGGATCAGTTATAAAACTAGCATCAGTGTAGTCTTCTACAATGAGCTCTCTTTGACCACCAGAGACAAGAAACTTATTCTTGGTCATTTTTAGGTACCTAAGAATATTCTTGTCTGCAGTCCAATAATTAGGACTAGATGAAGTCTAATGATGACTTGTCATTCTTAGAGCATACCCGACATCCAGTCTGCAAGCCATAACATACATAATGCAATCTATGACTGATTCATAGGAAACATTCTTCATGCATTTTATGTCTTTGTGTGTTGTGACAAATTGTAACTTGCTAAATTGCACAACACTTTTATTGACACATTTTCCTTCTTGAAATTTCCCATACGGAATCTTTCCAAGATTTTGTCAATTTAAACTTTTTGACTTAGACCAATGAGCTTGTGAGGACTATCTTTATATATCTTAATCTCTAAGACATATTGAGCCTCATTCATGTCTTTCATTGAAAAAACATTATTTTCAATGAGCTCTTTGTTTGCTCCATCAAAGATACTTCATTCTACATTAACAATATGTCATCGACATGCAAGATCTAGAGCTACATATGACTCTCACTAACATTCTTGTATACTCAAGGTTTTTCCTTGCTTTGAATGAATCCATGAGTTTTAACCTCTTCATCAAAGCGCTTGTTCCACATCTTCATGTTTGCTTCATGCCATAAATGGCTCTTTGAAGCATGCATACTTTGTTGCTATTCTTTGGATCATCAAAATCTTGATGTTGTAACATGTACACATCCTCATCTATCTTACCATTTAGGAAAGTTATTTTGAAATTCAATTGACAGATTTCATAATCCTAAAATGCATCAATACCTAGCATAATCCGAATAGATTTGAACATGAAAACTTGTGAAAAAGGTTTTGTCATAGTCAATCTCTTGAATTCGACTAAAACCTTTCATTACAAGTCTTGTCTTGTTTTTCATGTTACTATTCATGTCCATCTCCCTTTTAACAACTCATTTGTTATTAATGAGTTTATTTCCTTAAGGAAGATCTATCAAGTTCTACACTTGATTGCAATACATGAATTTTATTTCGAATTATGGTTGTCTGTCGTATTTTCTTTCCATTGCTTCTTCATAGGTCGAGGGATCTTCGGTATCCATTACTAAGACTTCATGAAGACCCATATAAAAATCAGGTCTTCTTCTTTTCCTTGTTGACCTTTCTAAGCTTACTATGTTCTTGCAACTCCTATTGAGCCTCCTCAACTTCTTTCACAATTTATTGTGCATTTGGTTCTTGCTCGGGTCGAGTTGAACGAACACTTGGTGAGAGGTATAAGTCTCTTCAACAAACTTTTGTGAAGCGTGACTGTTTGTACTCCCACTGATCAAAGGAACTTTATGTGACATTTCATGACCATCTTGAATGCTATCATTCATCTCATGATCACTTGTGGATCCTCTTGAGTTTTCTCAAGTGTTATCCTATTGCCATTGCTTTTGATTCTTTTGAGAAATTTCTTCTCTAAGAATACTGCACCATTCTTAACAAATATAATATTCGTTAACTTGTGCCAAAAGTTGTAACATTTTTATTTTGGATCTCTCCTGAAGAAGCATTTATCTATTTTGAATTTTAGTTGACATCATACGCTTGACGTATGACTCACAATCCAAAACTTTGAGAAAAATATATGTTGGATGGTTTGCCCATCCAAAACTAATATGGAGTTTTCTCAATGGATTTTGATGGAACAATATTTAGTGTGTGAGCAGATGTTTGGAGTGCGTGACCCCAAAAATACAAAGATAGCTATGTTTGGTACATCATTGAACGAACCATATGAATCAAGGTTCGATTCATTCTCTCAGAAACACCATTTCACTACGAGGTTCTGGGTTGAGTGAGTTGTGGTATGATACCACACTCTTTCAAGTATGTACTAAACTCATTACTCAAGTATTTGCCTCCACGATCAATTCGTAGAACTTTAATTCTTTTGTCAAGTTGATTCTCTACTTCATTCTTGTATTCTTTGAATTTTCTAAAGAATCCATTCTTATTTTTCATAAGATACACATAGTCATATTGACTATAATTATTTATGAAGATAATGAAGTACCTATAATCAACTCTTGCACTCTTATTCATAGAACCACATACATCATTTTATGAGTTCCAATAAGTTGTTTGTCTTTACACCTTTACCATTTAACGATGATTTGATCATCTTTCCTGTTAAACAAGATTCACATTATTGATTACAAGCATGAATAAACTATTCCCATATAATGAGCAAAGAGATGTGACTCACACAACTCTTGCTTATTTATGGCCTAACAACGAATTCATGTTGAGTAGTTAACAGACATGAACAAGTCATTTCCACATAATGAGTAGAAAGTTGTGCCTCACACAACTCTCACTAATTCATGGCTTAATAACAAAGTCATGATTGGTAGTTAACAAGCATGGATGAGTCATTACCACATAATGAGCAAAGAGATGTGCCTCACACAACTCCCACTCATTTTTTGCCTAACAACGAATTCATGCAATTTTCACAATTTCTAGCAATTAAGATCACACTCATGTTTATTCTCAATTACTAGCTTAAAGTGGATAAAATGTGTTGCTTGTTTATATGGCCAGGATATAGTGCCATAAAAAGTGTTTTATTCGTATGTGACATCTTGAGTATCTTGTTATTGACATTCAACATATGTTTATCCTTAACTAAACAAAGTATCATTTATTAGAAATGATAGCATTTGTATAAACATGATAAACATCATTTAAATTTAAATATAAACCACTAGACAATTGTAAGTTGAGGGTGCCGAGTATAATCACATATATACTTGCACCATTACCAACTTTCAACACAACCTCTCATTTCGAGAGTGATCTTTATCCCTTAGTGCATTCACATTATAAACTAAGTGAGCACAGGATTCAGTATCATTACCAAATCATGGATCATCGTACTAAATTTAAATTTAGTTCAATAACAAGTATTCATTGGAATGCTTGCTTTCAACCTTTGCCTCTATCCAAGTCATTCTTGTACTTGGGGCAATTCATTTTGAAATGTTCCTTCTCGTGGCAATAGAAGCGCTCTATGTTAGAGTTTGGAAAGTCCTTCTCCTTACTTCTCTTGGAGGTGCTCTCTTGAGCTCCTCCATCCTTTGCCATTGAATAAGAGATGCATCTTACTTGTCTTGCTCTTTATATTGCCTTTGTTCTTAGCAATCATCTTGCTTTTTGACACGATAGTTAAGACATATTTCTCATTTGTCCTTTTTTTTTGTCATTAGCAAAGGTGTGTTTTATAACCATAGAAAACAAATTAGGAGATATAGACAGCTATAAAATTCATTAAGGGTATATCGTTGTTCATGAATTAGAATTTGTACTAACAAAATATTTAAAGTTTGTCCGTTTTGTTAGTCACACAAGACCTCTTTCAAATAAATAGGCCTCATCCAAATATTTGTTAAGGTAGGTAATCATTTACCAATCATAAACTTTTAAGTAAAACTTAACCTTATAACTCTTGTCGTTTTCATTAAGAAAGAATAATTAAACTTCTTAATAAAACTCTCTTTCCCAAAACCCAAGCCTAGATCTTGGTGATTTGTTAAGAAAACTCATTTTATTGGACAACAAGAATGAATGAGTTATTTCCACATAATGAGCAAAAGATGTGCCTCACACAACTTCACTCATTTTTGGCTTAATAACTAATCCATGCAAGTTCCACGATTTCTAGTAATAAGAGTCACACTCATGCTTATCTCCGACTACTAGCTTAAAGTGGATAAAATGAGAAGGAAAGATACTCTTACATTTTTCATGGACATAGTGAAAATATGATTGATAATTTTGGTAGGGCATGTATTCATCCAAACAATACTTAGCCTAACAATACAAATTATCTAACATATTCATAAAATAAATAAGCTGCGTGGGTTGTATGGCTCCCGCTTGCATTCTTGTAGCTTCATCAATCATCTTCAGAAGGAACACATCTAAGCTACTAAAACCCACCCAATTTTCAATCTACTTTTGAAGCAAAATGAAAAGTACATCTAGAATAACCCTAATTTAAAATCCTATGTGGTATGCAAGTCAAGAATGAATTAATACATGAAAGACAACCTAACATCATTGCCATAATTTAATTATTACAATTAATTAATAATGGCACCTTATGCCGCAATTACACACATTCATACACATCATTCATTACAACACACAAGGCATTGGAAATCTTGAGCCATACAAACCCACAATCCTCTTGCAAAACAGGGTTAGTATACAAGTATAATCTCACTGCACTATTCAATCTTGTTTAGTTATGTCCATATCTCTCAAGTTATTATTTCATCTAAATTATTTTAAATCCCAAAAATAATCTCAATAGAATAAACATTTATCAATTAAATGTCATTCTCTATGACTTTTAAGTTATTCCCACATGGCGAGCAAAGAGAAGTGCCTCACACAACTCTCACTCACTTATGGCCTAATAACCAAACAAGTCATGCTTGATTGCCCTTTTAGAAAGTCAATTATTCAATAGAACAAACATTTATCATTTAAATGTTATTCTATATGATTCATTTAAGAATCACCAATATTCTCTAATGACTTTTAGAAAACATAAATTGACTTGTTTGTTCTTAATCATCATTATTGTTAATTAAAATTTTAAAATTTTAATTCTATCACTTTCAATCATACTTGGATGAGCCCTAACACAATATTTTTTACAAAACAAATCATTGTGCAACAATAAATTTCACAAAAATGAAATTTCAGAAACTGTCTCCAGTTTCAACCTGCTGCGCACCAGTCAGCGTTTTCTATGTCAAAAAATGTGTCTTTCGAATTAAAATTCAAGCCACACATTTCTGAAAACTAGATTTAAGTAACTTTCTATATGTACAAAGATATCCAGAAAATAGTTAACCATTTGTGAGAAAAACATATTTTAATCCAGAATTCCAGATCTGGAAATCAGATTGTTGTCACCTCTGTAGTTTGTAACTTTACAAAAAATCCGTAATACTTTTGTATTACAAAATATAGTTTTCTAGAAACAAGACTTCATCATCTTTCTAATGATAGGTAACATGCATGAATCAATTCACCCAAATTTGAGATATGCTATTTTGAATCTCAACAAAACAGAAAACTGGACACAGAAATTCCAGCACTGTACCCGTTTTTCTTATTTTTGTTTACCTTAATAAAACTGTTTAAACTCCATATTTTATTTTAGAATCTTTATCTACACATCATAAACTAATGTAGGAATTTTTAGATTCACAAAAATCGTGATTCAAAAATTACCAAAGTGATTAAATGTCTTAAGAACCCAAAAGAGACAGATTTATGAACAAAAACTTGGGAGATAAGTAACTAAACACTTGTGCACTTAATTTAGCACTAATTAAATAGTCTAATTGCTATAAAATAAGCCTAAGCTCTGATACCACTGTTGGGATTTCATGTGTAAGTTTAAGAGGACGAAAATTAAAATTTTTTGCCTCTATTTAACTCAATACACAAAGGATCTTATTTATATAACAATTGCAAGCAAGAATACACTATGACATTTCATCGAACACCTCTTGTGCATCAACAAAACAGAAAATAACACATTTATTTCTTGCACAAGAGTGAATAAAATAGTATACCTAAAGAGATTGTCAAATCTCTTCGTAGAGAGGAGTCGATTCCTCTTCTAGGTCTCTTGGAAACTGTCGTCTTCCTTCTTCGGCCATGGAAGCACACTTGTCTCTTGGTTCACCTTGAACCTAAACAACAACCTAAAGCATCCTTAGATAGATGGATGTAGAGGTTAGAGCTTAGATCCAACCACCTAGATCTTCAATCTTCAATGAACAAGCTATTTCATTTGGTGGCTAAACCTTGCAAGAGAAGGAAAAGAAGAACAATGAAGTTTTTCTTTCTACACACAAGAGAGGGGAAATCAAGGGTTACTATTCACGGATTACTATTCATCCCATTGTGGGAAGAGAGAGAAAAAGTCATTTTTCATCTCAAACATATCCCTTTATATAGCCAAGCCCTAGGGCAACACTTGTGTTAATTATTTACACAAATGGCTATGATTACTCTCTTGTTATTCTCTAATCATATTTTGCAAGGATTTAATTTATGAGTAAATAATATTACTATATTATTCTAATATGAATTAATTTATTATTCTTATAATGCTCTCAAACATTATACAAAATAATATTCACATATATTCTCATAAATTTATTTTATGATCTAAGCATGTCATTTTACATGACAAATTACTTTAACATTTTATCACATGCATTTTAACTCATACATTATGAGATTAAATACATCATTCAAAATGTAAAATACTTGTTGTTTCTGTTCAGTTGGTGTGACCTTACAGAGGATCTACGTCATCTTGGGATATAATATAAAATACTTTATATTATGGACTATAAGAGGTTCTATCACTACATTATAGTCTCCCAAACGACATAGTCGTTACGTGCTTGATCCACTTAATTCGTGTCTATCCTTGTCTCATGATATTTTAAATAATATGCAAAATAGGATCGTGTCATTTTTTCATTATATTATTTTCTTGGTCTCTCAAGTGAATTATAAGTATAACTACATCAGTTATATTGCATGCAATATAATTTCACTTTACCAAGGGGCCCAGTAATATCATAACTCAAATAATTGAGGGACAATAATAATATTGACATATAAATTTCTCCCGCACAAGTTGTACATAACGAATTACTATATTATTCCAATCATTTGAATGGACTTTAATAGTAATCACATTATATACTTCTCATGTGAAAAACTGACATGTCTCATATATAAGATTCAAAGACACATTGGAAACATTAATGACACAAAACTAATCCATATAATGCTTCATCTAGTTAGGTCATGTTCAGTATATAAAGAATCACCATTTTATATACTCATGTCATTGAATGATAATCACTTATCAACATTTATAGAACTACAATGTACTTTCAATTGACATGACAACCTTCATGGTAAATAATATTCCCTTTAATTACCACGATTGTGAACATATTTAGGATTATATGTTTTCATCTAAAGAGTTCTATGGTTCAAGACCATAAGCATCTTCTTGAACGCTTCTAAAGATATAACATATCAATCTCAAGGAACATAAATGTATAATAACATTTAAAATCATAAACAATTCATAAATTTGTTATAAAAAATATAACTTTCAAAACACACAACCTTCATATCTTTGGATCCTCGGCAGGGGCGATCACAGGTCTATTTTCCAAAACCCTCACCCATTCACCAGTTATAGCCCGAACTTGATTCTTCTTTTTAATAGAACATTGCCAGGATCTGTGCCCTATTCCCCAACATTCGAAACAAACCTGAGCATTACGACAATTTCTAGCGAAATGTCCCTTTTCACCACAACGGAAGCATTTATCTGGCGTGATTCTGATCCTTTCTGCAACGGGCTTAACAACCCCCCCATCATTTGTGATCTGTGCTTTTGGAGCATCATTTATTGCTTGATCTCCAGAGTTTCTGATGAGTACATCTTTGTATGTCCCTTGTAATGAATGCTGGAACAGTTTCACCAGATCTCGATTTGATGCAACTAAATCTCCCATCGTCTGTTGTAGGATGGAGATTGATGCTTGTATCGATGGATCTCCTTGAACGAATGAAGGAGACAGAGTTTTGGATCTCGCAGGGCTGGTTCGGGGGAGTGTAATCGGCCCGTTCGCCATGGCCAGAGCTTCCAGCCCATTAGAGATCTTTTCAGAAGTCGCCGTATCTATGCTTCTTCATTGTCTTTTAATGAATGGTTACAACACTTAAATGAAGTACTCGGAGAAGAAACTCCTCTCGTGGTAAGATATAATGTGTTGTGGAGTTTTCTTGAAAGGTTATCACTCATAAATGAAGTACTCTAATCTGAAACACTTTTTAGTATGATATGATGCTTTGTGGTATTTTCTATAATGGTTACAACCCATAAATGAAGTACTCAGATAAGAAATACTTCTCGCAGTAGGGTAAGATATTTTGTGATGTTTATTTATTGGTTAGCACCCGTAAATGAAGTACTATCATCAAAATAACTCATAAATTAAGTACTCGTACGTGGAGCACTTAGAGTGGTACTAGATGATTCTTTGTTGTGTTCTAGTGAATTGTTACAACACTTAAATGAAGTACTCGTAGAATAAACTCTTCTCGTGGTAAGATATGATGATTTGTGATGTTTTTTTGAAAGGTTACCACTCATAAAGGAAGCACTATGATATAAAATACTTCTTATTAGGATATGATACTTTGTGGTGTTTTCTTTAATAGTTACCACCCATAAGTGAAGTACTCAGATAATAAACACATCTCGCATTAGGGTAAGATGCTTTGTGATTTTTTTTTTCATGGTTATCACACATAAATAAAATTCTATGATCAGAATTACTCATAAATTAAGTACCCAGACATGAAACACTTAGAGTAGTATCTATGCTTCTTCGTTGTCTTTTAATGAATGGTTACAACACTTAAATGAAGTACTCGGAGATGAAACTCTTCTCGTGGTAAGATATGATGTGTTGTGGAGTTTTCTTGAAAGGTTACCACTCAGAAATGAAGTACTCTGATCAGAAACACTTTTTAGTATGATATGATGCTTTGTGGTATTTTCTATAATGATTACAACCCATAAATTAAGTACTTGGATAAGAAACACTTCTCGCAGTAGGGTAAGATATTTTGTGATGTTTATTTATTGGTTAACACCCGTAAATGAAGTACTATCATCAAAATAACTCATAAATTAAGTACTCGTACGTGGAGCACGTAGAGTGGTACTCGATGCTTCTTTGTTGTGTTTTAGTGAATGGTTACAACACTGAAGTACTCGGAGAATAAACTCTTCTCGTGGTAAGATATGATGCTTCGTGAAGTTTTCTTGAAAGGTTACCACTTATATATGAAGTACTCAGATAAGAAACACTTCAAACAGTAGGGTACGATGCTTTGTGGTGTTTTATTTAATGGTTACCACCCATAAATGAAGTACTCTGATCAAAATCACTCATAAATTAAGTACTCGGACATGAAATACTTAGAGTGGTATCTACGCTTCTTCGTTGTCTTTTAATGAATGGTAACAACACTTAAATGAAGTACTCGAAGAAGAAACTCTTCTCGTGGTAAGATTTGATGTGTTGTGGAGTTTTCTTGAAAGGTTACCACTCATAAATGAAGTACTCTCATCAGAAACACTTCTTAGTATGATATGATGCTTTGTAGTATTTTCTTTATTGGTTACAACCCTTAAATGAAGTATTCAGATAAGAAACACTTCTCGCGGTAGGGTAAGATGATTTGTGATGTTTTATTTAATGGTTACCACCCATAAATGAAGTGCTCTCATCAGAATAACTCATAAATTAAGTACTCAGAAATGAAATACTTAGAGTGGTATCTATGCTTCCTCGTTGTCTTTTAATGAATGATTACAAAACTTAAATGTAGTACTCGAAAAATAAACTCTTGTCGGCGTAAGATGTCATGTGTTGTGGAGTTTTCTTCATAGGTTACCACTCATAAATGAAGTACTCTGATTAGAAACACTTCTTAGTAGGATATGATGCTTTGTGGTGTTTTATTTAATGGTTTGCACCCATGAATGAAGTAATCAGATAAGAAACACTTCAAATAATACTGTGATTAACTGATATACAATGTCATATACTGTCACATAATATTACGAGGAGTAATATATAGATATGCCAAATAATGTGATTAACTGATATACAATGGCATTATACATATTTCACTAAGATTTTGGACAAAAAATGCATATTGAACTTAAGTGAATTAATTATAATTGTTAATGGACCAATTATGATTAATTATACTATATATTGATGTTAATGTAAAGTCAAAAATATTGTTTGGGCTAAACCCAACTCAAATTGGATCAAAGCCCAAGCAAAACAATACAAACGCAAGTCTATTGAGGTCGCAATGAAGTAGGAGAGATTTGACAACAAATCTACTGATTTTCAATTGATTGCGAATGCAATAGCCCTCATTGCGGCCGCAAGAGACTTGGCAGATTTCCTGCCAAGTCTGGAAGACAAGTCTATTGCGGCCACAATGAATTCCATTGCGGCCGCAAAAGATGTCACAACCCATATTTTTTCATACTGATTTTATAATATTTTAAGATATTAAGAAGAAATGTTGTATATTAAATTATTTCAGAACTTAAGAAATATTTTTTAATCAATTTTGTTAATAACTCTTTTCAGCAATAATTTAAGAATATTTCATCAAAATTAAATAATATGTGTATTCCTTGCAATAATCAAAATATATCGAAATATATGGAGATATAAAGTTATTATAATTTTTCATCATAGGAAACAAAGACATATTTTAATTGCTAAATTGGTTTCATCAACAAATGTGCTTATATATAAAATGAAAACTAATATTCATAAGAATAATTACTAGATAAAAGAATAATGAGGATATGAAATTTATTACTTGAATATAACCTAAATTACAATTCAATAACTAATAGAGAATTTAAATAAAAAGAAATGTGACCCATTTCATGAAATGATTCATTTCACATAGGATTATATAACTTCCCATAGAAGATCCAACATAATGACCCACTTCATAAACTGACTCGTTACATGAGAAACTACATTGTTGGTCACAGAAAATCTCATAAGAAAATAATAGGGATTAAACCCCTGGGATCAAACGAGTCAGATACAAACCGTTTCCCTTTTTATTTTCTTCTTCCTCGTTTCTTCGGTGGGACGACCCGCTCGATGAAACCTTCCCAAGACCTTGTATCGGTCTGCCTCACTCCATGGCCGACGAGGTCGTTGCCTCAGCCTCACGTCACATCTGACCTCCTATTAACCCTCATCCTTACCCTCATTTAATCGAGACCCTTCCTCTTATCAACGAGAACGAAGGGGATTTAGCCACCTCAATTGACGGTTCTGTGTCGTGATTGGTGGATTTGAAAGAAAGGTTCAATCCCCTTAACTCTGGCACGAATACGTGGCTTATTCCTAGTAACGGATTTGAAAGGGAAGTCGAATTTCCTTAACTGTGACGTTTTTATCTTGAGGACAGGTGGTGAACTCCTATTGAGCGACTCACCTCCCTTCCTAACCGCCTTCCAGACCTATTTAGGCAGCTCTCCTCTTTCCCTTGTTACTCACCACCAGTTCAATTGCCAATAAAGAGAAGATGCAAGAGAGAGGAGTGTGTAGGAGGACGTATTGTTGATCAGTATCTCGCTGTGCATGATTGCTGCCTCTGCTGCGAGTTCCTTGCTTGTTCGGTATAATTAAACTCTAATCTCATAAGTTATTAAGATAACCACGACTCAACGACTTGATCTCTTTTTTTTATGGGTGTTTTGGTATGGGATTGAGTTGTTGTTGTTTCGGTGTGATGTTCTTAACTATTGTATAGTTGTTATCTCACTTAATCTGGGTGTGTACTGCTACAGTAAATTGGGGATAGTGCCGTTGTCTATTCTGGTCTTGCCATTGGGTTTGGGGTTCCTTTATTTCTGATGGTTGTGTTGTGTGGTACTTGCCTGTCAGAGCCTAGTACTGTCATGTGTAGTGTTTTGTTACTTTTGTATGATGTCGATAAGTGTAACACCATACTGGTATGGTACATGATCTGGAATAAAACTGATACTGGTATGGGTCCAATTTAGTGATGTTGCTAGTTGTTTCTGATACTGGTTTGATCCAGGTTACCTTGACATCTATACTGGTATGAAATAGAGCTCACATGACTGAGTTTAGTTATTATTATTTTTGCTACCTTTAATTGCTCTTAAGAGCATGATCAAGCTTTAGGAATTTGTTCAATTATCTTGCATGTATAGTTAGTGGTATGGTATTATGCTAGGGTAAGATACTTTTAGAAAGTAATAGTCTTATTACTTTGACCGTCTTGTTTTCAAAGCCTGACATGAGAAAGCTATAATACTAATCCTTGGTTATAAATTGTTTAGGTGTTAACTGTATGGTGTTTAATTGTGTATTCATGTATTGTACAAACAAAATTGTTTGTCTGAAGTAAAGATAATATAATTTTCATTACCAGTTGTTGCAGTAAGTGTTACATGGTGTCAAATGCATGTGTAGTCCACCTAGTGTTACTGCAAGCAAGTACCATTGAATATGGAGTACATTGTTAATTAATTGTTTAGTTTCTTTGGTTGTAATAAGGACTGTGTGTTACTTAGTTAATTTTTTTATTAGTTACTATGTACTGTAATTAGATTATATACTATAGTGATAAGCTTGTAGTTAGTATGTACCTGTGGTACAATAGGTTAATGGTTTACATAATGAGTATATGATATCTTGTCTGGTCTTTATCTGGTATATATCTTCTTGAAATCGATTCCATGTATGAGTATATTTTGATACCTGATGGGCTCGTTCCTGTTTGACACTAGTGAAAATCTTTTGTACATGGTAAGTGTGGCATGTCAAGTGAGAGTATGCTTTTTACTTGTTTCTTTGTTATTAATTTATAAGCTTTGTTGGGTCGTGACCGGAGAGTAATAAACGAACGTAGAGGCAAAATAGTATTAAACTGTATCACGAGTCTATAAGTTGACATATTATACTCTTATGGGGTCAACTGGGTCTCAAGGGAAATGGTCAAGATAAGCATCATTAGGTTATATCAACAATATATGTACACATATGTATACGGGCACGTATGAAACTATAAGGAAAATAACCACATATCTTATTTAAAGTAGTGAAAATGACTTCAGTAATGTACGTATAATTAAATTAGTTGTTCTAACAATGCTAGAGTGTTAATAACTATTATTTTATGAATTAGAAAAAGTATCAAATATGATGGATGGTGACAACGTGTATATTTAGTATATTCCTTATTAAATTGTAGTATATGTAAAGTTATAAGAAACATATATTAGATTGTAGAAGATGACGCATAGGTGATTTTACAATAATGGTATAAAATCTTAGTAGTGGCTTAATCGTAATAATAGTTGTAATATGTACGTCTCTGGGTGAATGACTAATTAGAATAATATAAATGGTATGTGCATAGCTAAAGTGTATAGTTAATTAGTAAATTAAGTTAGAAAGTTCTCAACTAAACTTCTCGATTTAGAAATTCTAATTATAACCAACAGAATGACACTTATTGGGTCTTATTGGGTCGGATGTTAAGTGCTTAAAAAGGGGAATGTACTTTTATTTTTCCAGACCGAGTAAGTGTATATATTGCTCTCTTTCTAGACTTTTCGGTCTACGATATGATCAACTAAGGGTCTAGATCCTACTGGGGTATTTAATAAGGAAGTATGGGCCTGTAATAAAATTAGGAATATTAAAACATCAACATAATATCATAATAATAAAGCTTTAATATGTTTTCTCGTTTATTATTTTTGTTGTTACGAGTTAGCTGAGTTTTTATTAGATTTTCTTGTTCTTGGGAATTAGATTGAGTTTCTGTTGGAGTTTTCTGAGTTTCTGAGTTAACGTCATAACGAAACATGTAACGTTAAATAAATGTTTATTTTAATATTAATGGTGGTAAACTACTGAACAGATAAAAGAATACGGGAAACCAGACAATCAAGACTCGAAATCAGAAATCTGACGGTAAAGAAACAAGAAATGAACCTACTTGATCAGGTGCGGAATTACGTGAATTTTTATTAAATTTGGTAATTAGAATTAAATGTTACGTAATTCAATTTGACTCGGAATTACGAAACTTTGCATATTCTGAACTTTGTCTGAATTTGTTCTGCATATTAGAAATAGATGCCCCAAAATTATGAAGCATGTTGATAAGTAAATATCTGATAGATGAATCTGACTCGGTGTCTAGTTCTGATTGATACGTGTTTTCCGATTTGTCTGACTTGGCATTTCGATTGAGATCTGTGTTGTAAGATTATTGATCTATCTGAAATCTTGTCCTCCGATCTGACTTTTCTAAAATTGAGAGTCTGATATTTGAATTGATTTGGAAATCTATTTGATCTGTCTGAAAGTTCTGAAACTCTGTATGATCTGAAATGGAACTTGGAATTGAGTTTGATTATCTCTGTCACTACCGAGATGCGGTTGGCCTCCGATTTCGACCGTACGTTAGCGCTAATAGTATTGGTTACTTCCCCTGTACAGCTCTCGTGAGATTTAGTCTCCATGTATACTTGAGCTAGGAAGATCTCCTGGAATGGCGTCTGTTTGATCAACAGACGGGAGACAGTGACTCGGTACGAGATACATGTGATGTGACTTGTGATCTGATCTGAGACAGTGAGAGATACATGTGGTGTGATTTGTGATCTGACTTGATCTGATGAAACTTGATACAAACATCTGTTCTGATTGACTTGATTTTCTTATATCATATACTTGATATGATGGTTCTTCTGTTATCCGAGGTGATAGATTCGATACAGTAGTTCTTTGATTCTATTATCTGAGATATTGGTATTACTTGCATTACTCTAGTCAGGTTTTTCTTTCTGATTATTTATCTTTCTTTAATTCTAATAACTTTATTTAGCATAAATCCACGTACTGAAACTAAAACCCTCACTGAGATTATATCTCATCCCGTACTTGCTGTATGTTTCCACATGGATGTGGGTTCCAGGTTATTCAGAGATTGCGAGGAAAGACGCAGGCGTTGGTCTAGAAGACTAAGAGAAGATTATGTAAAGTAAGCCTTGTGAATACGGTTGTCCAGATTTACCAGACCTTACTTGTATTAGGTTAGCACCGTGAGATTGATTGTTGGGTTAAGATCTTAAATCTACCCGAGATCCTGGTTATATTGTAAAAGATTAAATGAATAAAATAAAAAGTTGTTAAAATTTTTAGACATTTGCTCTGTTTATTATTATCTTCTGTATTAAGAAGGAATGGCCTTGCGAATATTTAAGATTAAATATTTGCGGCATCACGGTCGGCTGCGGGCCGTGACAAGTGGTATCAGAGCATTAGTTGAAAACATTAAGTTAGAACACTAAATATAAACTACATTTACTAATTTTAGCTAAAGAGTTATTATAAAGGCACATGTGTTGTGCATAGCCTCATTCCTCATTCCATCCAAAGGAGAATTACTCCATTGTTCATTTCGTGGCATTGGAGAAAAGATAGGAACCGTGATAAACAAAATTGGGTCGCTAACGCCCGACGACACGCTTCCACACTTTCGCCAAGAAGGGCTCCGTTGAAAGAACGAATGTACAAGGGAGACCATAGATGTGGAAGGTAAGTACCGTTTCCGCTCTTTTATTTATTTTATTCACGTCGCAACGGTATTTGAATTGATTGATTGTAATTGCTTTAGATTAGGGAACAGTTTTGTATGATACCCTAACTTGAATTGCACCAATTAATTATCCCAACAAGTGGTATCAGAGCCAACCAAATGCGCGTATTTGAAATATTGTTTTTCTTGGATTTTATCGAATTTTAATTATTGCATTTTTTGTTGCTTTCTTGAATTTGTGAATAATTGATTTTTGGACTATTAATTAAACTAAAATTTGAATTTTGTCAAATTTTCTCTCCTTTTATGAGAATTTGAAATTGATATTAATCAAATTTTATGTTTGTTGATATTTAGAACAATTATTTGACAAATAAAGTTATTTTTTAAGAAAAAAATACAATAATTTTGATCACAAATTCGAAACAGTTAATTCCAAAACAGAGCAAATTTAAGGTCAATTGCGGCTGCAATGAATTTAGGTATGTCTTTGTTTCTGGAAATTCAGAAAAATTCCATTTCATAGGCTCATTGCGTCGCAAGACACTAGGATTTTAGTACTATTATGGGCAAATTGATTGAATTGACAGGAATTTTGGAATTCTGGGTTGTTGGCTGCCCAAACTTTGAAATTGGCACAAACAATTGAATTGACAGGTTATTGTGTCATTTTTTCAGAAATTTGATTTTTTGTTAATTAGAAGTAGTTGTAAATTAATTGTAATTTAGGATATATATATATATAATTTATTTATATATAATTACAATTAATTTTGCTACAAAATTACTACTATTTTATCTTAATATATAGAATTTAGCTAAATGTCTATAATTAGTATAAATTCTAATAAAAACCAAGATAAAATTGTCAAATTCTAAAAGGATTCAATTAAAATTAAAATGTAGTATTAAAGAATATTTAATAATTTTCTAAATATTTTAGTAAATACTAAATATGTTTAAAGTCTATATCTTATAAAATTTGTATATTTATTTTATTAACAATAGAAAATTGGTTAATTCTAATTTAAAGCCCTTATTAGTTAATAAACATATACAAATATTAAGGACGAGTTGTTCCCTTTTAGGATACGTTCTAATGTAGACTTTTACACAGTTTTAATATATTCAAAGGCAATTAGGAATACATGCCTCATCTTGTTAAACGATATTGTTCTCTTATGAACACAATCGCTAAAGTTGCGAGCAAGATGACCCATAAAAAGTAAAAGGACGTTGGTTAACAATAGATTATTAATTTCTCCCTTCTGAGGATTAATACATTAAGTAGTTGTTAATACACATAAAGTAAGGATTATTACATGCTAGTGATGTCTAGAAAGGCATTTGAGGCTTGGTACTTAAGTAGTCCGCTTGTGACTCACCTTCCTCACTTGACTGACCTGGTCACTAGTACGTAGGTATGTCACTTGGACCCATCGGCATAGCGGCAAAATAGCTCATTTGTATTTGTGCATAATACCAAAATACCTAAGAGTATTGACTGCTCCCTTCGGGGCCTCGTACTGGATAGTATTGTTGGTTAAAATGAAATTAATGGAGTCATTTTTAGAGTTCTTTTTGTCAAGGCTTTTGAATAGACTATAAAATTGTGACTAATGAATAAATCATGACAGTTAATTACATGATTAAACACATATTTTTAAATTAGGTTTCAAGTTATCATATAGCTTGCATGACATATGTGATAATCCTTAAGTTTCATTTGTTGGAGTTATGTCCTAGAAGCCAATCAGTTTTGATGGGTCATTTTGGTTTCTGTTATTGATGATTTTATATCATTTGTTCCATGAGATTATTATTGACAGATCATTTGAGTTGAGGACTTGAATTATGGATCTCTGTGCTCTATTTATTTAAATGACAATAATAACTCTAAAAGTCTGTAATCTTGATAATTAACTAGGAACATTAATTATTCATATAAGATTAGTATGCAAGTTAAGTGATGATTAAGTTCTGCAAGTCATGGGTATATGTTACCAACTTAATTGCATAAGTATATGTTATTTGAACATAGTACTGGACTTGACCCAATGAAATAATTATATGGATTGTGTTAGGTGTCATTAATTATTTTATAAGTGTTTAATTCTAAAGTTTGAGATGTTTCACATTTTCACATGAGGAGTGTTTGTTATGAATAGTTTCAAACGTTGTCCGTAACTGACTACTATAAGGATTCTATTTTGAAATTCATAAATTGTGCGGGGAAAAGATGTTCATCAAGAAATCAGCATGTCCCTCACAATTTATTTGTTGAGCAATGATATCAACTAGGCCCCTTGATGGAGTTGGATTGTTTGCATGCAAATTTATATTATACAATCAACTCTATATCAAGAAACATATAATATGCAAGAATGATACATTCCAATCTTGGGTTATATATTGATATCATGAGACAACATAATTAAACAATAGAAATTATATTTTCTATATAGGATGAAATACTATATTTGTATAGTATTTATTTATGTTAATTGGGAGTCACAATGTGTTGCTAGATACCGCTTGTGATTATTAGAATTAAGTATACTAATTTAATTCTTTGGCCAACATGACATAAATTCTCTAGGGTATTGCTAAACAAGCACTTAACCATAGTTACATTATTTTAGTTTGTTGAATGAATTAATTATAAATGCCATTATAATAACACGTAGTCCAAACTTAATTTATTAGAATTGACGTCTCAATTCCAATATTTACTTGTACTTGTTGTATTTTTATGGCCATGTTGGGCTAGATCTCCATTAGGTTTCATAGGAAGACTTGAAATTTGATTTATATCTTACTTGGTTATATGATATCTTGATTGTTTTTGTCATTATGGCTTGTGCTTGTATTAATTTATTATTGTGATCTTGATCAAATTACATACTTAGGATTTAATAATTGAAATTGAGAAATAGAATTGTTAGATTCCGACCACAAGTAATAAGATATATGATAATCTAAGTACCGAAATATGACGATTATTATTTGTTGGCTAAATTAATTGAATTAAATGATTGTATCAAGTACCGAGAGGTGAATTTCAATTGTTTAAGTAAATTAAGGCAATTAATACTTAATGAATTTAGACTAGGATGACCAAGTACCGAAAGGTGAATTTGTTTTAGTTTAGATATGGTATTAATATAAAAATATCACTTAGTATCAAACTTGTTAATTGCGCCTTCATAATACAAAAACAAACCTTTAAATTTACCAAGTAGATATAAACAAGTGGATAGAAACCCCTAAGAACCTAAGTTTCTCATTTCAATCTTTAAAGTTGTTAATTGATTTACTTAATCTAAAATTGCATAACACCAAATATCCAACTCTTACTTTAAAACAAAACACAACTTCTTATTTTTAATTTCTTACTTAGATTAGAATTATTAGAATTTAATAACTAAATCTGACTTATCCCTATGGAATCGACCCCTAAGTACTACAATAGACGGTTGTATACTTCCAACCTCTATCTAGCAACTAGGGTTAGTAAAACTCACATCATTTGGTCCCTTAAAATATGTGTTGTTGGACCAAGAAGGTTTAAGTACCTTGGGATCGACTTGGATTTGGCATAGCTATCATTATTGAACCTGTGCCTACAGTCATAATTTGGTGCATTTCTAGGATTTTGATAACTTGCCTTTTTACCATTGTCATTTTTAATTTGTTTTCCTTATTTTTAGGATTATGAGGGTTCTTGGGTGGTTGAGAAGAGGGTGAAATTCCCTTGTAGCCCAAACTCGATTTGTTATGCGGACCTTGTCCCTCATACAATTTACTTAAATCAATCTAGTGTTGTTTGGTTCACTAGAAGATTTTAAAAACCTACTATCAATTTCAAATTTATTTATTTTGGACTCAAGCTCATGAATTTTATTATTCAAACCCTCAATTTACAGTCTTTTCTTACAAGGATTTGATTTGTCTCAATAAGGAGATTATTTAGTCTAGCAATTTCAAATTTCAAATACTCCTCGTTTATGACATTGTAATCACAATCATCATTCGAATCACTATCTAATGTAATTCCTAAACAAAACTTAATCTCATTGGGCTTAGGATCTAGATGTACCTTTGCCCCATTATTAGAGGTTGAAGTGCTAGCATTTTCTTCATTTTTGCTTGCATGAGATGTGATAGCTTCTTCATTGTTCATCATTTCAACTAGCTCCTCCTTAGCGGGCTCTTCTCTTAGCCCAAATTCTCTTAGAATCTCAATAACCGCCAAATCAGTTACTTTGTTCTTTGAGATGATGGCATCTAGGTCGACAATGCCTTCCTTCACATGGCCACAAGAGCATAATGATCATCATCTTGATTACGTCTTCTAGTGTTTGATTTCTCCTCATTTGCAAAAAAGTTTTGAAGCATCTTATTAAGAATCGAGAGTTTTTTGTCTTCATCTAAGCCAAAATTTGGAAGGGTGTTTCTAGAGAGGTATAATGGTTAGAGCATATATAGTATGATCACCAGATGAGTTAGTATGACATCCTTAGTTAGTATGGACACATCCTTATTTAGTCTGCTCTCATTTTGTGCATATTAGACTTGAAGCAGTGCAAAAACATATTTGAAATAACTAGTATAAACACTGATATATTTAGTCTGAACACCTATTTTTATTTAGTCTGCACATGTTTTATTTAGTCTGAACACATTTTATTTAGTCGGCACCCCATGTATGTGCAAAACAGACTTGAAACGATGCAAAAACAAACTTAAAATAGTTAGTGTGAAAATCTATTTTATTTAGTTTGAACACATGTTTTATTTAGTATGTGCCTCATTTCTATGCAAAACTGACTTGAAACTGTGAAAAAACTAAATTGAAACAGCTAGTATGAACAAATATTTTATTTAATCTGAACACTTTTTTATTTAATCTAAACATTTGTTTTATTTAATTTGCATTCCATGTATTCTATGCAAAAGACTTATATAAATGCAAAAACAAATTTGAAACAACTAATATAAATATCTTTTTATTTAGTATGTACGACGAAAATGTTGAAAAGAATAAGTACGATTCAACTTTTCATTTTTATTCACTTTTAACTCTTTGACTTTTTCTTTTTAGTTAGAAAGACGAAAATGAAGGACTTACATTGAAAAACTATTAGTTGGATCCTATATTAATTCCTAATTCCCAATTGTCTCTATACACATGTAAATCTTTTTTTTTAATTGAGATTTAGCCTTTGATTTACGATAATATATTCTGAGATCAACTGATAATTATTTCCTGATTCTCAACAGATCCGTACTTCTCTTTTTTTCTACATAATAATGACCTGTACTGCTCTCTTCAGAGAAAAAACAAGCATGAATTGTTCGACGGATTATATGAAATTATACGACTATGCAAGTATAAACTTGTATTCCATAATCAAAAGAGGTAATGTTGCATTACAAAATTAAAGAGACTAGTGAACGCTATATTTGCACCAGTATGGGAAATGCTTTCACAATTTTCTTTCAAGTGGAGAAAAATTTAAGAAGCCCTTCCTGAATCACTCCATGCCTCATCCGAATGATAATTGGAGCACCTATTCTGTCTTTGCAACTTTTGCAAAATGTTGATGGTCTTCTGTGAAATTCTCTTCTACTTGGGAAGAACTTTTTATCTGTAACTAACAGACAGTTCGACCGTAGCAGATTGAAGCAATATATAGATTCTTGCCCCATTTCTCCTGCAAACAAATTTCATCAAGAATGATATTTATTGTAACTCATGTATTTACAAATATGAGTTGCCAAAGCTAATGAAAATGCATGAATCTAGATTACAAAGCAGTCAGTACCAAATATGTATAACTTCCTGTTTAAGGGACCTTGCTTTTACGCCTTTCACAAACTACATCTATATTTTGATACTTGGCAAACACAGCCAACATTTTTTCATATTTGCCATCATACCTGACAGCTCAAGGTTTAAAATTAGCACCACGTCATTATAGGGCAGTTAAGCTTGCTGTTAGCAAACAACATAAAATGCATTCTAAATAGAACTATGACCATGTTTGGTTTAACACCTGCACTGGATCTAGAAAAAAAGAATGGCTTATCAGAATGTCAAGTATAGGCAAATGGTCAACATCCTACCATATCCATTACATTACTATGATGGCTGTCTTATTTTTATTTTCCTTTTATCGAAAAAAGAATAAGAAAGTAGGGTGTAACTTTCAGATTTCTTCAAATTGTTTTCGGTTCCTTTTATCTTTCAAAATTTACAATTCTCTTTTAGAATTCACTTCAAGTTTCTGCCTTTATTGCAACCTTTTATAGCTGTTGCCTTATATATCTAAATGGTCAGGAGCAATGCCATTACACTGTATACTGAGTCTCACTGCCATTTCTTGATTGTTAATGATGTGTACCTTCACATGGTTGCTAGGAAAGGCAGAGGTGCGAAGAGTCTCCTGAGTCTCGTCAAGAGGTTTCTTTTTAGGTGTGCTCAAAATAAGTGCAGCCTGATCTGGAGTTGCAGCAGTTGAGGTGATCCTGTAACCCATTTCCCATCTCCTGTGAATGCCTTCACTTGGGTACAAGAAATCCAACTCTACCACCTTCATTATTTTAGCACAAAATTAACTTAAAAAAAATGAATGATAGGAACGCTGAAGGATTACAGTACATGAACATAAATAAAACATTACTTCTTTTATATTTCTTTTTTATCCATTGTCTTGTTTTGCTTCACGATGAACTTGGTCAAGACAAAGTTACCTTACAAATGTGCTACAAGCATTGATCAATTCTATTATTGCAACTAAGACACAACAATATCAATATTTATGAAAAAAAAACAATTATTCAAGTAGCAGTAAAGGATTCAGGGTGTTAACATCTTTTGCTTTCCTCAACATTGATTCTAGACATAAAATGTCTCAATTGCAACCTTAAATATTCACATAGGCCCATTAAAATATTCAAAGTGCAAGGGGCAAAAAAGAAAAAAAAAACATTGGCGGTAAGTGGCACCTGGTCCGAGAAACCAGAGTTGCGAGACATGACAACAGCCCAGCGGCTGCCAGCAGCCGCCATGGAAGTGACATGAAAGCCTTCCTTCCACTTCTTGTTTATCCACTTGAAAGGAAAAGATTCACTCACTTTATATGATTGTTGTGTGAACGGGGTTCCTACAATTGTAACATCCACTTCAAGAAGTTCCTAACATGTTGGTAGAGTACATGCTTTACCGCTGTGAAGCCTTTATAGTTTTATCAATTATTATTATGTTTTAAGGAGTGGAGCTGTTCCGAACTCCAGCACCACTTCATTTGCAGATCGCATCCCTCTATTGCCTATTAAACCCCTTTAATATGGTACCCTGGCGATAGACTGGTGCTTTCCAGCAGTGGTTGTTAGCAGCCAACTGTGTGTCGGTAAAGGCCATATGATAGTTTGTTCCTCTACTCACAAGTGCATATATGGAGTGCTTTGATATTTAAAAATATAGATGATAATTGTCTTTAGTTTGTTCTTTGTGCACAAATAGACGCATGAAGTGCTTGGTTATAGAGTGTGTCTGTTTGCATGGATTTCAGACATTAATCTTCAAAAAGGTACTTCTACAAACCTTTAGACATGACCACCAATGAACTGCCATTTGAACAACCAGAAACGGCAGTTATGTAATAATTCTTCTCCCACTGGTCCATTATCCAATCCTGTTAAAATCCCAAAAGATTATCTTAAATGCCATGTGACATTTTCATAGTGAAAATTGTCATATATGCCTGATTAACCAGGAGTATATACTGACCAAAGAAAGGTCAAATGGGTGTCATCACTCATTCCATTATGGCTTAATAGATTGCACATATTAAGTTATTAACAGAAACTAATCTTATCAGCACTTCGATAAGAGGATAATCTTGAGTTTTGTTGTCTCGGAGGGTGAGAAACAAACTTATTACCATATTTTAGTATATCTCACCTTGTGAAGAAATAGAGGGGATAGCTCATAAACCTGGGAGAGGAAACCAGTACCGGCATCCATGATAAGAGCCCACAAATTAGCTGCAGAAGCAACACAACTAATATACAAACCATCTTCAATTCCTTTTTCTATGTGCTGTTGTAGCCTCACATCAGCCACATTGTAGTGGTACCTTTAGAAAATAGAGAAGAAAAAGAAAATGCCTGATTAAATCAGTTTGCATTGCTTTCAATATATATTACAATAAAAAATGGTAACAATTATGAAAAATACGACAAACAATATTCAAACCTTTGTTTCATGGGACGCCTAGCATTGTAAACAGAAACCCATTGAGTAGCAGGGCTACCTAATCGGACCTTCTTCCTTGGCTGCTCATCTTCTTCAAGGTTTACCACCAACCGTCCTCTTTTCTGGCCAACCTACATAGTTTCCCCCCCCCCCCCCCCCCCAAAAGATTACAAATCATAAGAAATAAGGAACAAGAAAGGTAAACAAGATTTATTCAACTCTTAGGGAGTGCTCAGTTAGAAAAATTAAAGCTACCAAGGTCAGCATTAGCTTCTTCCTTATTTTTTTCTACCAAGCACCGACTTTATCTTTTAAACATGTCATGGTAAAACATTTTCATGATGATCACTCTTACATGTCTATGAAATCAACTCTCAATATGAACCCCCCTCCCCCCTTCCAGTTCCCAGAGTTCATTTCGATTGGTTGCATTTGGCAGAAAATATGGTGGAAACTATGGACACGAAACTAACGCAACTCCAATGCATTCCCATTTTTTCGTAATGGAGTGTGATATATGTATTCGAAATGCGGAAAACAGAAATGCAACGATATGGCAAAAAAATGAGACAGAAAGTTAAGAAGTTTAATTTTAACAGCTTAGAGAATTGGAGTCAAAAAAATGGAAAAACAACAGTAATTAAGGTTTCGAAAGAAAAACTAATTGGCTAGGATTACCAAATTCTTGTGCAATCAATCATTTCTTACTTTACAACAACAACAAACTCTTTTGTCCCAAACAAGTTGGGGTAGGCTAGAAATGAAGCCCATATTGGATTTCATTTCCATAAGATTGGCTGAATTTTTACGTTCCTCGCCAAGCCAATCACAATCCCCCTCCTTTCCGGGCTTGGGAGCGGCTATGTAAAACATAGGTCGAGTTCTTACTTTACAGACTAAATTTCACTACATTGGAATTCTTTCCTCCTTTGAACTAAAAAGAATCAAGGCTACTTCTTTCCATAAGCACAATAAATATTTAATTGTTGATTCATTCTAAAACATAATAGCAAGACCAAGTGAGAACCTTCAAAGCACCATCAATTCTGATAAGCCTAGAAGTAGCACATTGATCAATCAAGCCATCAAAAAGGGATATGAGCTTGGAGTAGTTAGGCTCCTCATCAAATTTCAAATTTGTTACAATATCAAGGAATTGTTTGAGCGGAGGAGGACAAAAACAGCACAACAGCTCAGGAGAAGTTGACATCTTCTTCTTACAGACTAGAAAACTCTTGTTTTCACCCTGCATATCAATTTCAAGGAGAAATTAGACAATATTATTAACTAACCATAGATTACTTGCAGACGAAGAGAAAAAGTAGTTTAAATTGTTGGTTGGCCACCATTTTTTTTCCTTTTTATCTATTTTTCTTTTCCTTTTATTTCCCTATAGCTGCCATAAGGATTCCATGCCAAATGGCCATACCAGCATGCATCCACCAACATATTAATACTCTGAATCTACCAAAATCAGTGCCAAAGAACTATTTTTTTACCTGATAACCTTGCCAAGGAAGCCTTCCTTTTATAAGAAAAACCAAAGTGTATGCAAGGGACTCTAAATCATCTCTCCTGCTACTGGTACGGCCTAAATGGGCGTGAGCACTAGCATATCTCACTGTTCCCCTGAAAGAAGAAAATAAAATTCAAGATTAAAAATAGAAAAGAAAAGAAATCATATTAGATGATCAAGAAAGGCTCGACGAACCGAAAAATGTCTGGCCTCTGGTCATACTCAACATGTTGACCTGATGGTTTCTTCCATCTTGAAGCTGAAAAAGGTTTCCACAATAGGAAGTTAATCAAATAAAGCGAGAAAACTTTCCAGGATCCGTAATTAAAGAGAACCGCTAAATAGCAAAAAGTGAAAACCATGTACCATTATCTTGGGAGTTAATTAAGGTTACGGGCTTACGGCTATTGGAATCTTATCATGCTTATATTTTTCAATACTTAAAAGCAATAAGATAAAAGTAAAAAATCAAATAATATCATGGTAAAAGATTTACCAAGCCCAAGATCAATAAGAAAAAGTTTCTTCTCATCAGCTGTGTGTGGTTGACCAAGCAAAAAGTTCTCAGGTTTAACATCTCCATGTACAAATCTGACATAACGATGAAGAGGTCAGTTTGAGTTAGGACATAGGAACAGGGAGGGGGAAAAATCTATATCTCATACCCCTTGGAATGAAGCTTGTCGAGGATGGATATTGCCTCCACAGCTATACAAGCAACCATGCTAGGTGGCACCCTATTTTTCAAAGTAGGAAATATGCCTTCAGAAACAATAATTGTCAAAGTGCAAAATATTGTTTTCTTACTTGCGTGTTTGTTTCAACCTTTCAAAATAGATTAGGGATGGTCCATGGATGTGATAATCTCAACATTTGTAATATATGCTCACATGAATGTTTTTCCCAAGGCCCGCACACAAGCAGGGGTCATACGAAATCATAAATTTTACTCGTATATATTTTTTTAAAGAAGAAGGCTCACAAGACCCACATCCATAGTATTTGTCATTGTGGCAGTGACTAATCATAATAATTAAATGGCCTGAGTTAAGATGCTAACTTACGATTGATTGAATGAATTCCATACATCCCAAAGACTGGGTCCAAGCATATCCATAACCTAAAAAAATGTGTACTTAGTTGTTAAGTCAGTCAACAACCTCTTTTACTGTCAAACCACAGTACTATACCAGCCAAGCTTGTCAGGTAATACCTGAATCAGAGCCCTTTTCCTTTCAACTAGTTTACTTGTTTTCTTATTTGTTTTAATCAATAATTCTCAGCACTCAGTATTACAACAATTGCAAATGAGGTACAATTTTGTTTCAATTAAATAGGCCAGCAGTGGACCACATGTGTTTCCTTCTCATTATAAAGTAAGAACCTATCTGTTCTCCCTCAGTCGAGCAACTTCAAGATTCTTTCCTTTTGTTGACTTCATACCCGACAAGGCAATTGAGGGAGCAGTCAAATGTTGATTCTCCTTTTGTCTCAACCACGTTTCCTCCGGATTAAATCCATGGCTGCCCAGACTTTAGAAAGGTACAGATATGGAAATAGATGCTTACCATAATATAGTAGTCCCCTTGACGGCCCGTGTAATGAGCTGACGGTATTCCATAACATCCGTTAAGTGCACTTCAATAAAAAGATGATAATAATAAACAGTCACAAAATACAATAGAAAGCCCAACTAGATTTAGAAAGAAGAGACGTTTGTATAATAGAATTCGCAGAAAAACTTGCAGAAAATACAATGGAAAACCCAACTCGATATAAAAGTAAGGAAGAGACGTTGGTACAATAGAACTTACTGATAAACTTGCCATTCATATGGGGGACCATAATTGCACCCCTTGCTGCTCCTATGCTCAAATTTTAGTGCAACCTGTTCAAAGATGATAAATCTATAGATAAAATGGGTATGAAAAGTGTACATATGTCCAACAGGAACTTCAAAATATTCTTTGAGGAAATTTGATTCGGCTAGGAACAAACTATGTAGTAGAATTACAAAAAAATAAAACTAAGCCACCAAATTCTATGACAGAACAGTATGTTGGAATACAAAGACACCTAATGATGCTTAATATTTCAGTTTTGAAACTAAGAAGGAATAGTGCCCAGCACTGTCCTCAATCCCGCCAGACTAAGCAAACCTAAAATTCCGCTTAATCCTGCCAGCATTGCCCTTTCTCTGAATGATTGTTTGTTGACTATTTTTCTTATATACTTCAAATTTAGTTTAAGAATGAATAATCTACCTCATAAGCATCAGGGCCTGTGCGATCTCTCCCACCAGATATTCTCCTTCCTACATAGACCTGGCCAAAACCTCCTTTACCTAACTTCCGATCAGTTATATACTCTGGTGAATTTCCAACTTGAACCTGAAATGCGTACAGAAGATAGAGAGCAATTTATCCTCTAATTTAGGTTATGATAAAGGAAAAAATAACAATTAAACAGATAAGGTTTCGATGGAGACTTAATAATGCAATTAAGCACCAAACATAAATCAAAATAGAGCAGGAAATAGTAATTGAATGAGGTCTGGGTCAGGTTCATCCGACTTGTACTGTATTGAACTTGACCAGCATGGTTCAAAAGTAACTTGTGGGTACCAAACGTCATGCGTTAGATCAGAAATTGTAGAAAATAATAATACAGAATGCTGTTGAAATGGCATATAACAAACCCTGCCTATGTATTTTTACTTTACATAGCCTGTCCCGGGCCAGGAAAAGGAGAATTGCGATAGGCTTGGCGAGCCAACATAAAAAATCAGCCAGTCTCATATGGAAATGAAACCCAATCGAATAGTCCGATTGGGTTCATCTCTAGCATACCCCAACTTGTTTGGGACTAAAGGCTCTGTTGTTGTTGTTGCGGTTGTGGATGTTGTAGTTCAAATGAAGATTATGGGAAAGATTAAATTCTTGTGCTAGACTGCTAGTTTATACAAGTATAAATATAAGGCTGTCATTCCATTTCCTTGTTGGTCGGTTAATACAACACGTTGCATTTAGAAATAAAGGATATGTGAAAGATTGACCTTATATGGAAAATAAATTAAAAACATACCCGTTCTGGTACAGACATGGTGCTCGCGTCGTCCTCGACCCCAACAATTTTCTCAGCACTCGCACCATCCATCCTCAATCCTTTCTCTCTTGGCCTTCTCTGTTCTATGCTGTGTCTTGAGCCCTGCTAGTGGGATGGACTGGTTCCAAGTTAATAAGTGGGGCTGCCTCTCCCTCTCCCTCTCCCACCCTTCTACCCCTGGGTTGAGCTGGTGCAGCTGCTATACCTGTGTCTCTTCCTGACCCGAGCCTTGTTTGCTGCTTATTATTGGCTAGTGATGGTGTTTTCTGTTCAGGTCTGCTGTTTGACTATAACCGTGCTTGCCTGACTGCACTTCTCAGCTCTGGCATCGTCTCTCCCGATGCAATCTTGAATTACATTATTCACTTTGTGTCTCCTTGTTTCCTTCTATTTCTGATCTTAACTGCAACAATTCGGAACTGCTTGGGTTATAAAAAAGTATTTGTCGGGGTTGGAGACAGGAAATAACATTAATATGTCCCTTGAAAAGAAGCCGTTGTTGGGAAGTTAAGAAACTAGCAGAACTATAGAATATAGATACATGAAAATTAAGCAGACACGACTCTAGAAGGAAAAACTATAGTTACACCATTCTAGGTCCATTTTTGCAAAATTGCCCCATTTACACATCTGTTCTGGTCATAAAAAAATAAAAGGGAGGTAATCACCCGGCTTAATTATACCTACAACTGCAGTGAAGTTGAAGGGATACATTCTATCACAATGACCTTTTGACAACGAATTGAATGTCCAAATACAAGTGAAAACTGAAAAGGAAGAGTATCCCCATAAACTGATATATATTGAAACTTTCAAGTCCGCATAAAAATGCAACCTTTTTTGCAACGCGAAACAAACCCATAATCCCGTTTATCTATCTTATATCTCATTCCCATTAACCATAAGTTAATCTATAGGGAGGGATATCGAAAATGCATCCTTCCTTGGAAAATCAGCAAGAAAAACAAATAACAAACTTCTCTGTCGCCTAAAAATATACAGTAAAGATGCACAAAGTGTGCTATAACAATCACATAACAAAGATTTTCATCATAGCTCCCAATCATAAAAATCCACAACCGATGAACTAAAAACCAAGCAAAAATAAGGGAAAGAAAATAGTCGATTTATCCACCAGAAAACCCCGGAGAAACACGATCGGAGGCAATTAAAGAGGGATCGTAGAATCTTACATTGGATTGCTTGAATCGAACTGGAGATTGGAGCGATCGGTGGGAGAAACTTGCACCGAAATCGTGTGAAGAGATTTTAGTTCTTGGATTATATTTACAACTTACAAGAGAGGTAAGGTCGTGCTGTTCCTCTTGATTTCGTGTTGTATGGTGTGTGTTGGTGTGCTGCCCACCGCTGTGAGGAAAAGAGAAATATCGAGAGAAATATATTAATTAGTTATTAATATTAAGAATTTGGGGTCACAACTCACAACTCATGCACGCAGAGTTGATTCCAATTAAACCATGCGCTTCTAGTCGTGTGATTCGAGTCAAGCGTCTCAACTCATGCTTTTTTTTTTTTTGAAATAAGTGGAGAGCGCTCACCACTTCATTTTCTTAACAAAAACGAGATATACAAACTTACTAACACAACATAAAAAAACCCATTCTCACTGTCTCTATCTATACCATAATTATCTAAAACCCATGACAAAATCAATATATCTCTATCAGCACACCACCCTATAATCAAAACTAACCCAACATCAAGAAAAGAAAAAAGAAAAAACCCCCTAGTCCCTTATATCATTTCTATTACTCCCTAGCAGCATATACTCAACGGTACATTTTACATTTATCAACAAGACATCTAATATCCTCTAATTCCATCAGTGTACGGTGTACCGGCTGGTACCAGCTGTGTGCACCCAAGCACTCAGGTCTGCCCAATACCAGCAACGTCTTGTATCTGCACAACAGAACACGTCAGACACAATGCCTTGTCACCCCGAGCTCAATTCTGGTCAGCTACTTCTGTTCTTATCTAAGTTCATTCCCTCGCCAGAACTAGCTCACTGGTTGATTCCTGGCACCCCCGTACCAGCTATCGGACTGGTCTAACCAAGTTGTTACCGCAATCCCTCCCTCATCTCAACTCTGATCTAAGAGCCATGTCACACCGTTGTTGCCTTGCTTTTATCGTGAGCAAGGCACGAATATACATCTCTCGATCAAACCTTGATCTCAGGATCGATCCGATGACCTGCTCAATCAGCTCCAATCCGATCTCAAGCACCTCCGTACCACCCTCTAGCTATCGAAACTGGACATAATTGCCTTCTCAGCTCAGCATCCAGATCTACCTTGTAATCTTGATCTGTCCAGCACACCCTATTCGTCTCTTGACAAAGCATTGTCTCTGCATCAGACTCGCCGTCTTCATCTGCCACTCTCTGATCCCAGCTTCGTCAGATTGATATGTCAACCCGGCATCATAAGCGTCTAATCTCGTCCTGGCTTCACCTCGACTACTCTCACGATCTCACTCCTCGTCTCAGATTTGATCTGAGAGATCTAACTTCTTCGATACCTGCCTTTATCGTGAGCAAGGTACGAGCCCCCTTCTCAGTCAAGCCTGCGACTCGGGGATCAACCCGATGCTCATCTCAGTTCGAACAGAACAAACTCAGCCGCTTCGACCCCCAGATCTTTAGACGGGATCTGATTCGGCTCACCTCAGATAGTCGAACAGACGATGAGGGAGTTCATCACCCTCGCCACTAGATCGATCAACACCCCCTATCAGTCACCCTCTGATCGATTCACCTCAGATAGTCGAACAGACGATGAGGAGTTCCACACCCTCGCCACCAAAATAGATCGATCAACACCCCCATCGGTTCACCCTCGATCTGATCGATAGATAGTCGAACAGACGATGAGGAGTTCATCACCCTCGCCACCAAAATAGATCGATCAACACCCCCATCGATTCACCCTCGATCTAATCTATTCACATCAGATAGTCGAGAAGATATCGATCAACAACCCATCGGTTCACCCTTGATCTGATCGATTCATCCAATCTCAAAGCAACCCTTCCATCAGAGCCCCGGGACCAGGAGGAGAGCAAAGAATGAGAAAGAAGAAAAGAGAGAGAGAGAAGGAGAGAAGGGAGGAGGGCGACGGGGGGAGGTCGGAGGTGACCTCCCCCACCGACGAGATCGCCTTTCTTTCGCTCTTTTTTCGCTCTTTCTAATTCATGTATGTTTAATTCCTTATACATACTGTAATCATTAGATAAATGCAACAGTCGCAGTTATAATGAAAACAGGAGAATGCAAGCGCATGCGAGTCTGATAATTGTATCGCACTTTCTTTTTATGTTGTGTAAACAGGGGCGGATTCAGAATTTATGTCAGTGTTAAATGTTGTGTTTATTTGTTTTCATCATTTTTTTAGAAAGCGCAACCAAGTTATTTATCTCAAAAAAGTCTCTATCATCTTGCACATCTATATAATAGTTCTCTAATTGACTTTCGAGCATAGGAAGCTCAAATTGATCGAAATCAGATAGATAAAACTGAGCTAATTGAAGCAATCTTTCTCTATTAAAAGCGAAAAATGATTCTTTGGATCCAAACACACCATACAAATGAGAAGTTCGTTGTTCATTTCTGTGAATCTATCATTAAACTCTCTCAATTGCATATCAATAACCGTGTAAAACATATTAACACGATAATAATGCAAATAAGTTAAGTCTGTTGGGCGTCGTGGGTTATCAAAATACAGATCCTCCATGTTGGGAACTGGAATTTTGTGTTCCACACAAAACTCACACACTTTTTTAAATAACTCTTCCCAATCGCTATCCCTCATATTCTGCAACCGAATTTTAGCGATTTTCACTAAGCGCATAGCGCTCACTATGTCTTGATCTTTTTTTGCAAGGTTTGTGATAGATAATGCGTAATGAGTAACGATTTTCTCATGAAATGCAATAAAAATGCAAACTTAAACCTATGCATAGCTCTTTGATATCCATGTGCATGTGCTTTCTGTTGTCTCTTGGTCGCGTCATTTTTTATTTCCTCAAGTACATCTAATGTGGCTGAAAATAGTATAATCATACTATTTAAGGTGGTCAAATGAGAACTCCATCGAGTAAATCGGCACGTGCAATACCTACTTCTTGGTTCAAACCTCTCCCAGTTGTAATTTTTCCAGCTGAAAGTTATTCCACAATTTCAGCTCTCTGATTCTCACGTTGATCACGTCTTTTGGTCGATCCACCAGCAACAATGAGAATATCATCAACTGCTTGGAAAAATAACTCAACCTCATGATGTTCACTGGCTACTGCAACAAGAGCCAGTTGCAATTGATGAGCAAAGCAATGAACATAGTATGCCGAGTTGTTCTCCTTCAAAATCAATGCTTTGAGATTATTGAATTCTCTGTTCATGTTGCTAGCCCCATCATAACCTTGGCCACGCAATCTATAGTTTAAAAAATAGTATCATTTTACATACAAAGATACATATAATAAAAAAATCTGTATGCTTTTACATTCTTACCTAGAAAACGATAGGTCATGCTTTCCGAGTAAATCCTCAAGTGTCACCTTCAAAGACATTGTCGTTGTTTCATAAACATGAATAATGCCTACAAAATCACAAAATAGTATCATGTTGCATGTGGTAAAACCGTAAAAAAATAACCAAATAGTATCATTTTTCATATCAAATTAATGCATTCTTATCTAGAAACCGCTCGACAACACAACCTTCTTTGTTCACATATCGAATCACAACTATCATTTATTCTTTGGTTGAGGCATCTCTCGCCTCATCAACCAAAATAGAAAATAATTCATCTCCAAGCTCTGCCAATATCTCTTGAATTGTCTCTTCTGCCCAAGCATTTGCAACATTCTTTTGGATGTTCGATTCAACCAATTTTAAATTTTTAGGAGCTTTGTCAAGAATAACCTCATCTATTTCTTTGTTATGATCTCCTAGCCATCTCAAAAACTCAAGAAAATTTCCTTTATTATTAGAACTTTCAGACTCATCGTGCCCTCGGAAAGCCAAGCCTTGCTTCAAAATAATGTAGATTGTATCTACGGTTGCCTCCAATCGCTTGCGATATTCCATCTCTTGTCTAACACTTTGCCTCTCTACTATGGCTTGAATACTCTGCCTTTCATTCATCAAAGCGACACAATTTCTTTCAGCTTCATTGTGCCGTGAATTTGAAGCACCAACATGTTCTTCAAAGGAGCTTATAGCCCTATTCCATTTTCTAAAACCCTCTACTATGAATTTAGACCCTCCACCTGATCCTTTATTTTTCGATCTAAACAGATAACAAGGAAGATAGAATATTGCATCCTTGCTTTTGTTATATTTCATCCAAGTTTTGTATTTGTCAAACCAAGCAATGTTAAACCTCCTCATTGCTCCACTAAAATTAGTTTGGGGAAAATCATGGTTGTTTGGTTGACATGGCCTATTTGTTAGGTAAAAGCGACGAATACGATCACGATCGTTTGGATTATAACTAGATATTAGTGGCCTTAGAGCAGGATCCGAAGGAGGATTTTGTTCGACATTACTAACCTCATGAGAAGGAGTAGAACTTGAAGATGAATCAACTTGAGGTTTCAGTATCTTCTGAAAAAATCATTGCATTCTTACAAATTACAACATGACATAAAAAAGAAAATTTATGCTCAATCAATGCATAATTTCAAACCGATTTCAATCTATGCTTAATTCCAAACTAATTTTAATCTAATATAACAATTTCAATCTAAGCTCAATTTGAACAATTCCAAACATAGAATAGTGATAGAGTAAGAAAAAATACACTAACCAATTTCAATTTAAAAATAGGAATTTTTAGTTTTATGCCACTACAAAACATGAAAATTGTCAAAATGCCACTCAGAAAAAAAAATTGTCAAAATGTCATTTCGGACCCCTGATCTCAATACAAAAAAGTGGTCGGTAGTGGCTTTTTGACAAATTTTTTTCTGAGTGCCATTTTGACAATTTTGAAGTTTTGTAGTCGCAAAAAACCAAATGCCCCTTAAAAATTAAGTTAAGCAGTTTGTGCAGAATTATAGTCAGGAAACTGAGAAATCATATTTTTTACTACTTTGATTTAATTGCATTATTTCAGTCAATTTGAACAAAGCCACAAAAATATGCATTCTATAGTTTCAAATCAATTCAATCAAACAATCAATCTAATATGGTAATACTGATTCCAATTTGTTTGCAACATCTCTAATAGGTTCAATTCTTTTTCCTTAATCAGTCACTCAGAGGTAGAACTCGGTGAGATTTTTGAAGCTGTAAAAATGGCGAAAAGGCAGTCACTAGGAAGAATTTTGGGTAATAGAAAATACAGCAAAAAAATCAGAAAGAGAACAGACCTGAGACTGACAGAGATAGCCATGCGGGGTGCTAGAGCAACGGCCAGTGCCAACGGTCCTAGAAGGCGAGATCAGGCGAGGGCGGAGATTGGCATCTGACGAGGCGAGGCGATCAGCCACTCGGAGTCGGAGTGTCGGACTGTCAGAGATGCAGACTGCAGAGACCAGAGAGGCGACAGGCGAGAGCCAGTGGAGTCGCCGAGTCGGTTGAAAGCGAAACCCTATTTTCTCTTTTTTTGTTTTGCATTTTTTTTGTGACAGCGACTGGATTAGGGGCTAGACCGCGTATTTTTTATTTTTTTGCTTCTAGACCATGATAGGCTGACAACCTGATAGAAAAGTGAAAGCCTGGGCTTTTTTTTCCTTTTTTGTTGTAGTCCAGTAAAGCCCAAAGTTAACCTGGGTCTTTGGAAGATTTCATATGGGACTGTCCAGTCAGTAAGAAAGCCCAATAGAGTTCAGGTTGGTTCAGAAAATGAATTTAGGGTGGGTCAAGATCAGAAATTCAAAATTATTTCTAACTGTTTTGCAAAATCCAGGGTGGGTAAGTTGACCCATCCTGGGCCTCACTAAACCCGCCCTTGCCATGTAAAGAGCAATTATTATGAAATTAACTATTTTAGGACACTAATATTGTTTAAATATTTAGAAAAAAATTATATATTCTTGAAATTTTCAAAATTATATATTTTTCTTTAGAATATTATCATGTAATATCTTTTATGTGTACTTGTTCCATTAAAACATATATTGAAATACCTTTGTCCCGATATTCACGAGGATTTAAAATATTCTACTCCTACTTCCTAGAATTCATTAACCATATCTCTAGCTAATTGTCTATATAACCAATATATATCCTACTATCATTAGATGCTTCCTAACCTATCATACTGATATCATCCCAAAATACCACCATTGGCTAGATAGTACTTGACGAAAAAATATATAAAAAACACTTCCACAACTTCAAACCAACAAATCAATTTTTTTTTAATTTGAAGTAGAGCTGCAAGAAAAAAATTTAGTTCGTAATTCGTTCGAGTTCGATTCGAGAAAGTTCGAAATTAGTTCGAAATTAATTTTAAATCGAATCAAACTAGTTCGAAATGATTTTGAACCAAACTCGAACTAAGACCAGTTCGTTCTAATCAGTTTGTGAACTAATATAGTTCGAATCTTGAGAAGATCTAAACTGTCATATGATATCGAGACTATTAATATATATAGTTTGTGTTGTGAGTTCGTTCGAATCAGCATCAACTCAAACTCAAACTTGACACAATTTGTTTGATTGTTGTTCGCGAACTATATAGTTCGAATCTTGTCGTTATTTTTCTCTTACTTTCTCAACTACACTATCTACTTCGCATTCCTTCACATTAGAGATAGTTGCGTTGGTTCATTCATCTTTAATGTCAGCATCATCATCTTTATTCAGATACTCTTTCGTTGGTTCACACTCACTCTCTTCATTGCCAATATCCTCCTCTTCACCTCTTCTATGATCTCTTTTATTAAATAATACGCCTCTTTTCGTCATCTCATTTTACTACTTTAAGGTCGGGTTGCAAGAAAAATTTGTAGTTCGTAATTTGTTCATGTTCAATTCGAATCAGTATCAAATCAAACTTCACACAGTTCGTTCGAATGATGTTCTATTTCAAATCAAACTCAAACACAAGCTAATTCATTCGAGTTCGATTCGTTTGCAAGCCTATGTATAACCGGATCGAATATTATTTGATAATATCTATAACCGAATCCGTTAATTTAGATTTGGATATTTTCGAATACAGATATTTTCGGATCTGAATACAAGATAGTTTTTTAACGGATCAGGTTATAAATACGATTATGAATTTTGATTCGAATACAGATCTGAATCCGAATAAGTATTCAGGTCCGAAACTTTTGAATTTTCGAAATATACATCATGTGATATGTCAATGTAATTGAGCATAATAATCTAAAATATTATAAAGATGGGTGTGTGTCGGCATGTCGGCTTCAAGGACACGCTAACACTTCAATCTAGATCATTTGTTTCTTTTACTGTCTTGATCTGAGTTGTTTATTGTTTGGTTGGATAATATGTGGCAACGTTTCTTGCGGTTTCCGTGTAGAAGTTTGAAATTCGCTAAATTTCTTTGCATCGCACTCGCCACATGGATCTGTCGTATTGTTCTATTTGTATTAATTGTGTATCTTTATTATTATATTTAATGCATTATTAATTATACTCTTTTTATTAATTGTATGAATATAAAAATTCACTTATTAAATGTATGGATATCAAGATATACATCAAGATGTATATATTTTCATACTATATACGTATAAAATATTTCATTTATATATACATATATAGATACATCATACACTATAAATAATATTTTTGTGTATATTTTCATACTATCTACATATTATATTGTATGTATTTTTCTATATCACATTAAATTTAATATTGTAAAACATTTATATAGATCGTATTATGCATTTTCACATCATATACTATACATATTATGTGTATATTTTTCAACTCACGCATGTATAGTTCATATTATGTGTATAATCTATACAATCGGGGCTATGTCTCAGTGCCTGTTTTACGAATCATTATTTCTTTTGGTTTTTTAAATATAGGCAGTGCCTATATTTTCAAATTATGGAAGCACGTGTTATTATTCGTTCTAATTAGGTTGAGCGAAGCTCGAATTTCAGGTCTAGTTATATATAAACATTCGACCTAAATGATTGTATATAAACAAATAACATGTGTGTCATGTATGTACCTATATAGAGTGAGATGGGTCGTTAACCATACTGGTAAATTTATAGACATGTACATGCACAGAGGCAGATCTACAGTATGTATTCTTCAGAAGTTCAATAGTAGCTGCTGACTGTGCCTTACTCTGGACTCAAATTGGGCCTAACTCTGTACCCAGAATAAACTCTAGATTAAAAAAAATTGGCCTAGAATCGCGTCACAGATCTCTATTGGGGTTAATGGGTCTGCTTGGAGTTAACGAGTTCGCCAATCAGAGTTAACGGGTATGCAAAGTCCAAACAACAAAAATCGAGTCGCTGATTCACGCGAACCCTAACATAGCGATTCACGAATCTCGAATCTGCCCGCGCCTCTCTGCAGCTCGCTAGTCGCATCTCTATGATCTCTGTGTCGCGCTCCAACCGTCTCATTGATGGCTGATCCATGCCCCTCTGTGGCTCTCTCTCTCAGTCTTTCTGATCTCTACCTGGGCCGTCAGTCTGTCGCTGGGAGCAGCCTCTCGACATTTGATTCTCTGTCTGACTGTCTCTGATCTCCAATTTCCAATTCTAATCAAGATAAAGGTTAATACTGGTGAATTAGTTAATGTTATTTTTTGTTCAAAAAAAAGAGGAACTAAAATTAAGTAATCGACTTTATTATCAGCAATTCAACACTTAACAGATACAAGACAATATTGTATACTTGATTGATCGATGAGACCTTTTTTGATGGATTAATTGAGATCAGACATATAGCTTCTAATTTAGAGCTTAGTTTAAAGTTCAATCATAACAAGATGTTTAACTCCTTGAATACCTCATAGCTGACAAAGGACTATTATGTAAATTTTGGCTTAAGCACTTTAAGCAATTAAAGGACAAATGTTTACCTACCAGGATCATAAAAATCATGCACAACTATCCCCTGCGGAATAAATATAAAGAAACACACAAGTGTGAAACTATTCAGTGGTTGTCTGGTACAAGAAAAAAATGAAAAGAGAAAGTAGCAACTAGTGTTGCAGAGATAGAGAAAAAAATAGTGCAAATTTGATTTTCTCGTAGTGGTGTTTGTTTATGGTCCAATTGAGGTTAATTAGAAACTTTAGTTGATAATTTTATCCTTGTAATTTGATTTTGAATTTGATATTTCAGGTTACTTTTAAATGGACAAGTACTTTAAGAAGGCACTCAAATTATCAATTAATTCAAGTTCACAAGAGTCAAGGCAACATAGGCTTCAATTCTTCTCGTGAGGTTAATAACACCGAACAAAATCCTCCTTCTGATTCAAGTTTAAGACCACCTCAATCTCAATATAATCCAAATGAGCAAGATCGTGTGCATAGGTATTATCTTGGTAAAGGTCCATTTCAACCAAGCGACTATAATTTTCCTCAAAGAGATATAAATGATAAAATGAGAAGATTTAACAAAGAATGATTTGATCAATACAATATTTGATTGGAGTATATCATTGATAAAGATGTGGCATTTTGCCTTTATTGTTATTTATTTGGACCGAAGAATGTCGGTTCAGGTGGACAAACTAGTTTTGTAGGAGAGGGTTATAGATGTTGGAAAACAAAGAAATGTTTTGATGATCATGTTGGTGATTCTAATAGTTTGCATAATGAAGCATATAGGAGATGCATGAATTTGATGAACCAAAGACAAAGCATTCAAACGGTGATAGAGAGACAGAGTGACAAAGAGGGTGTGGATTATCGAGTACAACTAGTTTCCGCAATAGATACAATTCGGCTTATTTTGAGGCGGGGTTGGGCATTTCTCGGACATGATGAGTCTGAAAGCTCTAGTAATACAAGAAATTTTCTTTAGCTTCTGATATTTTTGGGAGATCATAATGAAGATATAAATGATGTGATTCTCGACAATGCTCCTCAAAATCGAAGTTGGTTGTGTTATTTTGTAATCCTAAGGTCAAATACGATTGCAGAAGCGTTTTATCAATTTCAATTCAAACTTCTAGACCTTAATCACCTAGCTAAAATTTTATTCAAGCAAGTACTAAAAGCAATTAAGCAATTCAAGAAATAATGCGCAAAGATAGTAAAATAGAGAGTAAAGAGCAAGAGAGCATGTTATGTAACGTGGTTCGATCTACAAACAAACTAGGCCTACATCCACACAACCCGCAGATCCAAAATACCTTTCGGGATCGATTCCACTATATCACAAGTGTTTTTACAATTGCAGAACCTATCTTAGATTTCAAACAACAAAAGAACCTATCATAGGCTCCAAATCCTTTGTAAGAGGCTACACTGCTCTATAAAGGCCTAATCGTCTACTTGACAACACAATCAAAGACAATGATGAACTACTTGACAACACAACACAATTTACCAAACAAAAACAATCAACAAAGTGTTCTCTCATATTGACAATTAGAGAGCTAGATATCCTTGTTGGGATTTCATGTGTAAGTTCAAGAAAACGAAAATTAAAATTTTTTGTCTCTATTTAACTCAATACACAAAGGATCTTATTTATATAACAATTGCAAGAAAGAATACACTATGACATTTCATCGAACACCTCTTGTGCATCAACAAAACAGAAAATAACACATTTATTTCTTGCACAAGAGTGAATAAAATATTATACCTAAAGAGATTGTCAAATCTCTTCGTAGAGAGGAGTCGATTCCTCTTCTAGGTCTCTTGGAAACCGTCGTCTTCCTTCTTCGGCCATGGAAGCACCCTTGTCTCTTGGTTCACCTTGAACCTAAACAACAACCTAAAGCATCCTTAGATAGATGGATGTAGAGGTTAGAGCTTAGATCCAACCACCTAGATCTTCAATCTTCAATGAACAAGCTATTTCATTTGGTGGCTAAACCTTGCAAGAGAAGGAAAAAAAGAACAATGGAGTTTTTCTTTCTACACACAAGAGAGGGGAAATCAAGGATTACTATTCACGGATTACTATTCATCCCATTGTGGGAAGAGAGAGAAAAGGTCATTTTTCATCTCAAACATACCCCTTTATATAGCCAAGCCCTAAGGCAACACTTGTGTTAATTATTTACACAAATGGCTATGATTACTCTCTTGTTATTCCCTAATCATATTTTGCAAGGATTTAATTTATGAGTAAATAATATTACTATATTATTCTAATATGAATTAATTTATTATTCTTATAATGCTCTCAAACATTATACAAAATAATATTCACATATATTCTCATAAATTTATTTTATGATCTAAGCATGCCATTTTACATGACATATTACTTTAACATTTTATCACATGCATTTTAACTCATACATTATGAGATTAAATACATCATTCAAAATGTAAAATACTTGTTGTTTCTGTTCAGTTGGTGTGACCTTACAGAGGATCTACGTCATCTTGGGATATAATATAAAATACTTTATATTATGGACTATAAGAGGTTCTATCACTACATTATAGTCTCCCAAATGACATAGTCGTTACGTGCTTGATCCACTTAATTCGTGTCTATCCTCATCTCATGATATTTTAAATAATATGCAAAATAAGATCGTGTCATTTTTGCATTATATTATTTTCTTGGTCTCTCAAGTGAATTATAAGTATAACTACATCAGTTATATTGCATGCAATATAATTTCACTTTACCAAGGGGCCCAGTAATATCATAACTCAAATAATTGAGGGACAATAATAATATTGACATATAAATTTCTCCCGCACAAGTTGTACATAACGAATTACTATATTATTCCAATCATTTGAATGGACTTTAATAGTAATCACATTATATACTTCTCATGTGAAAAACTGACATGTCTCATATATAAGATTCAAAGACACATTGGAAACATTAATGACACAAAACTAATCCATATAATGCTCCATCTAGTTAGGTCATGTTCAGTATATAAAGAATCACCATTTTATATACTCATGTCATTGAATGATAATCACTTATCAACATTTATAGAACTACAATGTACTTTCAATTGACATGACAACCTTCATGGTAAATAATGTTCCCTTTAATTACCACGATTGTGAACATATTTAGGATTATATGTTTTCATCTAAAGAGTTCTATGGTTCAAGACCATGAGCATCTTCTTGAACGCTTCTAAAGATATAACATATCAATCTCAAGGAACATAAATGTATAATAACATTTAAAATCATAAACAATTCATAAATTCGTTATAAAAAAGATAACTTTCAAAACACACAACCTTCAATCCTAACACACTCTCAGTGTGTGGATGCTGAAGGATAAGGCTCTTATGTTTTTTTGGGTTCTCTTATGCTTTTTCTGGTGCTCAATTGAATGCTTGTAAACTTCAGGAGGGCTTTCTCGATGCTTCTGGTTCGTATCCCCCAAGTATATATTGGTTGGGCACATATTAGAGTCTTGAGATCTTAAACAGGGTGGCTTGATTTACAAAAATCCTCAATTTGTTATAGTCACTGTTGTAACGGGTCGGCAACTTTCTCTTTTTGCCCTTCACTGAATCTATGACAAACTCATGGGCCCTTCTGGATAGGAACCTGTTGTGACAGGTTTGGCATGCGTTACAATAATGCAAGGCTCTGCCAACATCCTCTTATGTTTTGTTTTATGGCTCTTCTCCTCTTCAACTCATTGTGACTGGTTGGTAACCCGTTATGACAGGTTGGAAACTCGTTGTGACAGCTTCCCTTGCGTTATGGTAATGCAAGGCTCTGCTTGAGTCTGTTTTGCTTGCTTTTGATGTCTATGTGATCGTCTTGATTTTGTACATGCATAATTAAGCCTTTGCAACATTAATTTGTACCTGTATAAACCTGCAACTCACCAATACTCAATTGTGCAATGTTAGTACTGATTTGTTTTGAAAATTGTAAACGAAAGAAGAGTTCAATCTAACAAACTCCTCCTTGTGATAATTTGCAAAATCCTATGTGTGTGCACAACACCACATTTCTTCCATTTTTTGCAAAGTTTGGCAAAAGGCTCAATTCAAAATCAATTTATCCCCCTAAATATTTGCGTGTATTTTAATTTCAAGTCAAAACAAACAAATTTCACTTGATGATATAAATTTGACAATTAAAGCACAAGTATTGAATTATATGCTCTCCTCAAGTCAATTAGCAATTCATAATATGACAATCAAAATACATAGACATAATATTGAGAAGCATAATCAAGAGAACATAATATGCAAGCAAAACTCAAATATTCAAAGCAAAAGCATACAAAATATAACATGAATACAAATACAAAACATGTCTCTAATGGAGCATAGCAAATTAAAAGTTCAAATTGAAATTTCTAAAATTAAAAAGTTGTTGTGCTCTCTCTCCCATATCCTAAATATTGTCACCCTCATGCAATGGACCTCAAAACTCACATTTTTCAATCCAAGATGCGTGATATTATTCTTGAAAGACATCGGTCTCATCCAATCATGCATCAACCCCTCTATAGTGCTTCATCTTGTGCAATGTAAGCTCATGCAATTATTGAGAAAGTTGGTGCACATTCTCAATTGTTACTCTTGTAGATCTTGGAGGTCTTGGAAATGCTTGTTGTTGAGGTTGAGGTTGAGGTTGAGGTTAAGGTATCGATTCGAGTGCAACTTGTTTCCTTGGTTCCGGTCTTGGAGGAGAAGGTGGAGGATTTGATGAGCTTGCCTCATTCCTCCTACGTTCTAATACTTGATTATTCATTGGGGCATTGAAATTCTCATTCAGATTATCCTATTGATTCGATGCCACATTAGGTGCTATTATCCACCAGTTTATCTTGTGCTTCTTGCTTGGCTCTCAAAAT